>VMRN01000162.1:23835-174732 GCA_010277015.1 Poeciliopsis turrubarensis | reverse complement strand
CTCCAGAGCGCTTTTGTCCTCTTCCAAGGAGGTGTTTTTATGCCCCAGGGCGGTATTTTCCTTCTCCAGGGTGGTGTTCTGTTGCTCCAGGGTGGTGTTCTGTTGCTCCAGGGTGGTGTTCTGTTGCTCCAGGGCGGTACATTTCTGCTCCAGAGCGGTGCTTTTCAGCTTCAGGACGGTGTTTTCCTGCTCCAGGAAGGTACTTATTTGCTCCAGAGCACTTTTCTCCTCCTCCAAGGAGGTGTTTTTATGCCCCAGGGTGGTGTTTTCCTTCTCCAGGGTGGTGTTCTGTTGCTCCAGGGCGGTACATTTCTGCTCCAGAGCAGTGCTTTTCAGCTTCAGGACGGTGTTTTCCTGCTCCAGGAAGGTACTTATTTGCTCCAGAGCGCTTTTGCCCTCCTCCAAGGAGATGTTTTTATGCCCCAGGGTGGTGTTTTCCTTCGTCAGGGTATTTTTTTCCTCCTCCAAGGTGGTGTTTTTCTGACCTACCGCCGTGTTTTTCTGACCCAGGGTGGCGTTTTCCTGTGTGAGGGTGGTGTTTATGTGCTCCAAGGCAGTGTTTTTTTGCTCCATGGCGGTGATTATTTGCTCCAAGACAGTGTTTCTCTGCTCCAAGACAGTACTTTTTTGCATCAGAGTGGTCTTTTCCTTTTCCAGGGCGGTTTTCTTTTGCTCCAAGATGATACTTTTCTGCTCCAGAAAGGTGGTTTTCATCTTCAGGGCGTTGTTTTCCTCCTCCAAGACGACATTTACATGGTCACAGCTGGCGTTTACCTTCTCCAGGGAAGCGTTTTCCTGGTCCAGGGTGGTACGTTTTTGCACAAGAGTGGTCTGGGCGATGTTTTTTAGCTCCAAGGCGATACTTTTTTTCACCAGAGCAGTCTTTTCTTTCTCCAGAGCGATGTTTTTTGTCCCCAAGGTGATACTTTTTTGCGTCAGAGTGGCGTTATCCTTCTCCAGGGTGGTGTTTTTCTGCTCCAGTGTGGCGTTATCCTTCTTTAAAATTCTATTTTCGTTGGTCAGTTTCTTAAATTCCTTGTTTTTCTCCCGAAGCATCCTGTCGATTTCAAGTGTAGCCTTTTTTATGGTTATAACTTGCATCTTCAGCTCCTCATTGGCTTTAATTAGACACTGTCGCTCAATTGACATCGTGCTGACTTCTTTCAAGATGTCATGGAGCTTCTCTGTCTGTCGAGCTAAGGTCCATTGTATTTTCTCATGCTCTGCATCAGAAGACGACGCCTTACTGGTCTGACTGGTCTGATTCATTTTTAATCCTTTTTGTCTGTACAAATCCATAACCTGTTCAACGTTTTCCGTTATTTATCTCCCTTCGGCCTTACCTTTTTGCCTTGAAAGGCTTTTGTCAATCTCTTGTTAGGGATCAACCCTTGCACTTGCACTCCAGTTTCTGCAATGACTGTAGAATTTCAGGACAGCAGCTTTGTGATGCACTGTAGCTCCACAAAGGGTGCATCACTCTTTGTGACATCAACATGCCTGATGTCACAAATTGATGTCAGAACAACTGGAACTGTGACTCCAGAGAGCATACGTTAACTCAGAGCTTTTTTATACGCATTTAATTAGGGAAAAGCTATTTGAAAAGGAAGGACAGTAAAGTAAAGTCTTATGGTTCTGGTTGCCTAGCAGTACCAGCAGAACCGGGGACGGTTTTACCGTTATTCACTACTCCCAAGTTTGAGTTCATGTGTAATGGGTGAAGGAGCACCTCCTCCTGGTGGTTGGCAGTAATATTGAACATCTCGTTGACAGTTCACGAGAAACGGGCGCGTCTCTCGTGAATATAACAAAACGTTTAAAGTTCTGTTAGCTTGATGCTAACATGCTGTGCCCGCTGTGATGAACCTGATTCCTGATCAGTCCATACATTTTTTAATGTAATAAAGCCCCCAAAAAGTAAAGAGGGAGGCAGAATCATAATAAAATGCCACTCATAAAATGGCGCTGAAGTTGACGTAGAATTGATTCGGCGCGTGCGCTCATGGGGCAGCGCTCAGCATCCAGTCATGATCAGGCGATCGACGGGTCGCCGAACTCGATCGGTATTCGACTTAAAAGTCTTCCCACACGGCACATGGCGACACTGCGTGCGAATTGGACGTGTTATGAAGTGGAGCGGGAGCGTTTTGTTGCCGTTTGCTAATTTCTGGAGCATACACATACAAATTTCGTTTTACAGAAGTCAAAATGTCGCAGTTACAGGCGAGGTTCTTCACGGAAGACCAAAGGTGAGACTGGAAACAGAGAGACGCAGCAGTAGCGCTTTAAGCTAACTGAGCAGCTAGTTCGAGGAGCTAAACTGTAGTGGAGTCAAATTCATTTCATCTCTGCGGTTGAGTTCTGTTGGTAACTTACTACTAAAGAGCACGTGGTCCGTAATTTTAGCTTTTTAGTAAGTTATTTATCATTAATAATAAATAATAAATGTGAAATTAGGACAAGCTGCTGTCATTTACTTTTTAATAGCACTGGAACAGGCTGCTAACTCTCTCTCTCTCTCTCTCTCTCTCTCTCTCTCCCTCTCTCTCTCTCTCTCTCTGTGTGTATGGGTAGGTATGTTGTTGATGACGTCCCATTCTCCATCCCAGCTGCCTCTGAAGTCCAGGATCTTAGCAACGTCATCAACAAGCTCCTGGAAGCAAAGCATGGTAAAGTGACAGGACAACACAATCAATTTCAATTATGCCACCATGAGCACAGACGATTTGACACAACAGAACTGGCGCATGTCTTATAAAGTCAAAAGTATTTGTTTTCGGTGATCGCATGAAACAGCAGTCATAGAAATACAAGGATGAATATTTTTAGAAAAATACTCTTTAACATAACGATGCCTTCATGGATGCCTTTTGCAAACTATCTAGTTACTTGTTGCAGTATTGTTGACTTGAAAAAAACAAAAAAAAAACACAAAAGCTAGCTATAAATTCAAGGTATAACTGCAGTTTATTTGTTGCAGTATTTTGTGTTTTGTACTTGACCCGACAGCATCTCACAGTAGGGTGGAGTTTGACTTCCTGGTCAAGGGTCAGTTCCTGCGATCCCAGCTGTCCACTCACATGGAGACGGAGGGAATATCAACGGTAAGACATGCCTGAGCTTTCTTTCACTTTTAACTTCAGCAGTTCTAAAACCTAGCAAAGCTGAGTGTTGCCGTCTTGTGTTTCAGGAAGACGTGGTGGAGATAGAGTACGTGCAGCGGATCACGGCGCCGGAGCCAGAGGAGTGCATCATGCACGACGACTGGATCAGCTCCGTGGAGGCGGACAGCGAGTGGTAAACACGCCCTGCTTCGGTTTGGAAAACGTCGCTTATTCGTCTTGATAAAGCGCCAGTTTTGTTCAAACTTCCCCTCTGCCCCTCACCGTTTTTCCAGGATCCTAACAGGATCGTACGACAAGACAGCCAGGATATGGTCTTTAGAAGGGAAGGCGGTGACGACAATGCCTGGACACTCTGACGTTGTGAAGGATGTTGCCTGGGTCAAAAGAGGTCAGCTTGCTTAGAACTTTATATCTCAGTTTGTCAGTGTTTTTTTTTTTTTAAGCTTAAAAGTTGTGTTTTGCTGCGAAGATGGCCTGACGTCCCTCCTCCTGACTGCATCTCTGGACCAGACCGTCCTGCTGTGGGAGTGGAACTCTGAGAGGAACCAGGCGAAAGCCAGACACTGTTGCCGGGGACACACGGGAAGCGTCGACGCCATTTCCACAGACCCCACGGGCTCTAAGGTCGACATTTAAAGCGTTAGTGTTTTACTTTTGAATCGATAAGCTCTGACTAATGGCGTTTTCTCCGCTTCTTTCAGTTCTGCAGCGGCTCCTGGGACAAAATGTTGAAGATCTGGTCGGCGGTGCCCACGGAGGAGGCGGACGAGGTGGAGGAGCTCGCTGACCGACCCAGGAAGAAACAGAAGACCCAGCAGCTCGGCCTGACCAGGGTACGCACAGAGCCTGACCTGGAGCGGCTCGAAACCACCCCTCCAGCTCCTAACTCGTGTTTTCCTTCTCCGACACAGACCCCCTTGATGACGCTGTCCGGGCACAACGAGGCGGTGTCCTCCGTCTTGTGGTGCGACAGCGAGGAAGTGTGCAGTGCATCCTGGGACCATACCATCCGACTGTGGGACGTGGAAGCCGGAGTCATGAAGACCACACTGGTAAGAAGAGCAGGAGCTCAATGTTGAAGTTATAGCCTTGTATTTTTTAGTTAAGAATATATATATTTATGCAAAAAGTGGTTCCTAATCTCTTTTTCGACAAACTGCTGGTTACCATGGCGCCCCTTTGTGTTGCAGCTGCAAACTTTTGTGCATTTTATTGGGAGTTCAGTACGAACACATGCATTGTTTGAGTTATTTGCACATAAAAATCCAAAAAGTGTGGCATGTAATTATTTTCAACCATTTCCACACAATTAGCCAGCTACAGCTGCAATTTTTCTTTAAATTTTAACATGTTAAATTCTAAAATGATGAAGAAGAAATTTCAGAATTTTATTTCTAGCAAATGTTTGACAGAAAATGTAGTTGTGAGATTAATTCTCAGAAAAATTTTGAGGGGAAAAAAACGTGGGGGCTTTTCCAAGTTTCAAAAGTCAAAAATTTGCTAGAAGAAAACTTTTTTGTAGACGCCTCTGTTTAGTAGTAAACCTGTTTCGGTCATGTTTCCCACAATGCATTCTGTTTTGTCCCCCCCTCCCAGTCGGGCAGTAAAGTGTTCAACTGCATCTCCTACTCCCCTCTGTGTCGACGGCTGGCCTCAGCCAGCACCGACAGACACATCAGACTGTGGGACCCTCGCACTAAAGGTGCCGATTGGGCTTAAATTATACATTAAAAAAATTTCAAAAACACCCCTTGTCTTTTCTGCTTTCTGATGTCGTTTCTGCAACTTCTGCTCATCAGACGGGACGCTGGTGCTGTTGTCTCTGACGTCCCACACCGGCTGGGTCACCGCAGTCAAGTGGGCGCCTTCCCATGAGCATCAGCTCATGTCCGGTTCCCTAGACAACCTGGTCAAACTCTGGGACACCAGGAGGTATGTAGGCATTCTGTTCAGACTCTGAAAAATTCTACAAATTGTCAATAAATTGGTGGACTTGAAGAATGTGAATACATATCACACTTTTTTGCCTGCGCCGCCTCATTCTGCGAACCGTCTCGTTTCAGCTGCAAGGCTCCGTTATACGATCTGGCTGCTCACGAGGACAAAGTGTTTTGCGTGGACTGGACAGACAGCGGGGTGAGGCAACCCGTCAGCGTTTCTCACCGGCTCTCCTCTCAACTGATCGTGAAACGTCATTTTCAGCCGCCTGAATCGTCGTTGTGCCTTTTTGTTTTTCAGCTGATGCTGAGCGGCGGCGCAGATAACAAGCTCTACACCTACAGACACTCCGCCGCTCAGACGGATGCAGGGGCGTAGGCAGACGGCGGCCATCTTGTTTTCGGAACCTGGTTGTTTTACAGTCTCCCTGTGACCCGAGCAGAGCATAAATTAACTTTCCTTCCTAAAACGTGTCGACTTTACAAAAGACAAATAAACCTACAGTTATGTACAAGTGTTGTCTACATGTAAAAAAAGTATTTGTTATTAAAAACTTTTTTTTTTAACCGATGAAGCCTTGTGACCTTAGTGGATGTGATGTCAAATGATATGAAAATCTTACAATTCTCTTAAATAAACTGCATTTTGGTGATTGTAACATAAAAATGGAAAGCATTCAAGGTTTTGCCAGGCACTGTAATTTTATTACATGCACAGAAAAAAATATTTTAAAAAATAATTTGAATCTCTTAAGAAGGTTTATGTAAGTATTTCCTTTTAGGAAATGTGTCACCTCGTGAACTTCCTCATGTTTCTTGTTTTGTGGAAAAGCCTTTCCTGCTCAGACTGGTTTGACAGCCGTGACTTCTTCACCTTCCCATAACACTCGCATGTGCTATTTTATCAGCATTTTGACGTTTCCCTATTCACAACGCTTGATTTAGAAACTTTAATGCATCTCGACAGACAAAAAATGGACTTGTTCGTCGTTCGCGGTTTTTAATCCCAATAGACGATCTTCGACGGAATCTGACGAACAGTGCCCCTTCATGGTGATTCGCCGCCACGGCAGCGCGTGTGCATATCCTGTTTCTCTGACTCAGAGGATGATGGCTATCGGGAGAGGAGGTTAGCCGAGCTGGTCCGCATAGATGCTCGCGCGGCTGGACAACACTACGAGGAAGGTAATAGCTTATTCTTTCATTTCACATTCATGCGGGACAACGGGGAGGATGAGAGGGCGAAAACAACCCGACTTTATGTTGGCGGGTTGAGTCGCTGCTTTGAACGTTCATCTCGCTGAGACGTTCTCCAAGTGACATTTGCTGCTAGCTAAATTGTTGCTAGCAGAAGAACCCAAGTGACGCTTATTTTTCTCGTCTTTCGCCAACCGCTTATCCACTTCATCGCGATATTTCTCGGGAGTAAAGCATATCCGAGCGACACCTCGGAGTTTTCGCCTCTTGTCGACAAACTGGGGAAGAGTTTAGTGAAACCGAACACCTGCTTCAACATCAGCTCCTGCCAGGTCGCAGGTGTCTTGCTCCCAGCTCCGGGAACCATATTCAATTAGCCCATTTAGCCTGTAGCGCCCATCAGCCACAGATAAGCCCCAGTAACAGGTTATAACTTGATTACAACTCTGGCTTAACAGGAACGATTCAGTTTTCTCTCTAAGCTGCTCTCCAGTCTTCTCTGGAAAATCAGCAAAACTCCGTTTGTTGCCTACAGAACAACTTGTCCTGGCCGGTTTTGGATTTGTTTTGTTGTATGTTATTTAATCGGTACATTGGACCAACATCAGACGCCAGGGATACGTCTGATGACGTCACACAAGGCATAGTGCAGCATGTCAGTTCGTTTAAATATGTGTATTTGGCTTTTTAGTTATTCATTTATTTATATGTGAAATTTGTAGTGGTCAAAGCACAGGCAGAATAAAATGTACCGCTTTTCAAAAGTGCAAATGATTTTCTTCATTGCCTGTTTTTCTTAAATTAATTAAATGCCAAACAAACATATACATTGCTTGGTTGTTTTTTGTTTTTTTTAAAACTCTTTAACTTTTGGGCTCTTTCAGAAGACAACACAGCGGATTTCCAAAGATGGAGGGGTATGTGACACTTAAGCGCACCCGATTTTTGGTTGTAACCTGCGACGGCGTAGACCGAGCCTTTCGTCCCTTTAACCTCCAGGTTTGCTGCGGACATGCTGAGCGGCGGCCGGGCTCTGCTGGGCGAGGACAGCTCAGTGATGGCGCGCATGCAGAAGAAGTTCTGGAAGACCAAGCAGGTCCTCATCAAAGCCACAGGCAAGAAGGAGGATGAGTACGTGGTTGCTTCAGATGCCGACCTGGACGCCAAGCTTGAGGTAGATTTGCTCATTTGTAACATTTAGGGGCGGGAGAAGGTTCTGCAGGAAGAGTTCTCGATGCCAGCAAGCTAATAAGTGTTTTATATGACAGTCTGGCTGTTGAATAGCTATGACTGCGTAGCGATATTCGCTTCCCATCATTTGGAACTTAAAAAGAAGAACATCGTGTTGGTTTGTGAAGGAAGTGGTACTGTGTGTGTGTGTGTGTGTCGCTGAATATTGAGGGATAAACTGAGCCTTTTGTTCAGTTTGGAACAAGATCCGGCAGCCTGTTTGCCCCCAAATCCCTCCCCGCTGTCATGGTGATCAGAAAGAGGACAGGGAAAAGAGAATTGAAACACAATATTCTAACCTTTTTTCTTCCCGTTTGCCTCAGAAATTGTCCTCAGGGCACTAAACGAGCAGATCAGATTTGCAAATACTTTAAACCCTTGGTTGTTTTGTGTTCTGTGACGCATATTTAGAATATATTGTCTCTAAAACAAGGCAGGGTTAATCAGACACACATGGAGTCAGCGAACCGGTCCATATTGCGCCCAACACAACAACTTGTGCAGTATGATCGTTCTGTACGTTGGCAGATGTTTGACCACGACTGAAGGAAGTCTCTGTTTATTCTCTAGTTAATAAGTAACTGAACATGTGCAGCTGCATCGTCCATTTTTCTGTCTTAAGCCGTCAAAGAGGAGACTCCTAATGTTGCTTCGTGTGAAGTTTAAGGCTCGTTGTTGTGTGTTTTTACTCTAAATTCGGCCCTTGCAGGTGTTTCACGAAAGGTCATGGAGACTTCTATTTTATTTCCTCTTCAGGAAAGCCTCAGAGATTTTGTTGCTATGATGCATGCTGTGTATCGCCGTGGCAAGCTATTCACGAGGCTGAGAGACGCGAGTTCCTGGAAAGGGTCGATCCCAAAAAAAAATACATTGTCACACTAAAATAAACTAAAAAATCTTCACTTCCTGAAAATATCTTAGATTTTTCTCACGTTACTATCTCAAACCTGAAGGTATTTTGATCATTACTGGTTCATTTTGATTTTCTAAATGATACATTTTGCAGTTCTTCTTGCCCTGTGTGTCGTTTTCTGCAGTTCTTCCGCTCCGTTCAGCTGACGTGCACAGAGCTGCTGAAGGTGATCGAAAAGTACCAGCACAGAATCACACGTGAGTCAGAACCACACATATCTGCCGTTTTTTTTTGTTTTTTTTTTCTTTTTTTTTTAATTTACGGGCCGATTCTTGTTTACTCCCTGTTTTTTTGTTTTGTTTTTCTCATTCCCAGGGTTATCCCAGGAAGAGAACGAGCTCGGCCTGTTCTTGCGTTTCCAGGCTGAACGTGACCGAACAAAGGCCGGGAACATGATGGAGGCCACCAGCAAGGCCCTGTGCACCTCCGCCAAGCAGAGGTCAGCAGCTGCAGCTGACCATCAGTTAACCACTGTTTGGGTAAAACGAAGCTTTTTAACTTTGAACGCTTGCGCTTCTTTTCTCTGGTATCTTCAGGATGGCGCTTTGCCCGCCGCTGCAGCGCATGTATCAGGAAGTGGAGACGTTCCGGCGGCGCGCCATAGCCGACACGCTGCTGACGGTCAGCCGGATGGAGAAGGCCCGCACGGAGTACAGGGGAGCGCTGCTGTGGATGAAAGACGTGTCTCAGGAACTGGACCCGGACACCTACAAGCAGCTGGAGAAGTTCCGCAAGGCAGGAAGCGTTTGGATCGCCGTCGCCCCTCGGTTTCACCCGTCCGCGTCGCTTCATCGTTCCCGTTTGTTTCTCCTCTCAGGTCCAGTCGCAGGTCAGAGGGACTAAGAGCCAGTTTGAGAAGCTGAAGAACGACGTGTGTCAGAAGGTGGACATGCTGGGAGCGAGCCGCTGCAACATGCTGTCTCACTCCCTCTGCACCTACCAGGTCCGCTCCAGTTCACACACCGACATGCGTCTGTCAGCCTCAACCGTCAGTAACTAAAATGTTCTCTCCTCCCGGGTCCGTCAGACCACTCTGCTGCAGTTCTGGGAGAAAACGGCCAACGCCATGTCGGGAATCCACGAGGCCTTCCAAGGACACATACCATACCAGTTCACCACAATCAAGGTGCTGCAGGCTGCGATTTGAATCTGGGCCAATTCTGCCTTTTGCACATAGAAATCCAGGTTTTTATTTTTTTTTATCTTTCCAGCATCTACGAGATCCACTGGAGGAAATCTCTGATTCCCAAAAAGAAGAGAAGGACGAAAAGCCCCAACAGAACAACATAGACAGGTGAATTTTCATGTCAGTCAGTTAAATGTCTTAAAACTCTGGTCAGAATCAGACATGCAAATCCTTTTCATTCTATATTTCCTTTTCCACATTAGTTTGATTTATTGAAATAGATCAACAAAAAGTAGCACATTCTAAGGCAGAAAATGTTCTTAAATAAATATTTAGAAGAACAGTCTTTCGCTGAAGTCACTACTTCAAATCGTGTCGCGTTCAGGTTGATTTAGTTTTCTAGTTGTCAATATGTGAAAAAAAAAGAAGCTATGATAGATTTTATTATTCTTTCCTTAAATTCTCCACATGTCTTTTGTCCTTCCTCTCAGCCTGGTGTCCTTGGATGATGACAAGCCAGCAGAAAGTGAATCTAATTCAGGTTAGTGCTGCCCCCTGTTGGCTGAAACACAAAATAGCTCAGCCATGTTGAGCAACAGCAGCCTGTAATAATCCCTTAGATTTCAGACGTTTAAGTTTTTATTGTTTGGTTTTGAACAAAATAAAAACGCATATTTCTGTCTACCAATGCAGACCTTAAGCTCAGCAGTGATGGGCAAAGCGAAGCTGGTGAGAATGGTAAGTGATTTTTTTTGTTCTTGTTTTTTTTAGGTGTGTTTTCATTTTCTGTAAATTGTCCACATGGGGACTGCTGCTCGTTAGTGTGAGCGGGAAGCTTTTACAATGAGTCTGATCTCAGCGCACCAAAAACATTCCAGCCATGCACGACCTCAGAGGGCTCTCTGGAGACGCCGGCGACGACCTTATGCTCATGGCCTGCGGCATGCCGCCCCCATCAGACGTCCCCCTGGTCCCGCCTCCTCCTCAGGACGGCGACCAGAGCGAGAGCTGGAGCTTCGGATGCTTCGAGTCCAGCCTCCCACAGCTGCCCGCCTCGGGTAAACTGGCTGGTTGTTTTCTCCACCTTTTCACTTTGACCTTTGACTTCAACTTGCTTACGCTTGTCTTCTTGGCTGCGGGGGAATTTCTTACCTTCTTCATTTTCACAATCAAACATAACAAGCACAAACTGCTCCTGTTACGCTGGGTTTTGTGATGTTCAGAGTCTTCTTCCTGTCGTTGTGTTTGTTTAGGTGACAGTTTGCTCTCAGGCGGTCTGCCGATCCCATCAGAACCAGGGCTAACGCTGGAGGAGGAAGATGGTGAGCGGAGCGACATAGCTTTCCTGAAGGACCTCCTCAGCCCGGGCCCAGGGGGCAGCGATGAGTTCAGCAGAGAGTGGCAGGACGCCTTCGGGGCGTTCGACCCCCCTAGCGTTCCTGCAGCCGGCACCGGACCGGCCCGTCCCCCTTCCAACCCACCCAGCCCTACAGGCTTCCTGCCGTCACAGCTGCTGGATCACAGTTTGAGCTCCTCAGGTGCGCCACACAGCACAGACAGGGTGTCCACCGCGCAGCAATAGAAAGTCTGAACTTTGTGTGTCTAAAATTAAGGCCTTAAAATTTCTTCAGTTGGTTTTAGAAAGTAAGTTGACCATGTAAGGGTGTTTGTTGATGGATGGACCAAGCTGTTGTTAATATGTTAATCACAGGTCTTAAATTTTGTCTTGAGTATTTCATATCATATCTTCATATTTAATTTCTGTCAGGCAAAAGTTTGAGTTGCACTTTCAAGACGGCTGAGGCTACCGTTGTTAGCAGTAGCCTCAGCCGACTTGTGAATGTAATGAGCTAGCCAGCATAGCTAGTTAGCTAGATAACCTCGACATAACCAGCTAGCATACCCATAGGATGCCCTTGCTAAGTCCACATTGGCTCTCATCTGTTTTGTGTCCCCTGCATACTTTAGGTTGGGTGACTCCACCCATGTTCCAAGCTCCACCCCTGCAGCTGCCCCCTGGTCAGAACCAGGCAGCTCCCCGATCTCATCCAGCTGCAGCTAACGGTACGACGCTCGGCTGTAGAAAACCTCTCAGCGGAGCCGCTCCTTCCCAAGCTGACCTTTCTGTCTGACGTTTCCTACAGCAGCTTCAGGAGGATCCAAAGACATGTCTGCGTGGTTCAACCTGTTCGCCGACCTTGACCCGCTTTCCAACCCCGACGCCATTGGACGCTCTGCTGACGAGCTGCTCAACGCCTGAACCTCTCGGAGCTGCTTCAATGTACCTTCAGTCTCTCTTTGAAAGCAAATCTGTATTACAGCAACTTGTCATTCCATCATAATTGAGCACACACACACACACTAATCTAGAAGCTATAAACATCGAGCTGATGAACTCTCAGCTGCTGTAACCGACTTCAATACCAAGTCAAACACCGAAGCTGCGGTGGTTTGTGTTACCTGATCATGGCTGCAGGGCCTGGACGTTAGGGAGGATGTCCGCGCCCCGCCTTTGTTTTGGATGTTGCCGTGCGCTTTCTGTGTTTGGTTTGTTTGGGCGTGTGTCCGTTTGCTGAGTGTACATATTCAGAGATCCAGAGTGGATTTAAAAAAAACAAACAAACAAACAAAAAAAACGCTGCTTTCTGTGGCGTTTCAGTTTGTGTGAAGTACCACATGATTGTCTCAAATGATTCATAGGCTGGGATGTGATAGGTCTGTTTTTCCCTAACTCCTGACCCCAAATACGACACTAATCCGTCATTTACAGGCAAAGTGAAACCACTACACTTTCGTTGCATTTAAACATAAATTTAAAGCCAAAATGTGTATCTAGCACTTTTTCATTGTACACTTTCAGCTCTTTAAAACCAATATAACAAGCTGACGTTTGCTGGGTAGTTTCCAGAAAGCCAAATGTGTCTTTCATGTTCTAGAGAGTCGGAGAAAACTTATGGAACCTTAAACGACAGAAACGAACATTTTAGCAATTTGGCAACTAGTTTTAAATCAGCCCCAACCTACTTGTACGACTGCATCATTTAAGCAGTTTGTTCTTCCTGCTTTGTGCATGAGCTCCTGCCATGTTTATCTGTTTGCAGTAGAACTTGTCTGCACACCTTATGCCCAAAGAAAATAAGCAAACTATACGACAGAACCCAGGGGCAGGTACAGCAAAATGCAATCGTTAAAGTTCTTTTTCTCAAGTCATAACTAGGGTTTTTGGTAATAGAATATGGTTAAATGATTGATAAATAATGAGCACAACTAGAAAGTTATTGGGTATCATCTGGGGACATAAAATGTCACATTTCATAAGAGTGAAATGTGCACTTATTTTTAACAAGCTGCACATTAACTTAAATTTTGCAGTACATTTTATGTGATATTTGTCTAGAACTGAAGCAGGGTGGATTGCTGTCATTGTTAACTTCTGCTAATTAGAAATGGAACTGCATATATTTTGGGGTTCTTGCACACTTGTCGGCCAATTTTCCAGATTTTTCCAGAGGTCTGTTCTTTTTCGATCCTTTTCGCGCC
This sequence comes from Poeciliopsis turrubarensis, assembly GCA_010277015.1. NCBI lineage: Eukaryota > Metazoa > Chordata > Actinopteri > Cyprinodontiformes > Poeciliidae > Poeciliopsis > Poeciliopsis turrubarensis. The sequence goes on along the minus strand of VMRN01000162.1, from coordinate 161,661 downwards.
ATAGCAAATATTTCTACTCTGGTCAGCCTTAGAAAATGAAACCTGGCAGAAAAAGACGGATGGATGAGTCAGAAATGGATGTGACAGATGACTTCGAGATAAACATGTATTTTTCCCCATACTTCCTTTAGTTTTTTTCTTTTAACATTAACCCAGAACTACAAACTAACTTTGCAGGAGGACAATTATTTGGCCATAAGGTAGTAGACTGAAATGTCTTTTTTTTTTTCATATCCTCTCACAGCTGAGCTGGTAAAAGCAGAGCTAACTGAGCCATTTTAATGGGTTCTTCATGATGCAGTGGACAGCAAATGCCTCGATTTCATCAAACGGTCTGGAGCTGATTTTAAACTGTGAATTCTCAGACTGAAATTCAAGGTGTGCAAACTCTAGTGTGACATCTACAAACGACGAAATTCCATCTACTGAATCCAGTCTAAGGCCAAGGAGACCTCTTTTGCTTGCAAATAACTGGTGCGTCATAGTCATAATAATCAGCTCTCTGGGCATTGTGAGATACAAAACCATAACAGCTATGAAATAAAACTCAAATATTGACTACTTTAACTTTGTGTGCCGTTAAACACATAGCATCCGAAGGAGCTTAAAGGGATTCGTCTCCATGCATGGATTTCTGACAACGAAATGCTTCAGTGCGATTTAGTGCAAATTTGTTTCTGAAAAGGATTTTTAAAATGGGAACTAAAAATGCACCAAATCCTCAGTTGGGATATTTGTTTGCTGATATTTTTAACAATTAATTAAATTGCACATTAATATCCCAGCGCACCTACAAGATTTATGTTTCACTTCATTCACCTTCTAATGCAACTTTAACAAAACAAAAGAAGAATATTACCATTTCTGTCACATCAAGTGTAAATATTACTTTTCACACTGAAAATAAAAGAATGTATTTCTCAAGTCAATAAGAGACGAGTCGTTTATTTTAGCTATGCCTTTTATTTCACTCAAGGGGGTTTAAAAGATGAAAACTTGGCAGTTTGGTTCCCAGTCAACTGGACACGCAAACAAAGAAACGAAGCCTCATTCCAAAAAATGCTTTTCTTTCCACGCTGAAACAAGCATCCATGTTTCAGGTACTTAATCCTTTTTTTTTTTTTTTTTTTTTGTCTTTTTTGGTGACATTTCCAAGGGACAAGTCGGAACGTGCCGCCGTCGTTGTGATTGTGTTTCAGCAGGTGGATTTTGGAACGGGCCAATTTTTTCTTTTTTCTTTTTTTTTTTTTTTTTTTGTCGTAACCAGCCGCTGCTCCAAGTCGAGCCGCTGAACACGTAACATCCACACTTCTCTACATCTACTCTGCTACAAATTAAAGTCAGTCGGGATTTCCACCGTGTGAGGCTACATAGAAAGCAGTCGTCGTTTTGCTCTGGTTATGTCGGCATATGTCTTTGTGTCCTACTCTCTACGACCTGAGATGTCTGGTTCTTGTTTAGAAATCTCCGAAGACCCAATTCCTCTCCTGTCTGATAAATAAATACATCATCATTCACAATAATGAGTCAAGTTGTAATTCACAGTACTCAGATGAGAAGTCGTACGTTACACTTGTTGCCTCGTCCGATTACATATCTCTGTCAGCCAGTAATACAAACACAGTGCCTCTGTATTTACAAGTCCAGTACATTCCTGTCCCACTGTAGCAGGCACCGTTAATTAATTGTGACATCTACAAAATTACAGGAGGGTGGCTTCTTGACACGGAGAGGCTGTCACTGTGTGAGCTACAGTCATCACTTAATGCCTGGAAAGGTAAGCTTTTTGCTTTTTTTTTTTTGGGCTGTTTGTTCTTTAGAAAAACTGCAACAATGCAGCTGTCAGACAAATTAGGCAATCGGTTCAGACCTAATATTTTCTTACCACCCAATCTTTGATTTGCTGATGTTGACTCGAGCCAGTTCTGTTTCCCTTCAAATGGACCAATAACGGTCGTTAGCTGTTTAGGATCACAAGTTTGAGACAGCAGTTGCAGTAAAACATGACTTACAAAAATTTTGAAGCAGAAAATTCTCATGTAGTTAAGATATTTAAGCCTTTTTGGAATCTTATGTTACCAGCATGGTTAGCATTACCGAAACAATTCAATCTGTGAAATTCCTGTATTCACTTTACCTCCTATATTCTATATGGTGTGAACTGATTCACACCAGTTCTAGGTTAAGTCAAATAGACTAAATATAAAGAACCCTAACCTTACTAAATGTAGTTTATTTTAACCATTAACAGCACACAGTTTCATTTGATTCTTTGCAGGCTATCCAAATAGTTTCAAATTGTCTATTTTCTGCAGTTTGCCCCGATGGGTCTGCGGCTGCGTGGAACCTTGAGTTGACCAGCCTCTCCGTGAGAAAAACCCTGCAGGTAGATGCATTGAAAAGCAATACAAGCCGACCAAGACGGGAGGACCTCATCGAAGAGGAGGAGCTCGCAAAACGGAGAAGAAAAGATGGGCGAGGGTGAGCAAAAGGTTGGCGCTGAAGGGAGGTCGGGTTATGGGGAGGGGCAAGCAGACACAGGTTGAACATGCGTCGAACATCACAGCCCTGGCCTGTGTTTCCCGTAGGTACCCAGCAAAGGGCTGATAAAAAAAAAAAAAGAAAAAAAAAAAAGTAGCAAACAGATCCCAGGATTTGGTCTGCAAGTATTTTAAGGATACGCTGTTTGCACTTTTTCTTCTCTGCTGCTTGTATCTACGGCCTTCATAGTGCGATGATCATAATTGCGCTCACAGCATTATGACGGTTCAGGGAAACTGCGGTCTGAAACGTCAGGCACATTTTTTGAACTTCTCACATCCCTTCCAAGATATGCTACGATTCATCTGGCAGCACCAAAGTTAACCTCTGCGGTCGATCTGGCGGTCTCCGAGAAAACCAGCGGCCTTTTTTTTTTTTTTTTTTTTTTTTTTTCTTCATAATGGAAGGCATAATTTATATCAAGACAAACAACCGTAGATAGAAAAACAGATATGTCTGTGGAAAGGCGCCATGGTATAATACGATGAAATCAAAAGAAATGTCTGTCTTTTTTCCCCCCTCCCCGTTTTCTCCTAGAAGAACAGGAACGGAACCAGTGCTGAAGGTAGAAGAAAGCGGTGAAATGTGAGCTACAAACGCCTGCTCTGGAAGGCAGGAGTCTCACGTCAGAGGAGGAGGCAGTGGGAAGAGCTTTTTAACAAAAGAAGGACATCAGAGAGAGCTTAGCTGGCATGCTAAAGGCTTTTTTTTGTTGTTGTTGTTTTAGGAGCAAAACGGTTGATTCCATAGTGTTTTCTGATTCGGCCGACAGGAAGGGGAAAGAGGGTTGTTGACTTTGAGGCCAACGGGGCAGTCAAAAGCTCTCCGGCTCCTCCAGGAGACAGGGCTGGGTGGAGAGAGGCACCAGGGACGGGGACAGACTCCGGAGGCCTACCCCTGGGCGAAAGTTGAGGTCCGGAGCGGGAAGCAGGGGCTTGAGGATGCTGACGAGGCAGAAGGCAGAACCGCTGTTGGGGATGAAGTTGACCTTGTTGCGGTCGGGACACAGGAAGGGAGGGATCTCCTCCAGAGGTTTGGGCCTTAAACCAAAGTGAGACATAGTTGATCACGTCAGTATTCTTTTGCTACGAGTTACAGATGTATCGTAAAACTTGAAGACTACTCACATGCTCTCTTCAGATACTCTGACCTTCTCACAACCCTCTGGTGGTTCTCTCTTGAACATGTAACTGTTGTTGGGTCTGGGAGAGGCGGCGTACTTGGGCAGTGGGGAGCATGGACTTAGCTCTGGTTAAAAGGAGTTTTTTTATTGCCCATTTTTAAAGGGTGAACTCTAAAATTCAAAACGCACTGCAAGAAAATCTCGAGTGAATGCGGTTTCTGCTCACCTTTCTCATCGTAGGGGCTGCCCCCAGCCGTGTCATTGAGGACGCTGAGGTAGGAGGGGGAGATGGAGTCCGGGCGGCTGCTGCAGTTGCCGCTAAGGCCACCCCCCGATGGAGTCTGTGTGTCGATGCTGCGGGTGCTGCTGCTGCGCTGAGCGGGAACCGGTGGCGGCGCCCGGTGGCCGTCGGGGACATCCTGCGGCTAGGCGAACGAGTCACAAAAACAGCGTTGCGGCAGTGTAACCCCCTTCATGGAATGCATCGACATGTTCTTGGGGACTCACAACGATGGCCTCGTCCTTCTCCGGGGTGTCTCGGATGATGATGCGCTCGATTTCCTGGTTCAGGCCCTCCACGCTGTTGCGGAAGCGAGGAGCCGAGGATTTGGATATAGGAATGGGTATGAGGATGGTCTTGGGCATGGGCGACTGCACAAACACGAGGAAGTATGTTTAGAAAGCAGCACACCCATCTGAAACATTGTTCGGCGGACAAACTACAGAAAGCAGCAAATAACAGGGTGATTACTGTATCATGCTTCTCATCAGCTAACAAGGACGGTAACATCTTTTGGCCCAGAAGACATGTCCAGACTGAAAATACAACTTAACTTGGGACTGTCATTTCACAGAATGGTTTGAATAATAGGGTTTTTGTTAGTGGTCAATGAACACTAGGGGGCACAGTTGAGACATTAAAAGCAATGATTTGGACTCCATGTGTAATCCTGAGGTTAATTACGGAAAATAACACATTTGCCTCATCTCAGCTTTTACTTTGACATAACCAGGGCATGATCACCTGTGACTGAATGATGGCATGGCTGCCGTTGAACGGGGATTTGCGGTCCTTGTCCCTCCGGTGGCGGCTGCTGCGCTTGCTGCGCTGAAGCTGCTGCCGCAATTTGGCAATCTGGGGAAGAAAAGATTAACATTGACGTCGCCGGAGCGTCCCCGTAGATCCGCTGGCAGTGTCAATGTGCAAGGCAAGAGAAAGTGGGACGCAGACCTCCTTGAGTTGGTCGGTGCTCCCACAGGAGGCCGAGCGTTTGTGAGAGCCCCTCCTCCTCTCATCTGCCCAGGCCCTGGGGGTCTGAGGTGAATGCAAACACCGCGATTTATCATATAACAACATACTTTGTTATAAGACCCTATCTCTTTGATCAGGAGTCTTCGTTCGAAGTCTGTCACCGGCTGACGAGCAACGCAGGCCGATGGTGCAACCACCTGCAACCTCCCTGAACCTGGCTGTGTTTATTGACACACTGACAGTCACATTTTGCCTCAAAGCAAAAAAAATAAATAAAAAAACAAAAGAGCACAAATTCTTCACAATTATACACTACTTTGTGACTACCTAAACCCTAATGAGACACACTGAGGTTTGTGGTTGTGATGTTTTGAAATAGCTCAGGAAGAAAAGAAAAAGAACCTTACATTGTAAAGAGCACAGGCACGGAACAAACACTCACCTGCGTCGCTTTGTCCCTCATGTAGGGAACGTGTTGTTGCTGGCTGTCGTCCTGAGGCCAGGGACCTGTCAGGTGAGAGCCAGCGAGCGCGCCCTGCGAGGGCCACAGCTGGACGCGATGGCGGGGGACGGCGAGGAGAATGGAGGCAGAGGGACGGGACGAGCTCAGAGGGCGCGGAGGCCGACACCGGCGGAGAACCGCGGGGAGGCGCAGATGGATAAGGCCACGGTCTGAGGGGGGGGAAAAAAGGAGAAAGATGAGTCGGGAGGCCGGAGAATGCAAACAACGTCTGCAAGCGGTAAACAAACCATCAGACACACAGCTGTCCTGATGGATAAGCCTGTGAACGTTACACGTTGGTATGTCTAGGTTTAATCCAAACCATGCCGGGCAGAGCGGATATACCCCCCCCTAGGGTAATGGCATTAAAACAGCTTTAGACACAGGCGGATGGGGTAGGGGCATTGGAGGACATGCAGGTTTGGGTTTGGGCTAACTGACCCAGATGGGTTGTTTTGTTGCATTGATGCATTATTGACCTATATATAAAGGTTCATTATGCATACCTGACTATTTAGAAAGAAAAAAAAAAACAAAAACAATCGCAATATTATGTTCCTGCTTTTCCCCATTTTGAAGACTTTTAATCACAACGTATGCACCATTTGTTCACATGTCCAAACAGCTTTGCTTGACTGTGCAGGTCCCAGAGCTAAATTTGGAAGGAGCCTTGACCAGCAACACATCGCTGTTGCTAGGGAACCTGGCTGGGTGGGGGACGGGGGGGGGTTTTGGTGATCTTTATGAACACACAGCAGCAGGAGTGTCTGTGTGCGTGTTTTGTAGCTGAGTAGGGAGTTCAGGCATCAGCTCATCAACACTTCAGCCTTTTCTTGTTTCTTCAGTAGCACTGCTGCTGGTAGTTGAAGTGCCATTCTGCTGCTGCAGCGCTGCCCTTTGTGCCGATCTATACATCAATTTTGACCTTGTTTAAAGAGAGAAATGCTGCAAAGTTTCCAGCTAATCCAAAAGAAAAACTGATAGAGCATAAAAGTGGAAAAGCTGAAAATAACATGTTTGTTTATGTTATTCAGAGTAAAGCATCAACAAAACGTACAATAAGAATAACTTAAATTGGAGGATTTTCAACCAGGCGCTCCAAAATTGCGGAGCTTTTGTGAAATGCACCATACCCAAGGTGCTATTAAGCAACACTCTTCATTGTGGAAATCACTTACTGAGGGAAGGAAACGTCCTGTAGCTTATTTAACGTGAGAGAGAGCAAAGCCATGAGAAGATAATAGGAAGGCTAAACTTTTATTATTATTTTTTATTTTGCACTTTTAGCCTCCTGATTTGGTAAAGCCTTGCTTTTAACTTTTAAATCAAACTAATCATATTCATTATTTGTTTACATATATATATTTTTTCAATAAAGTGAAACACATTTTCACCCAAGCTGTTTATGTCACTCATAAATCATTCATTTTATTCCAGCTCTTTCTTTTGCCTGCAATATTAAGAAAATGCATTCGACGCAACCCACATGATCCTACATGAATTCAAATGAATAAATTGTGCAGAGTGCAATGCAGGCCGCTTTTGTTTACATGGAGAGAAGCACGCACCGCATTCCCCCACGCATCAACACCAGCGCAGCACGCACGCTCTGCAAACGCTGCCTCTCTCTGAGTCAATGTTACAGCAATGCAGGCTGCATGCAGACAACAGCGGCGAGATCACTTCAACTAAATTCAGCAATGACACACTGACCTGCAGAAAACCAATGCAGCAGAGCATGGAGCAGCCCAGCCCCTGTTTGCCGCCTCCTGAAGATGCTAGAGAGGCGGAGGAGAAAGGCTGAGCGAGCTGCGGGATCCTTCCACACAGAAACGGGCAGACATGGGAAAGGTCAAAGCGCGAGCTTCGTGGGTAAAATCGCGACCAGAAAGGTGTCGGTACGGATGGGGTTTGTGTGACACTGCCTCCCAGTCGTCGTGGATGTTTTTTTTTTATCCCCTACTGGTAGGATTGATGCGACACCACAGCACAGTCGACTACCGGCGGACCATCTGGTCGATGGAAAAATAAATAAATAAAAATTGCAATTACCGGAAAGAGAAGCGGCTGCGCACCGAGTTCGGATGATGCTGATAAAACGAAAAAAAAACAAAAAAAAACAAATAGGGAGGAAAACAATAATAGAGGAAGAGAAAAGACGAGAGGAAATAGAAAGAAGAAGGCGGTGATGCTGGGCGAGCCTGGTTGACACGACGGGAGAAGGGACCAGTGTGAAGCAGACGTGAGGAAACAATTCAACTTCCGCTGATTTGTTTCAAAATAAAAGGCGAGGCGCCACACACTTTCCTGGAGCTTTAGAGTTATTTGTACAAAATAATACCTCTGAAGACCTGCATGCTACTGGACAGTAACCGTGTTGCTGGGTAAGTGTGCATTTTATCTCCTCTGTTGTGGAGTAGGAAAAAAAAATTGCGTATTAGTAAAGATATTAAACAATTAGTTTCCATTTCTTGAAAGAGTTTTGTGACCTTTTCCATTGTTTGAAATTGCAGCTATGTTGATGGGATGCTGTTCATGAAAATCATACAGGTGCTTTAATTTTAAAGGATTTCTATGTATATATATAATTTAAAATAAGTTGATATCATATTACTTCTCTCTATTAGATTTTAAAAAAAAGTCAAAAACTGTTGCAGGCGATTTTCTTAAAAAGGTTCGAATTTAATTATTTTTTTTCACAAAGTAAAACAACTATTTGTTTCTGGCATATAACAGTAAGAATCCCCTGTTTTGTGAACTAAATCTTTGCACATTTCGAAACTAATAAGGATTCAACAGCGGCCTTTATACTTGTAACGCCAAGTCGGCGCATTTCCGGTAGTTTTCCTTGCGACTTGACGCAGCCAGAGAGGAGCAGTGACGTAGCGCTCCAGCACTGCGCCGCTCGCGCTGATGCTGCAGTTGCTAGGGGCGCGAGGAGCAGACGGCGAGGCGGCGAGAAAAACAACTTCTCGGTGGGAAATGTCTCCCTCTAGTGTCTGTCTTCGGGAAACCGAGGAGCGTTGTCGATGGAAAAATGCTAAAAATAAATATAAACGCGGCTGCTCCATTTTTAAAGAGGAGGAAAAGTGAAAAAGAAACGTAAGTGTTCCTCGACTCCACTGTGTTCTTATAATGGTGTCTCGGTGTTGGAGAGTTGAAATTAACTCTACAGTGCTTCATAAAGTATTTTAATAATTACAAAGTTCGACCAAAACGCTTATTTATATACATATATAAACAAGAGTAACATACAAAAACCGACCACTAGAACATGCATGCTAAAAAGTTAGCTTCCAAAAAAACGAAGAGGGGAAGTCAAATTATAACTGCAAAACAAATGTTAAAACAAAATGGCGCAACAGAAAATGTTTCCAATCATTCGAATTTAGATACGTCAATTTGTTTGTCATCAAAGAAATTGCAATATTTAACAGTTAAGGATGTTTTGTTTGGGATGGAGAAATGTAAACTTGTCAAAACAGAATTTTTATGCAATGTTAAAGCTTTTTTATTATTCATGGTAAATAGCATATTCACACCTCCAAATATTTACAACAAAAACCCAATCTCCATTATCTAATATTATCAAGATAGAATCCTTAAAAATGAGCTCAAATGCTAAAGCCATTCAAATCATAACTGCCCTCAACTGCGACCCTGGAGCACTGATTTAATTTAGACATTGTAAAATAATTGTTCTATGTTCTGTAAAGCCCTTGTTGTTGTATTTGTTTGTAATTATTAGTATTCTATGTTGTTCTTGTATGCTTTTTTAAATTTTTTTGCAATAAAAAAAAAAAAAAATTTAGAAAATTGCATCCTCATCTGCAATCAGCACTTTCTGTCCTCCACTGTGGCTCTTCTTGGTCAATCCAAGCCGAGTCTGAGATGCAACGAGGTTCAGGATTTGACGATACAATGAGAAAAGAACTCAAATATAACTTCTGTACTCTTAAGCATATTATTGGAAAGCTAAGTGAAAGGAAAGTGTGGTAGAAATAGATGCAAACGCAGGCATATTGCATGTACATAAAAACAATAAACAGAAACTTTAATCCAGTTTTCTACATGCACTCATTAATAGAGTCTGAAATGGTTGGGTTAATTACTGGTTTCATACGGTACATATGCTTTGAATTATGTTAAGATTTTTTCCTTCCACTTAACTTCCCATTAATATGCATTGCTACAGCACTCTGAACATCCAGCTTCTTCAGCAGTGACACTTTGCAGTTTACCTTCCTTGAGTGACTGTCAATGCAGCAGCTTTGAGCCCTACTCTATACTTTTCTTGTTCATTTTTAAGACTTTTTCTGCCTGTTTTCTGTTTGCAACGCGGAAAAAGTCCATATCGTAGCAAGCCAAGCGTTATTTCATACATTTATTGAGATTTTCTTCCATAATGACTTGAAAGTGTTTACAGAAACTGTACCGAGCAGATGCATAGCAATGGGATCAGAGGTTGTGTGTCCATTGAATGGACAACAGAATTCCATAAAAAATAAAGCAAATATTAATGCAATACACGGAACTTCATTTTTTTTTTTTTAATACAAATTACAGATTACAAAAACATAAATGAGATCTTGTCATATGCCCTGAAGCAGCGCTGACAATATAGAATAAGTATGACGACGTTTAAGCACGCCTGTACAGGCCGTGACGGCTCTACGTATGATGCTTGCTGACAAAGATCTACAGCACGTGCACACACACACACACACACTCACGCACACACACTCAAACACACCCGCACAGTGAATCAGTCATTGAAACAAGGGATGAGAACTAGAAGCAGAAATAATATCCAGCGTGCTTCTACGTTTTTCTTTTCTTTTCTTAAGTATCTGGTTTCAAACGCAAAACAGCAGAATCTGGGCTTTGTAGTGTTTCAGTCAGTCCACAGTGAGGTCAGGTGATGTAACAAGTCGCTCCGCAGGGTTGATTCGGGTGATTGTAGTGTTAAGAACAGCAGTGTGACGGAACCCACGTCCTCCAGTCGGCTCGGGTTGATTGTTTTTGTCTGTGTCCCCCTCCTTTAAAGAGGAGAAGAAAGGGGGGGAAAAAAAAAAAAAAGAGGAGAAGATTGTCATCCATTTTCTCCTCTTGAGCTCATGGGGACGGAGATCGCTCGTGGATTGTTAAAGTAAAGCAAAAACAACGATTGTGACAATTCATAAGTGCAACGAAGATTAATGTATCAAAAATATTAATGAGATTAAAAAAAAAAAAAGAAAAAAAAGGAAGCTGTAAAAACGTCAAAAGCGTCTAAAAACTACATCCTATTGCACAGTTAAAAAGAATAGTACAAAAACAGATACATGGTTAAAAGACAAATGATATTGCATACAGAAATAATAATTATAATAATAATAATAATAAAAAAAAGTAGCTTGTTCCGTCTTTAAGACATCAAATCTTTTCATCTTTTTACAGAGCTTACATTAAACGTGCTTCGTACAGCAAAGTAAGAGTGGTGATTGTTTGTCATCGCCTATTTAAGTTTAGAGACCACTTTATCCGGCGGTCGCGACAGACAGACGCGAGTTAGGAACACTGATTTTTAGTTGGTTGAAAGTGCACACGGGGAGTACAAATAAACCCATTTGATTAATCGCTATGCTTATGATGGGGCAGGGGGCAGAGAAAACCCAAAGAAAGCAACGAAAGGCGATGGAGATGAACGATGAACGAGAACGCTGCATAGCTGGATTCCATTTAAAGCGATGCCGTCGGAAAGACACAAGGGAGCGAGACAGACCTAATTAATGTACAAGATCAGGTTCGACTGATCGCGACACACTCCGCAGCGTCCTTCCTGCTGATTCAGAGCAGAGCAGCGCGTTTCTTTTTGTTGTCGTTTTTTTTAAATCCTTTGTGTTTATCTCAGTCCAGGTAGAAGCTCTGAATTCACACTTGTGTGTCACTGGGCTCGCTGGCCAAGCTTCCGCCTTGCAGGTAGATGGCTGAAGTGGATTTGGGCCCGTTCTGGGTGTGGCCCTGCCCTCGGGTGGACCCGTTGTTGTTGACCTCCGGACCCCGGGTGTCTGTGGAGATCACCCATGTGGTGGGTCGCCACTTTTTAAGAGAGTATGGCGTCTTAACGCGCTTCTTGATTTTTTCACCTGTCCCCAAGGCCCCGTCGGGTCTCACCAAGCCCTCCCCTGCAGGTAAGAGAGAAATGGAATGTCATTATTCAGGAGGCTGTCTGCAGAACAGTGTGACTGTTTTGTAAAAGCAAAACAGAAGATGCAAGTAGGGACAGGGAATCTCCTGCAGGTAGGTGTGTGACATACACTTAAGCAGGAGGGGTGTCCCCAGGTGGACTGCACCATTGTACAAAAGGTGTGTGTGAACATGAACATGCATACCAAAACCACATGACTGTGTGTCGACTGTTTTGACTTTTTGGTGCATCAAGCGCTATGTAATGTGACATGCTGCTGTGCCGGGCTGTTAGTACCTAAAGAGGTAAGGTCCTGTGTAGTGAAGGACAAGTCCAGGGAGTTGGGTCTCTCTGGTCTGCGAGCTCTGGGCTGCCTGAGCAGCGCCTCTCCCCTCATGGTGACTGTAGCTTCCCTCGGGGGGTCTGCCAAAGCCGAACCTGACCCAGAGCTCTCCCCCATGGTCTCTCTGCTCGTCCCCTCGGCGCTGCCCTCTTCCTCCCCTCCGTCACTCTCCCCGCCACTGTTGCCATCCCCCTGGCCAAGCCCAGTGTTGCTGTTGTTGTTGTTGGTGTTGGGGCGGGCTGAGCGCATGGCTGCCGCGCCCGAGGGCACAGCTCTGGCGTCAGGCTGCTCTCGCTCTTGGCTCAGGAGTGGCTCGTGTTCGTCGGGGCTGGCCGTGATCAGGCCCAGGCTGAGCCGGCTGTCGTCCGTCCTCAGAGGTACAGAGCCGTTCTGTACTACACCTGCCCCGCCAGACACTACGCCTGCGTGACCGTTCACGGCCCCGTTGACGTGTGTGTCCCGTATAACAGGGATGTTGTTAGTGCCTGATCCCGGCTGAGCCTCCACCACATTAGGGCCCGTCGCCACACCAATGTTCATCTTTGTTCCCTCTACCTGCCGCAGGTTGGACTTCCCCGAACGTCCAAACTTAAACCTGAGCGAGGAGGATGAGGACTCCTTCTTGGCTGGCTTGTTTCTCAGGGGCAGACTGGACGGCCTCTTTGGCAGATTCTGCTGCTTAGGCAGGGGAAAGATGGCTGTGGGCATTGCTGCAGCGGGGTCCGATGTTCCCGAGGCCTCACTGGCCATCTTGATAAGGGGGTAGAGTAAGCTGGAACTTCCAGGGCTCAGTGGGTCTGGTGAGCAGAACTGTTTCTGCGAGTGCTCCATTAGATTCTCATCAGAGCTCTCCTTTAGGTTCTTGTCCACCTCTTTAGGATCCAGCTTTGTCGTTTCCAAATCCTCCTGGGTCAGGTGTAGGCATACAGGGACTGTGCTGGCCCCTGTGGGCCCTTCAGATTCAGAGATGATGGTGGTGGTGGTAGTAGAGGCGGATGGACTGCCTCTTAGCCCCATGCTGGTGCTGCTGCCCTCTGGGCTGGGCAAGCGGGCGTTGGCTTGCTGCTGGCGTTCCTGGTTAATGGAATTCCTGTTTCTCTCTCCGGTTCCCACTCCCACCCTGCCTGTTAAGGAACCGGTGGTGTCCACCTGTTGGTTCTTAGCTACGCCCTCGTGCTCTTCGATGTAGGTGGAGGGGTGGTCTGTGTAAGGGCCCGACTTGGGGGTCATGCGGTTTCTGTTGAAAAACAAAGACGGAGCAGTTGAAGAACGACTGGAAGCACCTGCCCCACAGTAACGGAGATGGCTCAGAGTTGAACAAACCTTTCATTGTGCAGTGTGGTGGACATGGGATTGAGGGTTGGACTGACAGACTTGGAGCGGTCCCATATGAGGAGCAGCTCTGCGAGGCGTTCCTCGGCGCACTGTGCTGTGAGACGGGCCTCTGCATCCTGGTCCCAGCAGTCCTCCATTGTCTCTTTCAGCGAGCGAACCGCCTGAACACATTGAGGTTAGTGAGTCACACCATCAACAACAAAATTCATTGGTGATTGTGATTACACTGTGAGAAAATGTAGAGCGGTTAAAAAAAAGATACATTAACAAATATGTGCCAGGTCTATACACACCAAGCTGTTCTCCTTCCAAGCCTCTGGGAATTTGGGCCGTTGCTTCTCCCTGGATACCAGGACCTGCATGTCCTCAAACGTGGGGTGGTTTCCTGCCTCTGCCTGAAAGGCCATCTGGTACTCTGGCACCGACTCTCCTAAAGGCAGGCAAGGACATTGAATGGAGAAAAAAAAACCCCACTGATGAAGCTTGTATTCATCACAGGAACCTCTTTTCTACAATGTTGTTTCAAAATATTAATCTGTCTGGTTGTGTCTCACCAGGGAAAAGGTCGGTACATCGCATGAAGATCTCCCAGTAAACCAGGCCCAGAGCGTACATATCCACCTGCTTCAGCGCCGATTCACAGTCCCTCAGATTCACAGCACCTTCCAGCACTTCTGGAGCCATGTAGCGGATTGTCCCCACCTGGCAATGGAGGAACAAGTAAGTGACAAACTTTATTAACTGATCAAAGTTCTGGTGCTTTGCTGCTCTGAAGTGCATAGGTTTACGCTGTGCCGCGGTGGACAGACATGCAACTGTTGCTGTACATGAATGGAAAAATACAAAAATGGATCTAAAATATCAGATGATTGAGTTCAAGCAAACCTAAATGCTCAATGTATACAGAATTGGAAGGAAGTGACTGTTTTAGGGTATTGGGCTCCTTAACAAACCTGAATGCCTTATCCCAGCTCTGAGCTGCAACAGAAGTTGAAAAGTAAACAGGAAATGGAACTGCTTGAAGCAACGGTGGCACACCCAGGAGGAGGACATGTCAAACATGCACTTCAAACTGCGTAAAATCTCCAACACAACTGGAGTTTCATGATTCTGACAGTTAGGAGTTGAGCAGATGAAGAAATCTTACTGACATCAAAAAGAACAAGAATGGAGTCTGAAGAATTAAAGCGAGGGTGGGAAATATAGCAATACTATCCACATACAGACATCTGCTAATGTAAAAATTTTGATTTTAAATAATAGTTTTTAAATCTTGTGGCACCAGCTTCCAAAGACAAGATTTTATTCAGATGGAAAAAAATCTTTTCAAACTCCAATTATAATTGTCTCAGAAATTTCACTCTAATATTTTATTGGCTATAAGCCATAGCGATCTAAATTAAGAGCAAGAAACGCTTGAAATATATCACACTATGTAATCAATCTATACAAGTTGAATTTTTTCAATTAAATGTACTTTTCAATGATGCTGAAAATAGTTGAAGAGTGAAGCAGGGTTTCGTAGCAGAACTTTCTAAAACCTTCCCATATTTCTCCAAATTATCTCACTATAATAAGACGGTTGCCACTTGGCAGCTCTCTTTCTATTTGCTGACAGTTGTTAGACCAAAATGGCAGCTCAGACATGACTCACGCTGCATCATCTGCACAAGAAAAACAACCGAGATGCATTTTCAAACAGAAAGACGTCAAAGCGCAACTCCTACCGCGACAAACACAGAGGGAGCAGCTCTTCCTTCTCCCTAACGCTCACCTCGCTTATAGCGGCGTTCTCCTCCTCTCCGTGGCGCGCCGGCCTGTTCCCCGTCAGCTTCATGGACAGGCCAAAATCGATGATGACACACGTGCCGTCGGCCTTGACCAGGACGTTCCTGCTGTTCAGGTCCCTGTGGGAAACGGCTGGCTTGTACAAATCTGCGGCGAGAAGAGACAAGGAAATTGTTTGATGTTTTTGTTTCCATTTAAAAACTTATTTGTTTTATTACTTCCTGGAGTAACCTTGACTGTCAACATTTACTGCTGATTTTTCCTGCCCAGCAGAGGGCGCAGTGAAGCAGCCACAGCAGCTATGCGTTTCCTGGTGGGGGAGGATGACAAATGTTCCAAAGCCTGAGCGATTCAGCTGTTAGCGGCTCCTCTCGCCCTTATCTGCCCATCAGCTTCCTCCCTTCTCTCCCCGTGTGTGCCCAACACTCAGCCTCTTTTTATTAGTTAGCCATCTGCACAAGCAGGCTATCGGTGCACTTTCATCCCTTGTCAACTTCTGAGCCCGTTTGATGTGTATCTGTGCCGATGAAGAGACAAGAGCTCTCCGCAGCTGCTGAGACTGAGATTTTGTGACATGCTGAAGAGGGAAAGAAAGAAAAAAAATAGACTCGTTCGGTCGTCCAATCGGCCTCCCGGGAGAATATTCTTCACACACTCTAGGTTGTGTCTATACTGTGTCCCTTTCCTCATGCTCTTTGCTCACGGGAAGCTTGAGGCGAGTCTATAAATACCCCTCGACTGGGCGTGCTCACAGTGCGTTTGTCAAAATACAAGTATGCGAATTTTACAGGATAAACAGAGCCATGTGGAGCCGCGGTATGCAGCACGTACAGCCGTGGTCAAAGAGAGGATGACCTCTGCCTGGGCTCAGCACCATGAAAGCAGAAGTTATTCTTACTTTGCAACTTTAAAAATCATAAACTTCCAAGTTTTTCATTGGGATTTTAACAAACAAACACAAAGGCAAGCAAACAGAGCCTGTTAGAGGCTGCAAAAGACCTGAGCTAAATGAGGTTAGGAAATTATGCAATATGCTAATTCCTTTTGAACGTATAAATAAATCAAAAATTTTACTCGTTTGTCTTATTTTATCTGTGACACGATGTTAAAGGTCTGTGTGGCGAGCATCTACTGCGCTGAGATTTAATACAATAAGCCCAAGGCAGAGGGCCACCTTCCAGTGAGACAATGACTCAAACATTCAGATAGAGCCACAATTTAATAGTTTCTAATCAAAGAAAACTCGTGAGTTAGGATGAGTGTAATTTAAAACTGATGTTTACACGCTCTCTCTCAATCCAATCGGAGCTGTTTTGCAAAGAATGAGTAAACGTTTCAGTCTAGATATGCAAAGCTTGCAAAATATAACTTATGAGAACTGAATACAAAATTTGTGCCATACTTTAGACTTATTTTTAATATATTTTCATTCAAAAATAGTTGGTAAAATGTTGTGTTTTTGCGGTGTAAAACATCTAGGGTGTTATTACTTTTGGAAAACCCTAAAGTAAATAGATAATCTGCTCCTTGTCATGTCTTAAACTGAAACATCATTTTGGGATTTTTTTTTCCCCCAACCAAATCTTAGACAACATTCAGAAGCAATGTAAAAAACAACAACAAAAAACCCCCAAATATAATTCTCACTCCTGAGGATTCCTGCTAACTGTAGGAGTTAGGAGGTTAAAGTAGCTAAGTACAAGACAGTCACTGCTAAACAGAAGCATTGACGGATTGATCAAGACTTCACTGATAGTCCGCCTTTCTTATTGGCATTGACTGAGCAAAGTTGGACAACTTGATTTCACCTCCCTGGGTTATATGAGTCTACAGTACTTTGAGATGTAATTGTTGCTGCTCATCAATCTCAAAAAGGTTAGAAAGACTCTTTAAAGTCCATCTTCAGCTTCTAGAGAAAACCTGGCACTGCCTTGAATACTATGATTTATTTTCTTTGCATTATTAGTGACTGAAAAGCCAGATGAACAGAAGACATGTTGCAAAACAAGAACAATTCAACAGTCCTCAAATATTTAAGTGACTAATAAGTCCAAATACAAGGTGCTTGCTTCAAGGTATTGCTTCTAAAAGCTACTGAGTCATGACATAGCTTCTGCATTTTTGGTTCCATGTTCAGCGTTATATTTTTACTATCTCGCTACCTAGAAACGATCAGATAACACTTTGATATGTCCACAGCAAGTAAAATCTTAAGAAATAAAAGAGCGTTTGCCAAACTTTTACCACCGACAACGGCTCAAGCTCTACACATATTGCATATAATGTTCAATTTATATTTGCATTGTGAGCAGTGCCTTGAGGTTTACCTCCTTTAAAGAGCTCGGTGTGCAGGTACGCCAGGCCTCGAGTGACAGAATGAGCTAACCGGCAGCTGTTGACCCAGTCGTTGGTTTGGACGCTCAGGTAGTGACTCAACGAGCCCTGCAAAACAGGAACAAAGTCAAAAACAAACGGGACAAAACAGTGATGTGTGGTGTGTCGTAAAATTATTACCGTGCCTTGAATTTTCAGGCATGAAAATTGGTTAAATCTCACACATTTTCTCTGAGAAAGCACTAAAAAAAAATCCCATTTCTCATCCTTCCACATAATAGTGAGGTGAATACTTTAGCTATGGACTTCGTGTCTTCAGCAATGATTAAAACTTCCAATATAACGTTGCAGCTAACACCGTTTCTGGCTGCACTCTTTCTGATGTAATCTCAGCATATAACTTTTGGAGCTCACAGTCAAAAAAAAAAAAAAAAAAAAAAAAAAAAAAGTAAAACTAATTACACATTTATAAAGCTTATTTTGTGCTTTGACCTCGGTGAGAAGCAGCAACATTTTTACATGGCAAGACGCGAAGAAAATATTTAATTAAGAAACGGTTGTGCAGCCGAAAATGAATGAGATTCAGTTCTAAAAGATGACAACGCTGTTCGAAAACACCCGAACGAACGGTGAGTTTTAATAATTTCCTTCCTGAAAGTCCCAATATTTTATTTCGAAAATCAATCACAATGCGGTTCTTGCATCTGTGAGTGAGGAAAATTATATTAGATTCAGTTTAGATAAATTAGCTAAATAATTCACTCGAATGCATTAGGTGTGTCCTGGCTTGCCCTGTGTTACCATGACGATGTGCATTATAATAATTACTATGAAAAGGCATGGACTCCTTTCATGTGCCGGATGGCATTAGCAGACTTGTAATTAGCTCCAGGTTTGGATAGAAAACATTTCGGCTGCTACTTACCCTTATTATTACTATAATAATAATAACAAGTAAAAGTTCACTTTGCTATTTTGTCGCAATCTGATATTTGTTGCCGGGGAGATTTAAAAAAAAATGTTATGCTCATCTATTGGGTTCGGGGATCGTTTTTGTTTTTTTTGTCACACATTCCTGTTTTATGTTTTTCTCACACTCCTGTGGGGCGTTGTGATAAACTAACAAAGGCAACTGGTCAAACTGGTAACTCTGCAGCTCAACGTTTTGACAAAAACTGTAAAAGCCCAGTTTATAGATGCTTTTAGTTTGAAAATAATATGTAGAATGCTTTACCTCCAAAGCTAGATCTATATTATAGACAATCTAATAGAAGAGTCACCCCACTTTTGCAAACTTAGCAACTTTGTCACTATATTTAGCAACTTTTCAGACAAAAAAATAAGTTACTAAAGACAGACTTGGCAGGTAAGGATTTTTAAAGAGCCTGATTGGCCAAAAAATTTCAATTGGTGCATCAAAAAATATTAAGTCATTTTCTAATTGCATTTATTTATTTAAAATTTCTTAAGCAGATTTTGGCACAAACAAAAACATCTAAAAATAAAAGAAAAAGAATTTAAGACAGGACGCTGTAAATAATCCATATCTGGAGTAAAGTTCTTCATTAATGCTTTATTAATCACTTTTCTCCGCCCTGTACTCACATGTGGGTAGTAGTCCATGACCAGCAGGTATTCTGACCGGCCCTCGGGGCCCGTCCGCTCGTCGGCAGCTATGAACCGGGCGATGTTATCGTGCTCCAGGAGCGGCAGGCGATAGATGGAGCACTCGTTGACAAAGTTCTGCCGATTGGCTGCTGTAAACACTTTGACGGCAACGGGCCGCTCGTCCAAAGAGCCGCAGTACACTGTGCCGTATCTGCCACGTCCAATCAGCTGAAGAGAGAGAGAGGAAAAAGGAAAACAGACTATGAATAGATGTTTTACAATTTAAATCTTTTGAGCTTACTAATCTAAAAAGACTAAGGCAAACAGGAGCCTTCGTTGAAAACATAGTCCCACACAGAGGTACACATATGCTTGAGAAAAACAGAGAGACCCCCCCAAAAAAAAGACTCAAAATCTCAAGAGCAGTAAAAGCAATTATTAACAGGCCGACAGTGACGCATGTCAGCAAGCAGGCAGGGAGTGGGGAGATGGGAAATAAATTTAATTACAAAACAAACAACAGTTAAAATGGTTTTGAGTCGGTTCCAAATCATTCAATTAGTTTCCCGAATTAGCCAGAAGACTATTAGGGTTCAAACAGACTGCCTTTAAATGTCATCTGCAAGGGAGCAGGGGAAGAATTCAGCAGTGCATTTACTTGTGTTTAATGTCTTCCTCTGGACATTTATCTCTGGCTCAGAAAGACACAAAGCGAAACAATAAACCTGTTTAGTCTGGGAGTAAGGCTCCCCGGCTCACGCCCCCTCAGCAGGCCACCAGTTTAATGCGAAAAAAACATGTGTATTTGATAAGGCACAAGGACAACGCCGTGAAATGAACGAAAATGAAAAAACGTCTCCCTCTCCGGCCCGAAAAGGATGCGAGGCTAAGCTCAAAGCAGCTACAGCTGGTAGAAGCTACAGCTTTGGAAGTTATCTACATTACTGTACTGTTCACCATGTTGGTCGCAGCAGTTTTTATATTGATTTCAAAGCAGCCAAGGGAATCAAATGACTTCAGGACAGCTTTAGAACATGAAAGAAATGTTTTTTAAATACCAACAGATGAAGACATTTTCCAGAAGGCCAACAAGATATAACCCGCAGCATCTGCAAAGCTACAAGGAGACTGCTGACTCATAAGCTGAATATTTTAGAACATTATCTGATAAAAATCACGTCGAAACTCAGGCAGCCAGAGCCATGTTGGACTGCCTGAGTTTTTGCCCGTGTTACGGGGTTGTACAGCCAGCTAAAATCCATAATAGGATGTGAACAAAATAACATACTTACAAGCAGGAGCTTGAAGTAACATGTTAAACTGTCCTACTTCAGCCCACACTAAATGGTTTTCAAAGAAGAACAGGCTACGTGAAGTCACGTGAAATCATCTTTGAGTAGGAAACCACTAAACATTCAGTTTGAGTTTTTTTTAAGCCATTCAGAGAGGAAATTGTGGTTGAGTTTTAGATTATTATCCTGGTTTTCTGTTCAAAATTCATGGCTCAAACTTCATGTTTCCATTAAACATGAAACAATAGAAATCACAAATTAATAAGTCCATGCCTAATTCTGAAGAAAAATTTTTTTAGCAAATTTTTTCTCATCAAATAAAAAAAAAAGAAAGAAAGAAAAAAAAAAGAAATCAATCATTCAGATCAGAATTTAATGGTAGGTGTTTCTACAGTTTTTCATTTGCAACTGAAGTAATTAGAGAGTGTAAAAGCCACGTTTTTGCAGAGCCTCAGACTTCTGGTCAATTAAGTCAAAGTAAATTAAATTAAAAATTATAATTAGATCCCTTGCCATTTCTTTAGCTGGTAAGATGGTTTTTCGAATAAATTTTTCAAGAAAACAGATCAGGCTTTAGGGAGTCTAAATCGTGGGATGAGACTTTTAAGACTCATTCCATAAAAAACATCAGGGATACAAAATAAATTTTAGTGTACTGGTTATTTACAGAAAAAGCAAGCCGTCCACAGTTTTAGAAATTTGAGCCCCCTTCTTCCACAAAAAGCAAACCCATCTAAGAAACCTAAATAAGTCTTTGTCTGCCTCTATTGTCCCTGCGGCTGAATATCATCCAGACTGTATTGGCTTCCTATCACAACACGAATCCACTTACTCCCATATCAGGTTGTCAGGATCCGGTGTTAGTAAAAACGCATTCCTATTTTTACACGCTTGACCCGTCATACGCATCATCCTGCTATGATCGGATGATAAAAGTCACATTGAAACGACAGAAGTAGCCATAGACCTTGATGTATTTTTGGTGTATTTCCGTCTCGGCGTCTTTGGTTTGACTTTTAAGCATCCCTAACTCTCTGAAGACACGTGGATAAAAAAAACATAATCCTCGATCAGTCATGAGAGAATTTGTTCTTTACAAATAAAACCTGGTTGAAATTCAGATGACATTGAATGCAACTCTGACTTTTATTTTAACAGAAATCTCAAGATATCTTCAAGGCTGCATTCATAGATCACTTTTATTAGTCCAAAACAGCTAAATAGGAGGGTCAACAGATGAGGCTGGTCTTCAATCTAGGCTTAAGGGCGGAAATGATGAAAACAGTTAATTTGGACACTCACCTCCAGCAGTTTGAGATTGTCAAGGTCCAGTGAGCTCTCAGAGCCGGCAGCCTCCATCATGTTGAGGTTGTGCAGCCCTTGTTTGCCATTTCCTGTTGATACAGACACATTTTGTTTTTTTTGCAAAAGACTTTGAAAACGATCCATTGCTTTTACGCAACTTCACAACAATACACTGGTTTGAGTTGAACCATTACATACACCAATAATGTAGCATCCTGAGGTACATATACCTTTGCAAAAGACTGTAAGTCGTTATGTGACTAGAATTGAAATGCAACCTAAATCGTTCAGATGGCCCTGAAAAATCGATCTTCAGAGCGAGGCTCCATGGTAACTCACTGTGCATCATGCGGTAACCAAAGAAGGCTGCTACGGCGACCACAACCAGCAAGGAGACTGTTGCCAGGGCGATAGTTACTGTCTCTTCGTGGCGCAGCGTTCCATGGGCTGCAAGCAGGAAACATGAGAAAACAAATCTAAATCACACCGATCACTTTTTGTCAAGAGAAGCACAATGTACTGAACTGTACATTGTTGTCCAGAGACAACAGTTTGATTCATTATTGATGACCTCTAGAGCCTGAGGGCAGCGATGATTGCTGTTCCAGCCTATGCATGCATGCACACACTGGCTTACATGCACATATATAGAAGTTGACAAGGATCCCTTTAATCTCTTAACATCTCTTGGCTTCTAATCAAAACAACGAAGTCGGAATAAACAGACGTGTACACCGATGTTCCTCCATCGCGCGGCAGAAGACTGTTTAGAGCTCCAGGAAAACACACGGCGCCTCGAGTCGTATATCAAAACAAAGTAGGCAAATATACAAAATGGTTGATGCGCGCAGTTCACACGAAGACACTTCTTCCCTTAAAGATAATGTCCGTCTTTTCTCTGTTGCAGTGAGGTAGCATAAATATATATTTTATATCATGATTATTCAAAGGCATTTCAAGCTGCTCTATGCAAGTGCAACTTCAGATTTTCTTTGATTAATACTGCATCTTTTTAAATTAGTAAAAGTCTAGGAGCTTTAAATGAGTAGTCTGTGACTTCTGTTTACTTTGAATTTATATACAGTGTGACACCCCCCTCCCCACCCTCCAAATCTCCATAGCAACCATTAGATGCCAGTTTGAGAGGCATATTGATGCATGTGTTGATAGGTAGTTGGATGGTGAGGTTGACAAGTGGGTGAATGTGAAATCTTAATAATAGAATATGGGATCTGGTGTTTCTAAACGTGTCGATATCTGAAAAATACTTAAATCCCAGAAGTTTCTATAAACTCGGCTATTTATAGAAAAATCTCTGCTGGTGATGTGAAATCGGGTTGTTATTGGATAATGATCCAAAACAACAGAAAGGGTTCACCAGATACAAAAAAATCAACTTTCTTTCTAAATCCAATAGAAACTTTGTGAGGTGAGCTGGCACGATGAGAGGAATTTCCTCAAAGAAGGAGGGAACTTTAAGTGTTATTCTAAAAGTAAACATTACAGTCAGAAAATATAATTAATCCTCTAGCTATGCTGGTTCTGCGCTGGTAAAGTGTTTCTGTGTTACTGTGCTACTCCGATTACCCAACCCTAAAACCATCATCCATGAGCTTTGTTTTCAGATCACTCACACAGACATTTCCTACTTAGCCAGGAATCTGTCAAGACACGTCAGCAGTTAATCTGCCATGAACCAGAAACGGGATTTAAAAATTCAGGCACAAATGGAATTAAAATTTCACAGATTAATCGAAGACAATCCAATTTAATTACTCGCCGCTAACTCCTTACTTTCCCCTGCTATCTGTCGGCGCGGCAGAAGCAGCCGCCGACATGCTCCCACTGTCTGTCTGCAGACAGCCGGAGCAGACGCTGTGTAATCCCTGGAATGCAGTAGGACGACATGGATGGCGGGAGAGCGTGTCTGCAGAGGAGATGGGCCGGCGTTGACGCCGCCCTGATCTCGCCACACACGGCGCTTTCATTCACAGGTGCGGCGCAGGTAAAAATGAAAAAGAAAACAACAAAAAAAACAACTACTAATAACAATATGTCTATTAGATGCTTGACAACTCACTAAAGCTTTGAAAGCACAACAGAGATTCTCAACTCTCACTTGGTCTTAGTGGATTGTTACCCGAGTAAAATGGCTGAAAATTGGTTCAACAAAAGAAATAATTCACACACCTTGAACTTTTTCACTATTTTGTCACTTTAGAACAAGAAACATCAAACAAGTTGAAGTCCAGACGTGAATCTAAGTGGCTTTTTAAGAAATAACACATATAAATTCCCAATAAAATACATTGAACGTGCGCTCTGCCCTGCATGAAGAACCAAGAAGCGGATTAAAGCGCCCGCGGATGAACAAACGCGCCCCGTGTTAGCCGGCTTTTGTGTGCGTGTCCTTACTGAACGGCTGTGGAGGCGTGGGGCTCGGCACTGGGAAGTCCTCCGTGAAGTTCACGTTGCACATGTCGCTGCCGCAGCAGCAGAAGTGGTACGTTCCATTCTGGATCGGAGGCGGCAGGCTGGTCACCACGCATCGGTCGTCATGGCAGCCATGGTTATCAGCAAGGTGACTCCAGCAACCTGAGACAAGAAAAATTGTGATCTTAGGTTGTTTTAAAAAAAAAAATATATATATATATATATATATATAAAAAAAAAAAAAGGTCAATCATTTGATGGGGTCCAAACTAGAACACAATGAACAGCAGGAACACATAATTTGACATTTAGATAAATTAACCAATTCATTTTTGTTTCTATAAAACAGTTTAATTTTTTCTCTTTCACGCAGCCAATTCAAACCAGGACTTTAAATTAACCGAGGGAAACGACTGACCGTACAGTTCAGGGTTTTTCTGTGAAGCTCGGACTTTCATTTGGTGATTTGAAACAGCCAAGTGAGACAAAAGAGCGGCAGAAGCAGCAGAAGCAGAAGAAATGTGTAGGAGAAAACTTGGTTGTTACCTTGTTTGACCAGCTGTAATTCACCAGGCGGGGTTTTCTCCCACAGGCCAAAGCAGTGCTTGCCCTTGGCACATCGGATGGTGGTGTTCTCTGGGGAGACCCTGCCTTCGCCCTCCGCCACTCGCTTGACCTCCCACTGCGGCAGCTGGTCCGTGAAGGCACACTCCCTCTCCTCACCCTGCGCAGCTGACAACACACAAAGAAGGTATTTAAGTATCATCTGTGTTCGTACGTATGGACCTGACAGGACCTTGGACTTAAAGTGGACTTGAGAAACTCTGATGAGACATTTTTTTTCCATCCGTGGCACTCGACCAAATTAAGTTTGTTTAAGCCGTTTGATCCTTCCACTAGCCAATGATCTGACTTAGCAAGATAAGCTCATGAGACACAAGGTGTGTTTTCATGACAAATGTGCACAAACTTTGTCGTTATTCTGCTGTTGTTTCTTATTCCTTTTAGAGTTGTTTCGAAAGTCAAACAACTTCGATTTAATAGGTTGTCTTGTACGGCTGTGGACTTTCTAGTTAATTTATAATTTATACCCAAATCGTTTTTTTTTTTTCATTACAAAATGAAATGAGCAAATTCAAGCAGCATTACGTCAACACCTAAAGGTGGGATGTAGACATGGAGGGTATTTATTTAACTGGACTCAATGAACGTAAATAGAATCACAATAATTCTCCAAGATGGATTCAAATACATCTCATTTGCCGAAGCAGCTGCACCGCCGCTTATCGATACAGGAAGAATTCACAGATGAAAACCAACTATGTGCCCATTACAGCTGCTGCCTCTCACGAACCAGAAGATCAATAGAAAGCCCATTTAACTCCAGCCTGAAGGACATAACATTCACACAGACAGCAGGAGGAATAGCAAACACATATATAAAGTCACCACCTTAATGAATTTAACTGGTTTACAGCCTGACAAACACAATAAAAACAGTTCTATGCTGAGGTCCATAGCCTTGGACCTTTTAAAATGTTTTTCACATTGCAACGCCAAACACAAATAGACACGATAGACCAGATTTGATCTGGTCTATCTGTTGCACAGTTGTACAGAAAAATGCTACACGTTTTTTTTTTTTTTTTTTCTTCCAAAAATGTTTTACAAGCAAAATCTCTCTTTGCTCATCCCAAAATATTTGGACCAGAACTAGAGTGTCCCAGTAATTATAGTGAGAAACAATAATATTGTTGTTTTGAGGCCATTTCCAAGTAATATAATGATAATGGCGCCATAATAATGTAAGCTTGCCCTCTCAAAAACAAATAAACGTTAATTTTGCAAAGAACATTGAACACTAGAACCGGAAGATATTTTAAATATCCAAAGTAAAACAATAAATAAAACAGAAATAAAAACCACTTCCCGATGAAATCTCAAATAAAATGGATTATGAGGGTTCTGTAAACAACATTTCCCTTTATAAAATATTCATGAGAATGGTAATTATCAAGCTCACTTTAATTTATCATGCTTTAACCTGAGGAGTCCTAATTGGTTAATGGAGTCCACCAACAGTTAATGTCAGCACACATACAGGTGTTCTGGAAAGTCTTAATCTTTATTTTGACGAATTGCGTAAACCATGAATTATTTTCACATTTATGAGCTGCACTGTCTCGGTCTCTCACCTCCAATCCCAATAAAATGTTGACGTTCATTTTTGTGACCCGTCCGCATACGGCAAATTTCCAGTTACATGAATACATTTGGACTCAAGTCTGCCTCTGAGTTTTTGACTGAAAAGATGGAGCCAGTTGTGAAATCACACGAGCTTGCGCACATCTGGGCGGCTGAAGCGCCACGCCAGGAAGAACTCGTCTGAGTTTCTGAGAGTGTGTATATGTACACAGCGTGTGTTGTGGGTAATTTCAGATGAGAGAAACACGATGTGCCAGTTTGCTTCCCTTACTCCCAACTCCTCCCTATCCTCCATCCGGGAGGAGCGCAGTGGGGGGAGGGTGCTGTTGGGGTTAGTTCCAAAGAGGGAGGAGGGACAACGGTGGCTGTGCCCTGTCCAAGGTCAAGCTAGCCTGTGTGAGCAGGGGTTGAGGCAGTAGCGTGGTAGTTCGGCTGGGCGCGGAGCCAGCTTTCCTCCTCTGTTCTCATAAGAAGATAAAGCTGTCAACCCCTGGCTACTGTAGACTTTGGCCAGCAGCTGCCCTCAACCTGTAGGCCCCTTACTGCTCACTGGTCTGCATACCTGACTCTGTCTGTAGGGGGGGCTCCTGAGCATACACCTCCACAGCCAATGATAGATTGAAAAGATGGGCGGAATGGGCTCTTTTCAGTGAGTTGATTTTCTCACTAGATCAGGAGAAACATTTCTGTTTTCAAAGTAGTGTTATTTTCACCTCAGTTAACTCTGAATCTGAAGATGAAAGAGAATCGAATATTAGACAGCCTTCTAATGCCTCACTAAGCATATTGGTATGTGCATTATAGATGTCACAGCCAGAGTATAACTGATCTAAGCAGAATTTTAAGTCAGACTCCAATACAAATTTTATCGATGGTGTATAATTAGGGGTGGGCATTTTTCATATCGTTTTCCATTGTGATAAAAAAGTTTCTCGGGAGAATTTGGATTTATTGTGACAATTAAAAAAATATATATATCACAATGTTTGGAAATGCCAAAAATTGGCTGTAATGTTGTGTCGCTTCCCACTGACAAACACTGAGATTTGTGATTGTGATGTGGTAAAAACGAGCAAACGTTCAAGCAGTATGAATATTTTTGCACTATGCAATTTACACATACGTCTGCAGACAAAGGGACTCCAGCAGCGACAGATTTCCAGTGAGACGTGCCACTCGAAGAAACTAACAGAGATCTGCAGACAATAGCAGTGCGATCCTAGACCAAGGGCGTGTGAGTCCAGATTTTCCTTCCTCCAAGTAGCTCTGCGAACCGAACCCTCTTTTCCTTTCTCTCTCTCTCCATCGTCTTCACTCGAATTACACTTTAAAGGCTGCATTCAAATTCTCCTCGAGCTTTCTTTAAAGCCCAAAAAAGAAGAAAGGGTAGCTTTAAGGACACGGCTGTAATGGATTTTTAACATAAAAGCAATCAGTACTTACATTTCGCCCTAACTACCATGATAAAAAAATCTTTAATGAACCGCGACAAGTGATAAATGAACGCAGTGGCTAAACTGGACCAACTGCCTTCACTTAACAACCCGACCTACTGTTTTCATTCATTCACAATGCGTTCTCTGTTCAACGATACTTAATTGGTTGATCTAAAAAGGGAAAGTATAGTAACAGAATGAGACTGTTTGTGTTAAAGTGCCATGCAGCCTTTTGTACTGCGCCGACAAGCATGTAGACGTCTCCAAAGCAGTTTTGATTGACAACTTAATAAATTAACTGTCATATAAGTCAAACTAACACCTGTGGTGATGATAAAAAAAAATAAAAAATACAAAAAATCCTGGGGTTGTAGCCAAGGTGGGTAGTTCCTTGTTTGGACCTGGTTCAAACAATAATTTTACCTGTCTGCACAGGCATAATTTGCAAAGTTTGTCTTCCACCTACATCCTCTGCCAGTAAAATAGGAACATTTTTATATTCATTTTTTGAAATTTTAATTAAGTAAAGTGGTAAGCTTGAAGATTAAAGTATATTCTTTTAAAAACACAACCATTACTCTGCTGACTTTAGTACTAAAGCTTGAAGTTCCAAATTTAGTGTCTCTTCTGTTCTGCTCTGCTCAAGTATCCCGAGGAGCAAAACATGCAGAGATTAGCTGTGTAATTAGCCGCATTATCAACCATGCCCACTAGACCGTGGCTGGCTGCTGATAAAAAGATATTAAAGTAAAGTTTGGAAAAAAAAAAAGAATTTTCCCAGCACTACAACACTTTAAAATACTTTTAATAAGCAGCTAGAGTTTTACCTGGCAGAACAACACATTGCTGCTCTGGCAGCAATATATACTAGGTGATAATTCAAGTAAGACCAACTTACGAGCTAATATCCTTTATTTTCACTGATACCCTGCAGGAAACAGAAAAAAGATTTACTAAAAAGTGTATTATGCAAGTAGCACATGAACACTACAACTAAATTCAGTTCCTTGAATTGAGTAGTGTTTGGAATAATTGCTTTTCTGTTTCAATTGAATTCAATTAGATCATCCTCCACCTACCTGTGATATGCACATAAAGTTGCTGATACCGTTGCTTAATCAATTAATCAGTTTATTTACTCACGACAAACACGTTCTTACAACACTTACTCTACATGAGTGAACTGTATCGAATGTTAAAAATAGCTTACTATTATTTCTTTGGCTAAAATATCTATTATTTTAGCATAACTGAGGATGCCATTACCGTTGTTTTCTAGTTTAACTATAAACTGCATTTGTACGAAATAATGATGCTAATAAGCCAAAATCACTTTGATAAATACTTTAAGTACAGTAAGAGTGACCATTGTAGTGGTTGCGTGGTCCAACACTACAATGTCATTTCTTTGTAAAAAGTTTTCTGGACGTATGGAAAGATCCCGTCCATCATGGCTCAATTTATTTTCTCAATGCGGGTGAATGTGTGGACATGGGCTGTACAGGAGGAACTCCCTCAGAAGAGAGGAGAAACAAAGGAATAATAGAAGCAGCACGACAGAAGGAAGTGCAGGGCCTGCGACAACACCCACAGACGGCAAGACAAACACGGAGACGTCGCATGCAGGGCTGGAAAAACTGAACTCTTTTCACCAGCGTCTGCTGACATTACCTTTTAACGCTTGGCGTCTGAGGCTGCGAAATGAATTCCAGAGATGCCGCTCTGTCAGCGACGCCTCCGAGACAAACCACAACACGCGGCAAAGAAGGAACTTTCGATAACACCCCCTCTAAAATGATCTAAAGCTGGATTTTTAAGATTGCATTCACCGCCTTTAAATGTAATTTTCCTGCATCTCTATTATACAAGCTTTCCTTAGAAACAATACCAAATGAGCAGTAGGCATCAGATGAGCAAACAATAACTTATGTAAAGAGCTGTTTAACCTTTTATCCTGCAATAAAACACCCTCACTGTCTCCCTAACCCTTTAAACTCCCAGACTTCAAAGCCTGACCTTCTGTGAGATGGAAATAACATTATGACACACACTGACTGACATGCAGCACATTAAATAGTTTCATTGTGCCAACGTGCTTGCACATAAGTGCACATAAGACAAATGGAGAGCACTGTCTTACCACAAGGCAGATTCATTGATTTCCGTTTCCTCTTTGTTCTTCAGGGCTGTTCAGACCTGGCACTGACATGATTCCTGAGTGTTTCGATCAGATGTGGAAAATTTAATTAGATTCTCGCTCTAAAGACTTTAGACTTGACTTCGACTCACATTCGAAAAACTTGGGGCTCCACTTTGACTCAGATTGTAAAGGCTGGGCCTGACTGATTGGTGAGACTGAGACTGGTGCTCTAAAGGCATCACTTAGACTTGTACAGTGAAGACTGAAAACTTAAATGATGTTTATTTCACACAGCAAGAATTTCATGCTGATTTTGTCCAAATTTCACCCTTCAGACAATCTCAATGACATCCGGATTATCAGGGTGGCTCTTAAGATAATCTGAAGAGAGATTCCTGCTGTGTGGTGTTAAGAGTGATATTAACAGCTTGGAAGGATATCAGGGCTGCTCCGATCTAAAATTGAGGATATTGAACATATTGAATTGGAACAATATGAGCGCGTGTGTTGTTTACTCTGAACTTGTGTTTGATCAAGAGGTTTTATGAGCTTTTCCGTCTGACATATGAGAGTCGGTGAGTTGCTCCTGCCGTGTGACTTGACATTCCAAAGACTCAAGAAAGTCGCAAGAGTCGACTTGGACTGGCGGTCTGGACATTTCAGATCTGACCTTACTTCATTCGTTTGATTTCAGTAAGATTTGCCCTGTAAAGAGTCGGGACTGAACTTAGATTCTTGCTCTAAATACTTGGAAGTTATTTAGACTTGCACTCCAAAGGTTTGAGATTTAGCCCAGACTTTTAAGTTTCTTTTGAACAATCACGCATAATAAGTGGAGAAAGCTTTTCCTTGTGACTGCACATTTGTGTCGACTCGGCTTTCCGTCTTTCCCTACTTAATTTTCGATCTAGACAACAGGATGGGCTGTTTACACCTGACATACGTGCTTGCAGCATCTGCATTTGTCTCACCCACTCCTGCTCAACTATGTTTGTGTCACGGTGAAAAGAAATAAGCGGGAAGAAAGCCTTTGCGACAGCTTCCCATTCAGACCGCTAAAAAATGTGGATAGAGGTGTGGTGAAGTTGGATCCTGGCGCAGG
This sequence comes from Poeciliopsis turrubarensis, assembly GCA_010277015.1. Taxonomy (NCBI): domain Eukaryota; kingdom Metazoa; phylum Chordata; class Actinopteri; order Cyprinodontiformes; family Poeciliidae; genus Poeciliopsis; species Poeciliopsis turrubarensis. Next base: position 130,753 of record VMRN01000162.1, on the reverse strand, counting down.
CTGGAGAATGTACGCCTTAGGTTGAAGCAGATATTTACTGAGGAAGGAACTATAAAATTCCAACAGGAGACAAGAGGGGAACCGAATAACAGCAGCAGGGCAAATAACAGGCGAGGCAACAGAAGGACTTGCAAACAGACGTAGTGGAAGGTACCAGAAGGATCAAGAGGAATACAAAAATATCAAATTTCTTACTACTAAAACCAGGTATGTCTAATCAAGAGCAGGCCGTGCAGATGGATCTACTCAATCTAAAGCTGAAGATATTAAGAATCAAAACTAATACAGAAATGACAAAATACAGTAATGAAATGCTGCAACCACCCCCCCCCCCCCCCCCCCCCATCCCCAAAAAAAAATCACAACAAAATCAAAACCAAAGCGATCATTTGAACATGAATGGATCATTACATTTAGGTGCTTTTCTCTAGAAGGGGACTCAAGGTTATCATTTGATCTCAGATCATTGTCAGGAACTTTTCATGTTTGACTTCAGTTGCTCCTATTTTACTACTAAATTATTAAAGTCAGATTCTTCAACTCGAGCCCTTATACCAAAATCTTGTAGTAGTCGAGATATAAAACTAAAAGGAGCTACTCCTTCCCACATGGGGAAGCTCAACTGTGGATATGCTTTGGGTTTTATGTTGTTTTGATTCCGACATCAATGCATAAATCAGTAAATAATAGATTACAATGAATGGTTTAAAAGAATGAGTCCATTTATTTTTGGAAATGTTGATTTGAATATCTTTATAACGTTAGCTTATTATGTAAAGATAACGTTCAAGAAAATTGAGAATGAAGCTCTAACTAATTCAACCTGATCTTTTCTTATTTAGGATCCCGAAATATACTTTCTGGAATTTAAAAACTCCAGATCTTTTCAGACCCAAGAGAGACGAGAAGAAAGGGAGGACATAATAAATTATGAGGAAAGAAGCAAGGAAGGGTACAAAGAAGAAAGGAGAGAAAGGGCATAAATAAATTTAAAAAAGAAAAGATGAGTGTAAGAAAGAAAAAAAAAACTGGAAAGAAACCAGAAACATACGGAACAAAGTAAGGTAAAGATAAAGGACAAGGAATAACTGAATGAGGGAAGGAAAAAAGACAAGAAATTAGAAAAGTGATGAAAGAAGGTACAGTGAAGGACAGAAGAAATAAAGTACACAAGAAAACAAGTGTATTATATATATGATGGAAGCTTAGAAGAAAGGAAGAAAGGATGGACCTTGCAACCTGTCTTCCTCCTCAACTTTAGTTTTTCCCACTTATCCAGATCTGATAAATACTGAAACCCAGTTCCAGTCTGTGTCGTTACCCCGCTATGTGTAGTCTCAGCCCAGGGAGGCGCCCATTGTCACATCTTACCGACGCGTCTGCAGCTCACTAATCCTAATCAAATTTTTTTAGAACAGTTTCTGTTTGGATGCCAATCTCTACGTTCATCTCTTATTCACCATGACAGGCCCTGTTTCGGGCACTGCTCTGTGGAGCTCGCCATGTAATTTTGGCTGCCGCTGCAGCAATGGATTGTGGGTCAAAGTATGCAAGCAAGGCCAGTGGAGCGAGGTAGATGAGAGACAGAAAGAGAGAGGGTAGTCATATCAAAAGACTACAGAGTAGTTTTCTGCTCTGAGGCTCTCCATTGGATGACGGCGGGCACTGCTGAGTGTTTACCCATGGCCCAGTTATTTGCTAATCTCTCCCTCCTCCCCTAACTGGCCTTCAGTGCACCCTCCCAGCTCCCCTCGCGCTACCCCTTCCCTCGGCTTTGCTGCTAAAAAACAACAGCGATCTAATCTCTCCCTCTCCTCCCCTCCCCGCTGCCAACGCAAAAGAAATGCAAGACAAGGCGGTCTGAAACTTGATTATAAGGCACGAGGATGTGTTGGCTGCTCTCTCTGCACACGTTTAAGTTCTCGTACGCGATTAAAGCCAGAAACAGGAGAAGGGAAGTGGGAAAACGACAGTCTTTCTTGGCTGAAAGCGGGCTCATGCATCTGTGCATGACCGCTTGAGTCATTGCCTCAAGCGGGCATGCAGGCTTTTCAAAGCCGAGCACTGACTCCCCATCAGAATGTATCGGTGCTTTTCAACGCCTTCGCCTCTCTCCAGACAGAACTGCCCCAGACCATCTTCTCCCAACTATAGCGTGTTTTCATTAGCACAAAACGCTCAGGGTTGTACCTGTGTGAGCCATGGCCGTTGGTGTTGTTTGGATGCACGGCTTGTTTGGTGAGGTAGGATGAATCGGATTGGCATTTGCTGACACCCCCGATTTTCCAGGTCCGCAGGTTAAGTTTAAAGATGGAGCAAGGGGGCTCTAATCTGTTCCATCTGGTGCTCTGCAATGACCCCCCCCCCCCCGATAACACCACCTCTCAGTCTGTGTCTGTCTGAGTCTGGTACAGTTATGCTAATCCTTGGTTTATACTCCCCTGAAAGCTGGGAGGCCTCCATTATTGACCACCAAACAGTTACACCAAAGCCCCCACCCTCACTCCTCCTTCTATTATCTCTGTATACCTTAACTTTCCCAAATATGTCATGAAAACGGTTACGACAAGTGGCGTTTGCTCTCACTCCATGGGTGGGGGGTACATAGTCGCAGATTATATAAGCAAGGAAGTCTGGTCGTAGGGTGTACCTCCATTTAGGCTGTGTTTATAACATTTCCTCATTGAAGAAACGAGTTACAAGAATGGACTTGTCTTGCCGTACAGTAGCTTGATAGGCTTACTTTCACCACAAAACAATGTAAAACCAGTAAGGCCTGTGTCTGGCTGGTATGATGGGGATTTCTCTTTCTGGGAGAGAGAGTATCATTTCCAATGAAACTCACAATGCTCGAAGAAGAGTGATGGATCAGAACCAAAAATCCCTGAAGAATATTAGTGACTGCCAGAAATGAATATTTTGACTCATGTATACAATGACACTTTTAGTATGTCAGTGGCCATGTCAAGGAATGCCAAGCTTTAAACAGTTGCGCATTCATAACCTATAAAATATTCCGTCGTACCTTCAGTTTGAAGTCCTTAACTTGAGATGGCAGAGAAAATGCCAAATTAAGCGGCATTGTCTTTGATTGCATCTCACGACGGCCCCTCCCCCACCTGCTGCTCCGAGCAGCACACTTTTCATCATGAGGCTGACAAAAAGCTTTTCCACTCATCTTTCAGTTTTAAGAAAAAGCTAACCCTCCCCACACGTTGCTGCGCACTATTCATCAGCCGAAGGAAGATAATAGACTGCAAAATTACCATTTTCGCAATATCAATATAGCAAAAACCGTGATGACTGTTAAATATTATCAAATGAAATAATTGCTTCCCCAGACATACATTTACTAATGCTTGTTCTTTTATTATCGCAGCAAGTTTTAAGATGTGTCGGCAAAGTCATTAAGAAACTACAATTAATTACAATTGTTTTATTGCTAAAACAAAAGATGTACATAAATGTAACTTTAGCAATAAAACCACATTGTTGAATTGGAAAAATGTAGCTTTTAAAAAAAAAAAAAAAATACCTGGATAGTCTGAGTTCTGAGTTCACAAACCCAAACCAGAAAGAGAGAGGCTTAGTTAAATATTTGTTCACTTCTTGCGAGTCATTTCAGAGTCACTGTGACATAATTGCAGATCATATCTTTTTTTTTAATACAAAGTAGGCCTAGTGCAAATATCTCCTCTTACAAAAACTTAACCAGTCGCGGCTTTAATGCAACAGAAACCCTGTGGTTCACAACTATCTTCAAGAGTTAACATGCGTCTAAAAGACAATGCTGTTCAGGAGGAAAGCCTAGCTAATTCCCAGCGAGACATGGATTGATTATCGTTGTTAAAGTGCACCAAAGTTATAAAGTTTCAGATTCTAAATCACTATGAGTTATGGTTGACAGAGCAGCCCAAGTTTCCAAAAAAAATGAAAAATTAAAAAAAATGGGGTGTCAACGTGTAAAATTAATGGAGCCACACCTTATCACCCTCAAGGCTCTGGAACTACAAAAACATCAAAATAATAATTACTACATTATTGTAGGTGTAATGATCAATGTTACTTTAGCAGCTATACAAAAGAAATAATTGTCTGTTTTAAAGAGGCCACATCATATATCATTTCTTGAGAATCTAATGCAAGCCCATAATGAATCTGCTCTCTATAATACTGAAATATCCCCTATTCTTCAAGAAGTCTCTCAATATATTTTTTTATATTGATGCAATATAATTTTTAGTACATTCCCACATTTTCGAGGAAATTTTTTAACATTCTTACAGCTGGGAATTACTGTTTTCTGAATGTGTTCTGCGAGAGCCTTTGCAAAGCCGAAGCACATAGCAACATCCACGGTCTGTGATGTAAAAGGATGGCAACAGAGAAGAGTAGCAATTACCGAGTGGGCAGACGTGATTTTTAAAAAGCCCAATATCGACTGAAATCCCTGCGGCTACCTTGCAAAGGTTCTGTCTGCGAAAATCCTCAACATTTTTTTTTTTTTTTAGAACTCCAGACTCATTGTCTCTGCTGGTCAAGGAGAACGCTCTGTGCTAATCATAGGCTGTCACTCTGAGTTACCATCTCAAGGCTGCACCTTTTGTTTTTCTGAAACATCCGCTTAATTTCTCCTTTTGGCCGTCGCAGAATGCTCACCGAACACTGCTCCATTGTACAAATGGAACAGCTCACAACTCGAACTAAGGTGAGACCAAATGATCTCTCATTCATTCCAGCAGCAACTGAGCCAACAAGCTGCAGCCACACTGCTCTCCTCTTGAATGTCAATGTATAGGTTCAAATACTAACAGATCAAAATCCCTCATGTTCCTTGTCCACATTGCTTTGCTTCGGGTATTCAAATAGCAGTTTGTAAGATTATATTGGCTTTATCTCTGTTTCTGTGGGATAACTAAAATCTGTCTTTTGTAGAGATGCACCGATCCGACATTAATATCTGGAGAAAAATATACAAAATTCTAGATGAATTTTTTGCTTCGTCCTCTGAGTGACGTCAGGCTTTATCGTTCATCTTAGATTCTATCTAGAATTCTTGATTGCACTTCTCTGAAATATTTGCTGCAGTTTTTTATTTTTTGCTCTCGTCAGTTTCTGCTCATTTATTTTGCACTAGCTTCTATACTCCTGACTGAACAAATTAAAATTCTGTTGACTTTACATGTTTGACCAAGCTTGTGAGGAGAAATTAGGGATTCGGCTGACGTAAAAGTCTGTACGGCCAGTCGTGTAGTCTTGCTAGGTGTGTAGATGAAAATGTGCAGCATTAGTAGGAATTTGCTACGAGTTGTTCTGAAACCGAGAAGAATCCAAAAGCAGAGCCTGAAGGTTTGAGATTTGTTTGGAACCGCTTCCCAATTCGGGAACACCAACACACTTATTAGTCCCATGGGACATGTGGCATTAGCCCAACCAAACCAATGTCGGCTGCACACAGGTTAAACGCAAGGAAAGAAACAGATGTTTATGAAAGATTTCTGGTAACTTCTGCAATTTAATACCAGTTTAGCAAGGTAATTATTCACACACTGGTGCTGTTTATTTTTATGTCCAATTTATAAGACAAGGCACTCCAAGCCGTTACTTGCGATCGGTTCAGAATCACACTGAAGAGTTCTTGAACGAGATAAGAGCAACAACTGCACCCAGCCTGTGAGCCACTTCTCCTGCACAGCAGCTTTACTGATGTCAATGGGTGCATTTTGAGGGTCTGAATATAAAACACTTTTTTTTTTCATGCCCTTTGGCCAAACAACCACATATTGGACTCTGAGCATAACCAGCCTGAACACACTGAGGGTTTGCACACACAGATTACTTGCGGGGCTTCAACTTTCCTACATTTTGTCACAGTAAAATTACAGGATTGAATCTATTTCATTGGGATTTTATGTGACAGCGCCTCACATTTGTGAAGGAGGTAGAAATGTTGCATGATTTTCCAACATTTTTATTAATAAAAACATAAAAAAGTGTGGTATGTTTTCATATCCAACCTCCTATCACTATGATACCTCCTCTATGTTGGTGTATCAATTAAAATATTGAGAAAATGCAATTAATTTTTTTTGATCGCAGGAAATTTTTTAAAACAATCTCCAAATACTAACAGGTTCAAATAATAAAAATAACAGATATAGTTTCTGATAACGCTATGCCTATGAATTGAGGGATGAAGCAACACATGTTCCAATGAGATCTTTTTTGGCAGCGACTCCCGCCACCAGGCTGAACTTCTTTCACCTCAGCAACCCGTCTTTTCTTCCCACACATTCTACTGTTCCTCTGTCTGCTACTATCTTATCGTGCTCAAGGTTTCACAGAAGCCTGGCTTCAACTCCGAGGCCTCAAACACATGGCACGAGTTGGCAGGCAGGGTCCGTGCGTGCTTGGCGGTCTTTCTTCCAGGCCTTCTTTTACACAGAGAGACTGAAAAGGGTTCTAAAAGTTGTTTTTTTTTTTTAGTTTTTTTTTTTAGCACAACTGCATGAGCACCACAGACAACAGAGGGAGTGTGTGTGAATTTAGGCAGGACGGTTAGAAAATTCTGCCAATCCACAGCTGGACTGAGGCATAAGCAAACTAAGCAGGTGCATGCAACCTCCTGGCCAGCAGGAGGCGAACATGAGTGCTCAAAATGCCACAGATGTACACATCGTTCAACCAGACAGAAACCTATGCACATATTTTATTTTCAAACTCAACTGAAGTTTATTTCACACTTCAGGTTGCAGCAAAACAAACTACAGACCATCTTTATAGTGAAACACTTTTGTGTAGCTGTTTTTTTTTTATTATTATTTTTTCATTCATCCATACCGCGTCCCATGCCCCCTTTGCAATGGCACTGTGCCCCCCCGCCCCCACTTTGGGAACCACTGTTTGATTTTAAATAGCTCCTTACGTCTCTGTGCCTTCTCTAAAACCACTGAAACACTTTGCCGATACTGAAAACAGAAAACTTTCCATCATCCCTCAGTAACAGCAGCCACACCGAAGAGTGTTGTAATTAGTGCGAGCTAGCAGTGCTTCAGTATGAAAAACTGATTTGACTTTTGAATGTCTCTGATGAAAGGCAGGGTTTCACCCTATTTTTTGCTGGTTTAGTTCTGCACAGTCACTTACTGAGTGACTGTGCAGAACTTCTCAAACCAGAAATGGGCACCTCGATTAAATGCTGCTCAGGGGCCCCCAAAAATGTCTGGACCGCCCCTGGCAAAATAATCACGCAATGAGGATCAGACACAGTAAACGACACATGGATCATTTACAAATAACGAAGACTTTGTGGGACAGACTTTGGCTAAAGGGGAGCATAAAATATTCACCATGAGAACATTTTCATCAACAGGAAATCAATACACGCCACTCACCAGCCACAGAAGTCAGGAAGATCGCAAAGCAAAACGCAGATCTTGCCATAGATTTCATTGCGGCTCGGCTCACAGCGTACTTTGGTATCGTTACTTGGTCTCTCCCGAGACGTGCTGCACTTCTTTTTGGTCCTTCTGCTCCAACAAGCTTCTACTCAGCTTCCCCACGTATTTCCTCAAAAGTCAGCCCAATAACTTGAACCGATCTCCCAGACAGTGCAGCACAACACATTGAGAAATAAAGCAAAAAAAAAAAAAAAAAAAAAAAGGAAAAAAAAAAAAAAGATTTGGTGTTGTTGTTGATCTTGTTGCTGGTGTCCGTGGATTAACACCGATCACCAAAATGAAGTGAAGTAGTCCCGCTTTGGAGCCCGTCGCGAAGCGGACAGATGAGCCGAGCAGCTATCTTGTGCGGCGGATCTTCCATCTGTGAGTGTCCGGAAAGCGGCGTCTGTGTCCAGCAGCTAACATGCTAGCTGCCCGAGGCGACAGTCTGGCTGCTGCTACAAAAACTTAAGCAAAGCTGCGAAATGTCGCGAAAATAACCAACGCCGTACAACACATAATCTAATCAAAAGCGGCTTGAAAATACATCCACATCCTTTTCACTCGAAAAATCACTGCGATCACCAAAAACATCCGACATTTAACTCGAGTACGTTTAAAGCTGATCGCTATCCGAGCTAACTGATGCTAGCTGCAGAGCTAGCCAGTGAGTTCTGAGCGTCCAGTGTCGTTTTCCAGTCGGGAAAACATTAAAAACAACACGCGAGTCACGGGCGCCTATGGCGAGCGGTGGACGGATCGTTGCCCCCCCCGCCCCCCCTCCGGCGCAGAGCGATGGCGGACGGAGGCGATGGATATCTCTGGGTCTGACCAGGGCGGCTGGGAACGCCTCGTTTGCGGGCTCGTCTGGACCACTCGTCTCCTGGTTTTAAGTTACTGCCGCGGACGGTCCCACACAGCCAGCCAGGAGAGAGCGAGAGAGAGAGAGAGAGAGAGAGAGGGGTGGTGCAGCGCCGCTCTGCCGCAGACAGTGGATACAACACCGGGGACAAATGCACTGCATCCGTGCTCTTTGTGTCACTCTCTGCCGCGATTTGTTGACTTTTTCAACCGCGTTTTAGTCCTGAAACGGATTCAAACCCACAGAAACTCTTGATTATAAAATCAGAATGGATGTATTCATGTCTCTTCAACTTTTTTACGTGTTGTAACGTTATAATAACCATTTTAAAATGCTATTCACTAGGATTACATCGGTTATAAAGCAACATAAAGTGGTGCATAAATTAGAAATTGAAAGCGGGAAACATATGGGTTTAGTTTGTTTTGCACACCTGGCCCTGCCGGACAAAAGCAGACCCACAGCATAATGCTGGCACCACCGTGCCTCATTCTGATGTTGTGTTCAGGCTTATGCGCCATGCTGGATTCCCCTTCAGAAATGTTATTTTCAATTTATTTTCAATTCAAAAAGAGAAGCTTTAGTAAATTGTGTTGTTGTTAGTTGTAATGCAGGTTAAAAATACAAGTTAAATGAGTATTTCTTGACTATAGAGCATTTCTAATGCTGAAACAAATCTTATAAGTTAGTGTTAAATAGCTCAAGAAAGAGACAAATTATTAATAAATGGCCAACCTCAAAGGCAGAGTGGAAAAATCAACGTTAATCATTGAAATGTTAAAAAAGGGAGCACTTTGAAGAAAGTCTGAGTCTTTTGATATATACCATAAAGAAATGATGGGGTAGGTGAAAACTGCTGCACATGAATAATGCATCATGACAGCCAAGGCACGAAAACAGATGTTAAAATAGTGATACTTCACTGCCTCTTTGTGGTTAAACCACATACTGTCCAAAAGTGATCAAACGGTGTTTTTTCATTGATAACTTATGATTAACAGCAAGAAGCTTAATAAAAATAAAACATTCGATGCAAAATTAATTTTGTCGTATTTTTCTCTACAAACATGAGAACATCAGCAAAATGTCTAGATATAACAGCAGTGGATGTGCCTTCGATCATTGACTTGACATATTATGTAAAAGAAATTTGTTATAAAAGTTACATACTGCAGCATTACTGTCATGTTAATACATGTTCAAAAACAGTTTGTAGAAATCTGGGCAACACTTTATTTGACGGGTGTGAACAACACTGACATGACAGCATCATCAACTTGACGTAACGTCTGTCATGAACATAAAGGTAGTACCCTTTGTGAATTTATGTGAATGTTGTTATGAAGTGCCATTCAGTGAATAATGACACTTTTAATGCAAAGTTGCTCCAAGAGTTGCATTAACATTTCTCGCTGCCACTCCCCCTCTGTGAACAGGTGACCCTGCCTCACATGAACATCCACATCGCGCAGCTCAGCAGCTTCATCCCGACGCTGGAGAGACAGGCTTTCCGGGTCGCTGGGACAACATCTACTGGTCCAAGGCCACCGCTGCTCGTATGCTCAGCTACTGGACGTAGTGGCTAAAATAGATGGCCCCGCTAGCCTGTGTGAGAAGGTGGGGCACTCTGATATTGTAAATAAAAATGTGTGTAACCTTTCTAAAACTTTCACTCTCAGTGATGCACAGTGTTCCCTTTTAACTTTCATTCCCACCCAGGGTAACAATCATTTGAATAAAATAAAAATGCAAATGATACATGATTTAATCCTAAATACTGGGCCTACAACACCATCACCATTCCGCGGCAGCATTATGCTGAAGTGCGCGCTGCTGAGAAGCGGATGCTCCCTGGCCCTGGGCGGTGACCTCATAGTCCCGGTGGAAGTGGCCTAAGAGCAACCTGGGCTGGAGGTTCAGCCTGGAAACCGCAGAGGAGGTCCAGATCTACGTAGCTTCCAGGGAGCACAAAGCAGCTTCACCATCCTCCTCCTCATCTCCCCCCTCCAGAGATCCTCCAGTTTCTCAAGGAGACTCCACCTCTGCTTCTTTGAGGACAGGTGGCCCCTCCTCCTCTCTCCCAGACCTTCAGCTCTGCACGGCTGCAGCTGCGGGCCTTGCTGAAGACCAGGATGGCTCCCCTTCACCTGGATGGCCCTGCCGCGGTAGAACCATTCCATTAGCTTCTTATTGGTTGAGATTCAAAAGACCTTGTCTAATCATATTTAATTGTTGTCTTTTGATATATCGCATCATTTCCAGTGGTGATAAAACGTGATCGCCGTGGTTTTAGTAGTCCAATTTAATCACGTTAAATCGAAATAAGAAAAATGAGTAGTTTCATCATTGCTGGCAATTAAGTAAACGATTCTTTATCCAATTGTGTAAATGCAAGAAACGTGACTGTCTTGTGTTGTATTAACTTATTTTGTTTGTGCACCATCGTCACTTTGCATCATTCGTACGGAAATTGCTGCTGTTGTAAGAACATTTGTAATTCATCAATCAATTTTTCCTCTGTCCTGGCAATATTTCTTGATAATAAAGTCCAAAAAAGCTGAAATTATCAGGTAATTTTAAAAAATAATATTATATTAAAATGATAATAATAATTAACAAGTGAAATACCAGACTGAGTTCTTTTTATTGAATTTTATCATTTATATTTTAATTTTTCCAAAAAAATATTGATAGTGGTTTCCAGTCAAAATATGACGGACCTATTTGTCCCCTTTATATCTATGGTAGTTACATTCCTGTTCCAGCAGGTGGCGACATCGGACTGCGGTATGTTGAGATCAACGCGTAACTGAGCGGATTTCAACCTTTTTGCACCCATGACAGCTCCTTGTGTCGCATCAGAAATTTAGACATAAAGCAACTGAAACGCAAATTAAAGAGGGATGTTGAGGAAGCTGAATAAAAAAAAAAAAAAAAAAAGGAGAAAAACTCCGAAAAGAAGTCATAGGGTGTGGGCTGGAGACATGATGGGCGCCTTGGTTTTCGCTGCTGTCCAATTGGATACCAATACACAGAAATGGGCGTGGCACTTAGCGGAGTTGTCAGCGAGCCGCGGCGCTGGCGATGAGCGACGCAACCTTGAAGTTTCCCTCAGGTAAAACCTGTATGATAGGCGTTCCCACTCTCACCTCGGTTTTGCACTGCTCCTGCCAGATGAAAGGTGGACTGCGCGATGGCTTCTGGTCCACCTGAGCCGAGGAAGTTTACCAGAGGACTCAATAAGCCTGGGACGGCGGCGGAGCTCAGGCAGAGCGTCAGTGAGGCTGTTAGAACGTCAGTGTTGGTGGTAAGAAGAAAAACGTCTCTCTCTGTCTCTCCTGTCATACAAGGCAACTGTAGAAAACGAGATACTATGTGGGGCAAAAATCAACCCATCATTTTCGGGATATTTGGATATGATGAGAAACTGCTGCCAGTGATGACGTTTCATATCGCTGGGATGTATGGTAATTTTACCAGCTGCTACTGTAGGTTTCCCATGCCTGACTCTGGTTACAACTTTCTCAAAGAGGTTGCCAGGTAACTGAAATGCACACTGGCTGCTTTAACTGGATGCATGCGCACCAATTGGTGCAATCTGTCACCTGATCCTTGCAGATGCACCTTGTAACGTGAGGCAGAAAACTGTCACCCCGGGATAAAAATGAGAATAGACTAACTTCAGTTGTTTTCAGGAGATATGGGTGCAGAATCCCTATGTTGGCTTAATGCAGACACTTAATTTATAGGTGGCGATGATGTTGTGATCATTTCTTCTGCGATTGTGTTCAATATGTGATTGCATTTTTTTCTGCCAGTTGCTGTTCATCAGAATCAGCTTTATTGGTCAAGGTTGTTCACACAAAAATGAACTGCACTTAGTTTTCCACTCTGCAGATATTTATACTATAACAGACAGTTTATATCCCCTTTTGTACCTACATGCCTTTTGGCACTAGAGTTTGATTGCTCCTTCTTCTTTCCAAATTAACTTCAGGTCATTCTGACTGCACAACATTTACCTCCAAGTTACAACTTTGACATCTTTTCTCCTGGAATCAGGTCTAGACCGGGATTTATCTCATAAAAATGCCTTTATCCAAACCATTTTGTTATTGCCCTGGCTGGATGTTTATTTCAAATCTATGCATCATAACTTTTTTTATGCCCGGTCACAATTACTGCGTGCTAATGAGCTGGATAACAGATCAACATGTGTAATACTGAGTCCTAAATGTGTACTTCTCGTGGATAAGACAGGATAGCTTATCCCTTGTTCTATTTTGGATGGATCCCAATGGTGCAGCTGCCTCTTTCGTGTTAAGCATATATGCTGGTCTTGTAAATGCAAATATATATATATAGCACACTGACCAGGAGAACTTAGCATCTTTAGTTGCGCTGACAAAGATAGACTATAGTGTATACAAAAGTTGTTCAGTGGTAGAACTGCACAGGTGTTGTAAATCATCCCTTTTCTTGGTAAATATGTGGTTTTTATATTAGCCTTTATCTTGTTTGCTGGGCAATTATGTCCCAGAGGCTCATTAATTGTCCCCTTGTCCACAGTGTGTTAAGTATCATAAAGGATACAGTTCAGAACTGTGGGTTGCATTTAATAATGCATGAGATGATGTTGGGTGTCCGCGCTATTTTTATACCTGCCCCCTTTCTCCTCAGCAACTTGGTGTCACACAGAGCACTCTGGGGAGCATTAATTATGAATACCTGTGCATGGAATAAATCATCTAGACCTGAGAGCGAGTTCACTTGCAAACATACAGTGTCATGAAAACAAATCCACACCCATAAATATTTTGTCGATTTTAGCTTCTTTTCTTTTTGTCACATTTGTTTGTTTCAGGCTCATCAAGTAAATTTGAATTCCAGAAACAGAATGCTGTTTTCAAATAATTATTCATATTTTGTGGGGAAAACTATGCAATACAGCCTGACTCTCTTGTACCGTTGGACTTAAACAGTGGGCCGGCATCATTAGCTGAGCTCCTTATTGATTTTGGTAATACCTCTTGGACAGAATCTTGTGTAATATTAATGCTGCTTCCACCACCCCTGCTGCTCTGTCTGTTGGGGGTACCCCAAGGTTCCGTTCTTGGACCTACAGTACATTTTCTCTCTACCTACTTCCACGAGGTGCAAACCTTTGCAAGCACGGAAGTCCTTTTCATCTCCATGCCGACAACTGTCAAGTTTACTGTCCAGTAAATGCTCGAGCTTGTGCTGCCTAAAGCATCACCTTGATTGTCTTACTGATATCCAAAGTTGGATGGCAGGAAGTTTTTTGCACTTTAATGAGAGTCAGATCAAACAACACTTGTAGGAGGCAATTGGCAAATACTAAAAAACTCTGACTATATGTTTTGTTTTTTTTAAATTTGCTTAAATGCATCTTTAATTCCCTTTTTTTCTTATCATCACTCTAAATAGGTGGGGCTGTTTGGTAAACGCAGCAGAGGCCAAGCCATAAAGGCAGGGGCCCCTGCAGGTTTAAAAATGCCTTCCAAATGTGAGAAATGTTGGCAGTGAAGTCTCTGTTGGCTTCATTCCTCTCTCTGTTCTTTTAAATAAGCTCTGCTGGCATTGCACCACGTACGAATGTTTCTTTTTTTAATACCTCCAGTTAATTCTTTGCTCCTGTGCAGAGCCTCCTGAGACCTCCCTGCCATCTCCAGTTTTTGGCTAAATCGGTGAACTAAGAGTCAACTCTGCTCCAGAGGATTTGCTCTGATTAGAGTGTTAAAAACCTGCTAGTAGATAATCTGTAGATTTGCAGATGCTTTAGCGATGCTGACCTATATCTGTGCCACGATGCAGAAGTTGATATGGAGTGTGGTTCTCTGCTGAGCTCTGTTGTTCTGAGAAGCCAAAGCTACTGATTTTCTGGTCATGTGGTTTCTTTTCCTTGTCATTTCGATCTGCTCATGTTTTGCGGCACTCCCGTCCGTGACATAAATATATTTAGGATGAAAGCTTGCAAAAGCATCCATATCGCTCATTTATTTATTTATTTTTTTTCTTCTTTAAAATCTGTTACGAAAATCAACTTTTGAGCTATTTAGACTATCTAAACTGTATCCCTGAGCACAGAGGTTGTGATAATTTACATCACACCCTCTGAGTGTGATGTTTTGGTGCTGTGTGGGAGGAATTTTTATTTGAAATTTCTCTTACAGCTGAATGACTTTAATATAGTCAGGACTAAGACAACATCCAAAAAGCAGCCAGTTTTGTATGAGGGAGTAGTGACCTTAAAAATGTGCTTCCAGCCAGCTGACACCCTTTCAATCCAAGCTCTGTCTAGCATAAAAATAACCATTTAATATGAAAAACGTTCCCCTCAGGTGGCCAACTTATGTGGTAATGGGTAAAATGTGGAGCACCTCAACTGAGAGACCCACTTAGAAAAGCATCCAGACAAATAAGCAGGAATATGACTCCTTAAATTCATACATTCTGCCAGAGGCTTGTCTGGATAAAGTCTTTCTGCACACAGATGATATTCCAGTCCATGACAATACCTGCAGGGCTTTCATGAGACTCTCAATATCTAAATCACATGTGTGCGACCCAGATTCGGCTCTAACAGTCATAATCATTAACCCAATTTTCTTTTTCCCTTACGAACTACTGCAAATTTGGAGAAGAAACGAGGACAAAGACAATGGGAGAACAGTGTCTCTGGTTGGCGAAAATACAAAAGTGCAATTTTCAAACGGTGGTTTCATTTACTAAAACAAAGGCCCCCTAAAGCCAGCATAAACCTGGGTAAAAGTGAACGACCCACTAAAGCTCTCAGCTGTTTGTTTTGTTGTTATTTTTGTCTAATGTGAGATGTTTGTGTTCTCTTTGGTTCGCGGTGGTTTTGACTTTTTACTTAGTTTTGTGAATCAGAAAAAGATGCAAATACATATCTAAATGTTTCCCTGGTACTCAATGTACCCTTGTGTTTTTTTTTTTTTTTTTTGTTCTTTTTCACAATAACTATCAGATGTGGCAGATTGGGGATTATTATAGTTATTTTTTTCATGGTGGAATAATTCTGGAATAAACAGCATCATTGTGTTTTAAAAAACAAAAAACAAGTTGAATACACAAGTTTATAATTCTTTCTCTGATCCTTTCGGACCAAACGTTACATACAGGCAGGAATAAAAACACATAAATTCACTTGAATCATTTAATAAAACGATTGGAACGGCTTTGGAACGTCCACTAACTGAATCATGATAACTTACTTTTTGGAGACAGTTGACAGTTTCTGTTAATTTAACCAAATATGTATTATATATATTTGAGCATCTCAGTTTTCATGGAGAATGAATTACTCTCATTCCCTTTACCTGTAACATATAAAGTAAATAAGTTATTGGAAGCTTTGTGATGGTCCGTGGTTCACTTTTCCTTTCATTCCTCTCAATGCTTTCTTAACTAGGGCTTGCCGCTGCATTTTGCTCAGACTTGCAGTCGGCCTGGCAGCGTTTGTGCATGCTATAGTTCTTGTGGCTGTGGAGGAATTTTTTTTCTCTGGATCTGTTTTGACAAATGAGGTAAGGACCGGGCTTTTTTTTTTTCTTTTTTTTTTTTTCCAGTGAGTCATCAGATTTCAGTGCAGTTGCAGAGTTTTTAACAGACTGTTGGAGGCAGCAGCGATGCACGTCATCCGCCTTCGCGGCTCTTATTGCACCGTGGAGAAGCAATCATGCTGCAGGAATTCCAACATGTAAAGACGAAGAGTTATGCCTCCTCAGAGCAAAATTCAAAAAGAAATATATTCATCTTTTCACAGCAGGAATCTTTTTGTTCATTTTAATTTACCACTACTTTGTAATCAATGATCTCTCTCAGCGAAGAATGTCGTCCTCTAAGTTCATAAAACCAACAAACATTTTCAATTTAAATCCTAAATTTGCATTTATTTTAATTAGATTTTAGAACAATGTTGTGCATATTTGTGAAGTGGAAGGAAAATGAAAATGGATACAGTCCCTACACGCCCACCCTGATGGAGACACACGGTGGTGGCAGCATCATGCCATGGAGATGATTTTTCTTCAATGGGGATAAAAAAGCTGGTTGAAGTTGATGGTAATCTGGATTAAGCTGACACAGCAAAGTAAATGCACACTCAACTTTTTCGATTGGAGTTTGTAAAAATGTCTCGTTTTACTCCCGCTTCATGACTTCGTGCTGTTTTCTGTTGGAAATAGCAACAATGCCTCGGTTAATTTTCAGTGTTAACATCTGCCAGCCTGAGGCACAGACAAAAGAAGCGCAATTATTCCTCGTGGTGCCCTTGAGAATATTCGAATGACATCAGAAGGATGACTACAACACTTGTAATACCACTGTCAGTGGGAGAAAGAGGAAGGAGGGAAAGACGCAGGGAGAAAGAGTAAAACATTGTCTGCGCCAGCTGATTTATGTGGGGGCTAGTTTGTGTGCGTGCGTCTTTGTTTGTAACAGTCTGCTTGTGCGGTGTGGAAAGCTCTGCAGAGTCAGAGAAGTGACTCGGCTTTTTCGACTGAGAGGAGGAGAGAGACGAAGGAGTTAAGAAACGAAAGCGGCTGGCGAGAGTGATTGATCACGAGGGTAAGGAAAAGGAGGAGAGAAGGGAAACTGGAGAGGGAGCAAGTGCCTCGACGTTCGCATCACCCCCCCCAGCAGGAGTGAGGAAGGAAGAAGAGTCAAACAAGCTGACGCCCTGCTTCGGATGAATGGACTGAATGAACACACACCATCCTTCATCCCTCATTCGTCCCTGCTGAGCATCACACAGGAGGATACAACTCGCCGACCCGTCTCCCAAGATTCTCTGCTTTCTGACATACAGGGGATAATTCTGAGTCTCCTCAACCGTGGATGTCGACCCTTTCAGTCCACCTGTAAGAAGGCTTTGCCTCGATTTAAGACAAAAGTAAAGATCGGAAGATATGCTTCAGGCTTCTGATCCTACTGCCACCTGCAGTGGAGGCTCTTGATCGCTGTGGAAGCGAGTGTCCGTTTTCATCATGGGGTGCACGACCAGTGTGGTTCTGTTGGAAGGATTGCGTTCCATCCTCGAGAGGAACTGTACTTATGTCAAAGGTTCTGTGGAGCTGGGGGCTCTGGAGGAGGAAGAGGAAGCGCAGAGTCTTTGGGGATCTCATCAATGGATACCCACCACTGCTCTGGTAAACAGTTGCTCTGCTTTAACCTCAAAGTTGTTGTGTTTTAAGCGGTTCTGGAACAGTGAAAATCCCTTGCTAATATTAGATCAAATGGACACTTATTACAACCAAAGTGGATGGAAAACCACTTCTGAATTCACAATATGGAGAGAAACTAAGGCGAAACTTCACACATACTCACATCAAGCTTTGAAAAGTAACAGTTTATAAATACATTCCTAGTCTGCTGAGTCTTAATTTCTGTTATACAATTCGGATGATTGGTTAGAATTTGTTCCATAAAACATGAAGGCATTACTCTAGGTTGATGGTGTATTTATATATTTGCCACCAAGTGAGCACTTTTCAATCCGTTCCGAAATGGGATCTACGATAACTGCCCATGGTGATAACAGCTGGTTGAGTCACTCAGTGTTTAATTTTGTTCTTCTGCTTTATTTAAATAAGAGCGTAGATCCTAAATCCAACATTTGCCCAACCGTTTTACACCAGGTGTTGCTGTTAGCTCCTCCTTCTGGTACCTCTTTGCGTAGGAACTGTCATTTCCTGGAGGCTGAAATGATCAGTGAACAGGACCGGTGCCAAGATTGAACATCACACCCACGAGAGACAATGAGGACCTCACATTGGTAACAATGTGAGCTCTCCCTTTATAAGATGGGCGTGATGGTGGAGCACTGAATGGACAACCAGAAACCCTGTTGAAACCAGCTACCATCTACTCTAACCTGAACACAGTGTCTTGAGTTAAAAGTTGAAGAAATTATATTTCTTGATAATATATCTTTTCATCACATAAATCTTTTTTTTGTTTTTACTCCGGTTATTTCCCCCTTGATATTAAAATTGTTTAATCGTCCGAAACGTTTAATTGTGACATCACTGTAACCTTGCCATGGCCTACTGCTAGGCTTTTTACATGTTTGCTTATGTTAAATTAAGAAATCAGCAAATGTATTGTCATTATAATGAGACGTAGACACAGTTGTGTCTGTATGTGACATCGTCTTGTAAGGCAAGCCTATTCAGTAACTTTCCCCTCTTCAGGAGATGTGAGTACCTATGAGAAGTCTGATGTCATTAGCACTAAGGAAACTCCCATCTCTCATATTAAGTTGCGGCAGATGTGTTTTCTTGGACTACCTGTTGGCTCTTATTATGTTTTAATGCTTTGTTGCTCTCACTTTAATGGAAAGTGTTTGCATTCTTACTTTTATTTGCTTTGTGACAGATCAATGGATTTAGACATATTATTATTATTATTATTATTATTATTATAAGGTGTACAACAGGTTGGATTTTCTCTGCTTTATAAGCACCAGTCTGACACTTCGTCTCTTCAGGGAGCCTGCAGCAACGGTTGACTCCCAAACATGACGTCAAGCCCGGTCTTATGCAATTCTCTCTGGACTTTTAGAGCTTCGTGTCTTCTTATGTGCGCAAGAGTTGGGGCTTTGGGCGCACCTCTTGGGAAGGGTGTAGGGGGCTCACGTGTTCTAATTGGTTCAAGCTGAGTAACAACAAACGGGCGTCATCCCTCTCCAGCCCCTTCCCTCCTTTCTTCCCTCTGTGAGAGCTTCATCTTTTTCTTCCAAGCTCTTCCCCAGATGGCCCTGTGAATTGATCTGTTCTCACTGCATGTATGATCACTTTCTTAGACACAATAACACTTGTGGTATCACTAACATGGTATGGTACCAGTGGGCAGCTCTGGGGAAGTTTGATGGTGTGAGCGTGCCGATAATGAGGGAGGATGACCTCAGTGCAGACGGCGTCTTGACAACGGGCTGATTATCACGCAGGGCTGGTGACACTGTCACCATATGACTTTTGGCTCTGCAGGGGCAGAAGTGATGCAATATGTTACAGCCATAATGGAGAATAGTAAAACCTCAATATGAGCTATTTTAAATAAAGCAGTACATTTTTTTCTCTCTGATTTCCAGCAGTGACTAAAGCTTTTCCAGGTGGAAAAAACCCTGAACCTGTATTACGTTTTCACACACAGCTTTTTAAAACGTTACCTGCTAAATAGGACTTGCATAACTTGATCGGTTTAAACAGTTTGAGGGTTTTTAAGCTGCGAAGCTTTGATGAATCTTTTAAAGGAGTAGCAACAGGAAACACCAGCTTAAGGGGATTCTTCTGCATGTGTTTTTG
Organism: Poeciliopsis turrubarensis; assembly: GCA_010277015.1. Lineage (NCBI taxonomy): Eukaryota > Metazoa > Chordata > Actinopteri > Cyprinodontiformes > Poeciliidae > Poeciliopsis > Poeciliopsis turrubarensis. The sequence goes on along the minus strand of VMRN01000162.1, from coordinate 111,104 downwards.
CTTTTTTTTTTTTTTTTTTAAAGAAAAAGCAATGAGCATCTGTGGCTTCATTTGCACCAAAGGCACCAGAGCTCTATCAAAACAAATTTTAACTGTAAGAAATATATCTGCTGTTATGATGATTTCATTTGTAACATATCCGTTAGCCAAGACTTTCCTCTGTTTCGTGGATTTTAGGATTTTGACCAGAGTAGAATGATTAAATAGCTTTTAATTAGGGAAGAATGGTAACGAGCTGCAGTGACCAAACATCTATCACCACAACTATTAGTAGATGTGATGAATATCTCTTTGTCTTTTGAGGGATTTTCCACGACACCTCGGCCGATTGCGCTGCTGCACAGGTCGGCTCTGCTTCAGAGCTCCCAGGCCCGCTTCCGTGTTTTTCTCAGATGTGGTCTCTGTGAGAGGTGCACTTCAGCCTGTCCCTTTGAAGCCGACTCTGTTGAAACAACTTATGCAAATGATCCGAGAGCCCTGCAGTGCAGAAAGTAAAGCTCACGCTCAAGCACACGCTCGCCTACTTTTGTGCTAAACTTTCTTCGCGGCGATGGTGCTGAAACTGCAGCGGAGGAACGACAGCCTTTGAAGTCATCCTGACCCCTTAGCTTGTCATCCCACCTCCCCTCTTCCTCAGTTTGTGCACTCAGATGCTCTTCTAACTCCTCTGCCAATGGAGACAGTTGGATATTAATCATTCTCTTTGAGTCAGAAAGATTCAAAGCACCAGTGATGTGTGGGCGCAGTGCACAACACATGTTTTTTTTTTTTTTTTTTTGTCTGAACGCTATCGGTGTCATCGTTTTAAAACACCCAATGTTAGAGGAGCGGCTGAACCGAGGCCTCTTTTCTGCGAGAAGATGAAAAGACGGCAACTGTCCACAGAGAGAGCTGAGTGTTGCAAGAAACCCGGGGAAGCTCGTCCCCGAGTCCTTAAACTTTAACAAGAGATTGTGTGTTGCACCTTAGAGCCGGAGAAGGAGGAAGTGACCCTGCTGTGGGAGTCTGATGTTGCAGATATACCAGAGAAGCAGTTCAAAGCAGAGGAAAAGCAGCAGTGCCAGTGTTGACTCTAGAAATATTGTTAGTGCTCAGTTATTCTGAGGCTTTTCTAGAGTCTGTCTTGCAGGGAAAATGATCATTAAGGGCAATCAGCATGAGAAGCACTTGAAAAGGCAAAACAAAGGGATTTTCTTCAACTTAAAAAGTAGTTTTGAAAATTCAAGTATTTGATATTTGCATAGATTTGCACAGATTATCGACATCGTGACATACTTTTGTAAACGTCACGTACTGCAACTTTAAATCGCCGTATCAGCCCTGGTGATGATGCTAATTAGAGGACATACGTTAACTTACCATGTCCCTATGTTCAAATTGTTTTCAAAAAGTTTTTAACAGTACCATCATTTTGTCCAGATCTTTTTCTTTAGTTTCTTTTCAAAAATTGATCCACATTCTTAAAAGCACTGTCTGGTTTTAACTGGTGAATTATTTATCATTGCTTCTATCAGTTATTTTGGTGACCTTGTGGGTTTTCCAGTCATTAACAGAGGAGCACCAACAACTTTGTCCTCGTGTTTATGGGCCAACCTTCCAGAGTCGCACCAATAGGATCACATTTTGGCTTTTATTTTTGACTTGGCGCCTACAAAAATAGACCAAATTGTCAGTGCTCCACCCCCATGCTGGACAGCTGGAAGGTGTTTGTCCTGATACGCCGCATTCGGCGTATCAGGAATGCGGCGTAATGAACTCGATCTCTAAAAGGCATCGAGTTCATTATGGTAGATTGTCTCATTTAGCCAGTGTTCAAGAAATCTCATGGTTTGTGCTGAAGTGTTTTGATCGACGTACTGTTCTGGTGAGCAATATGTTTCCACAACGGACATGTCTTTTGTCGTTCTTGTTTTATTTTTCCTCACAAAATTTCTTACACTTTAGCTAATGTTTTTCTAAATTCATCATCGTGGTGCGCACGTTTTGTGCCGTTGAGGTCGACTGTTACGTCCAGAGAGGATGTCCTTCTTTTTTATCAAGACTGTAGATAAATAGGCAGGTGGGGCTGGAACATGATGAGATGATCCGTGGGTCTTTTCCAAGTTTTTAATGAGGGAGGGGTTGTTGTACGTCCTCTCCCTCTTCTGCTGTACACATTCTTACATCTGTACAGCTGTGAGGGTGGGAGGAGTCGTGTGTTTCTGATGAGACGCAGAGCAGGGGAGAGAAAGGGAAAGGGAGGCCGGGCCCACGGTTGAGTGAAAAGAGGGAAACTCGCTGGACGTCATCAAAGCTCTTGAAACTTTCGGAGACGGAAGACAGCTTTCTGAAATGCCATCTTCCGCCTGGACATAAGGTGTACGCCGGCAGGACTTGACCGCCATGCAGTGTCGAACAGCCAAAGCCCCTAAAAGGGAGATGGTGATAGAGAGTCCACAGCAGTACAAAAGTTTGGCTGAGATTGAGGCAGAAGTTGAAGGAGTGCCACAGGTGCCAGTGGTGAGTATGTTCCTATTCCTCGTTGTGTTGAATCCTTCAGAACCTGCTTGAAATATATTTCAAAGGGCCCGACGTGATGACGGGAAGTAGCAGCCTCTCAAGGGAGCAAATCTTTTTTTTTTGGAAGTGAAGCACTTGTTGCTTCTTTTGTTCATTAACCCTTCCTGTGCACCAGAGTCCACGATTTTGGCCAGTCCGATGAAATTTAATTTGTTAAAGTAATTAAAACATTTTCACAAAACAAAATTTTACTTTTAATTTCAAATGAACGTTTTTCTTTGATCAACGATGTTGTCACAGTAAACCTCAGACGCACATATGAAAGGCATTAATGTCAGATAATTACTGGAAAGTCACCCTGGAAAGGCACTGAGTTCACAGCTGCTTGTCTGCTTGGCCAGAATCCCATTATAAACTGGAACTTATAACTTTATGCTTATCAGGCCGTCTTTAACATCCACAGGGCTGAGAAATTTGGAGGAGGTCATTGCATCACTGGGAAAATAAATCAAAACTTTAATCTGCAGCCAGACATGTGTTTAATTGGCCTCATGTGTTTGATTAGTCCAAGAGGATAATCCAAATAATATAAATCAATTTCGTGTCTGCCAACTAAAAACTTAGTATTATATGGTTGTGGTCATTGGTTTGTTTGGGGTTTTGCCCCATTACATGTGTAATTCTCCTTGGCCAAGAGAATAGACCTCAAAAGACCGACTGATCTTTATATCGGTGAGGGTTTGAGCGAATGTCACTCAACTGGTCAGTATGAGTAAAAAGCACTATGAATTTTAAGTCCACTTATGTTTTTTTTGAAGACGTTATGCCAAAAGTGATCCCTTAATTGCCACCTGTTTACTCGTCTATGGCTTATAAAATTCATTCTTCAGCTTTTGATGAAGTTTGAAATACTATTGCATATTTGCCTTATGTTTCAGTGGTATGAGCTTCATTAGGTGAACTGATCTCCCGCTAAGCTCGGCTGCATCTTTTTTTTTTCATATGTCAAAATATTCCTCGGCAGGTGTGTTGCATCTCAGTTCTGACACATCTTTCAAATGTTGAAGCATTTAACATCATGTTGTATTTAAATTTTAGCTTTTAAAGTTTGAAAGTTAGCGGCTACGAGGAAGAGTTGCTTTCAGGTGGACCTCATAAGCTTCAGTATCTATAGTAAGCAACCATTCCTAATTTTGTGAACATTTTTATTGCTTGTCACTCTCTTCTCCGTACAAATCATACATTTTTAGCAACATGACATGATGGAGAACTGTGCATCTGCTGCTTATTGTATTGTTAATCATCTGTGTATTTTTTGTCCTCAAACTTTAAGGTTATTTTTAAGGGAGACCAATCTCAGGGGTTTTTCTGTGGAATTCAACAGCTGAGGCCTGCAGTGTCAAGGGAGTATAATATCGGGAACTGAGCTCTGCTATCTTACTTACTGTCAAACATCAATGCCTAGGCAGTTCTTTTTGCTTCAACGATATCATCTAGAATGAAGACTCTTATTTAGGGAGTGTATGGTTCCACCGCAGCTTCGAGATGTGATGGATGGATGTGCTGCGCACAAATACTCTGCAACTGCGTAATGCCGTGCGGGGCCCAAATCTCAGAGGAACTGAATAAAAGCATAAAAACAGTTTTGAAGAGTACTAACAAGGTACAGCCAATAAGGTGGCCAGTTGGTGTAGATGTGTCTCTGTTGCACACTGGTATGAAGAGGTAATGTGTACGTCTGAGAAAAAAGTGATTCCATGAGCTGCAGTGGCCACTTCTTTAGATATTGAACGTGAGCCTGTGACACTGCGACTGGTACAAATACTCACACAAGCTCCGTCATCCAACATCTCCTCCTCTTGTTGCCCATATTCATTGTGCCAGTTCCTGTATCTAGAGCTGCCAGCGAAAGGACAATAGCAACTTGTTGTCCGCACACTGTGAATGCCACAAATTTGCCATTGTGAACGCGTCCAGAACATATGAAACGGTCCTGTTGTTGTTGTTGAACAGGCACAGTTCCTTTCTGGTAAATCAAACGAAAGTTGAAAAGGCTGGCCTAATCTTGTGTTTTCTTCCTGCAGGTGAAACCAAAGATCATAGAGCCTCTGGACTATGAGAATGTTCTCCTCCAGAGGAAAACCCAGATCATAAGCGACGTTCTGCGTGATATGCTGCAGTTCCCTTCGGACGACTTCCAGGTGAGCAAGAGCAGCTCTGCGCATGTTGATGGATTTATTACTTTAGCTTCCTTTTTTAAAAGGAAAATGCCTTTTTACAACATTCACAACGTTACTAACCAATAAGATGCATCGGGAAATATCTTTTACATTCAAATTGATGCTGCTTGCGTAGAAATACTATGAAGTACATCTATTTAAAACTGTGTCTGTGCTCAGACTTTTAGCTGTTTATAAAAGTGCCTGCCTCTCCAAAGTGAATTATTTATCCATCTTTGGTATCTTTAGTGCTCCCTTTTGAATTCTGCTTCTTAGTTTTTTCTGCAGTTATCACTTGCAGTAAAAATAATGAAACTAGATGAGGTTACCTTGAAATAAAATACACTCTTCATTGTATATGAACTAAAATACATTGAATCCAAGGACGGTGTTTATGAAGGACCATCCAGCCTACTCCTAGATTATTGCGCAATCGGTCGATGATTGGTGGTTTTCATTATGGGGCCGTCTCTGTTAGTGACTGTCCACAACCAGTGTGTGTTCCTGTGTGTATGCGAGTGTCTGTGTGGTTTGACCCAGTCCGTTCATCTGTCCAACCCACCACATGTTTCACATCACTGGGCTGAGAGACACAAAGCATTAAAACAGCCAGACACAAGGGTGTGGCAAGAACAAGTACTGCACTCCAACACTGATAAACATTGATTTAAAGAGTAGGAGTTCATAGTTTGGTATGTTTTTAGAAAGACAAAAAAAACAAGTTTTTTTCCTTTCAGTGAACACTGAAAAATATGGAACTGTATTCATTGTTTACTAAGTAAAACTTAGGCGATAGGCATCTTTGTGTGAGCGTTACTCTGGACTAGTGATGTTTGCATTCAGATGATTCCAACTCAACTGAATAGTTAAGTTGGAGGCAGTGGTAGCTCAACATCTCACTGCTGTTGAAATAATGATTACATCGAGATTTCGATTGATCCTCCTTTCTGCTGCTTATCAATAGGGGAAATCTTTAAAGCGAACAATATTATGTTAAATCAACTTTCTTGTGCTTTACATAATGTTGTGATGTTATTCCCTCATCAAAAACACACCTGGAGTCTTGCCCTGATTCTTTCATGCGTGTTTGAGAAACTCTTTACTCTCAACTATTCAGCTGTGTCAAACACCTGGTTGGACCCAGCGCCACCTCTGAGCTTCGGCTCCTCCGAGCAGCCTCCCCAACTCAGCTCCTTCAGACTAGCCAGAAGCAATTAGCAAACACCTGGTGCAATTGCGCATCTGCTGCACTCAGAAGTACATGAGCGACTTCTGAGTGCAAGGCTGGTAAAAACTCAAAAGGTTAATAGAGGAGCCATGTTGTGATGAGTTTTTAAAGAGACAGAGGCTCAGTTTGAAGATGTTAAGGACTGAAGTTAAATTTCTTTTTAAGTCATATTTGATATGTATATATGTAAAAAATGTTTTATAAGAACTGATTGTGCTATGCAATGGTATTTTGTGCTAGGAAAACATATAATAATGCCCCTTTAAGCAGAGTTTAATAATGGCCAGAGTCATAAACCTCTGACTCATCATTGCTCTCCCCTCTGTTTTGAATTTGCAAGGTTCCACACAACAATGTCCTGCATTTGTGGAGGACACGCTGAAATGAAAAATCCCTCATTTCTCTGTGAACACACATTCTCACAAACCCATCAAAGAGGAAAGAGATTAAATGTGTGGTTATGGATTTACTCTTTGTTGACGTAGTGCTCAGCAAAATCATTCATGCTTCCTATACCACCTTTTTAACATTTGATCACTTTCCAACCACAAACCTCACTCTGTTTTATTATTAGGCTCATGTGTGATATACCGACACAGAGTAGTGCAGAGTTGAGGAAGATGTTACTTGCTTTACAAATCCTTTGTTCTCTGCACCAGTTGTGTATTTAGGGTTTTTACCTGTGCAGAAAAAAATATATGTATTCAAAGTCGAAGAAGAAGAAAAGGAAATTAAAGAACGCTACGTACATTTTCCAGATTGGGCTAAATATGATTTTGATAGCCACAAAACCTGTGAAGACACCAAGATATGGCAGAACGTTTAAAACCTGGTGAGCTCAAGAGTGTACGAACCTGCGACTTGTGACAAACGAGGGCATTGTCACTGCGTGCAACTCGTTTTTGTGAGCTGAGTTGAAAACCAGAGCACTCGTCTTAAGCAAAGGAAGTGGCAGCCTCTAGTAATTTTGCAGACCCTCCGACTCAATAGCCTTCACAGCCTGAGGCACATTTCCTCCGGACCCATACTCTACTCTGTCTGACATTATAAGGCTAGGAGGGGAAATAATTGGGTCTGGAGTTTGAACAGTCATTCCTTCCTCTTTCAGCCCATCTCATCTTGTCCTATTGTTTTATATGCAGTGTGTTTAGCATATAAAACACACAAACACACTGGATTTTTATAAGTTTGTATAATTTAAGAATGTATATAATTAAATTAATGCACTTAAAAGCCACATATAAAATAGTGACTTTGGTGTTTTACATTGAGATTAGAAATTTTTACTTGGTGTTGTTGTGAGGCGGACCCATTCTAAGCAATCGGCATGCCGAGGTGACTGAATCGCTTTTATTACAGAGAGTGCATCTGCATAGACGAAGCGATGTTATTATTTTGTTTTTGATGCAAGATTTGAATAGAATTTACATAAATTCAGTACCAGTATTTGAAATATATATGCATCAAGGTGTTCAAAATGGCAAAAAAAAAAAAAAATCTATTGATTATTGTTTTGCTAATGATCAAATGGCATACTCTCAAGTATACCTAAAACAGTAATACAACGTTGTGCTATTTATTTATAGCGACGTATCTTCTTTATATCTTCATTGAAATAAAAGGCAGACACATAATAGATCGATGGTTGAGAGGCAACCAGTGTTGTCGATTTCAGATAGTAAAGTTGTAGACGTTTGCGTGGGAAGTGCGAAATTGAAGCCTTCGGTCTTGGTTGTCTCTGGAGACTTCTTAAAAAGCAAATAAGTATCCAGGAACCAGAAGGACTCCTGCTTCTGTGGTTCCACAGATCCGAGAGGATTTCTGCAGCTCGACCAGCTGGGACGGTTCGGGCATCTAATGAGGATGCCTCCTGGCCTCCTGCCTTTGAAGGTTTCAGGGTGACCCTGGGGCAGATGTAGAACTCGCTGGAGGGTTTTTTATAAATATTCCTGCTGGCCTCAAAATACCCTTGGAAATCAAAGACAGACAAAGAAGTTTAGTTAATTAACTAAAGGGGATCAGTACATTTTGTAATCTTGAGGTCTTGTAAAATGAAATTTGCCCTCCTGCCTGACAGAATGGATGCGTTGTGTGATGTGTTTTTCATGCCTCTCTCCCTTCAGATCTCCACCCTGCGGCGCCAGGGACGGACTCTGCTCTCCACTGTGCCAGAGACTGCTGAGAAAGAAGCTTCCTCTCTGTTTGTCCAAGAGGTAAAACCAATACATGCATGGATGCTAGCCTGCCATTTTAAATCCCTCCACGAGTGCCAAAGGCTAGGCTTTGACCGAAGCCCTGCAATGTCCATTCCATTGATGTGCTGCCAAGTTTGATCCACTTTTAGCCAAGCACAATTTGCTTTGTTTCTGGCGTAGTTAGAGCACCTGGAATTCATACCTTTCACATGGATACCGTTGATTGAACATTAAGCTAATCAAAGCTTTGAGTGTCTTGTGCAGGTGAAGCCGGTTTGATCTCAGAGAGGGTTGTAGGGAATAACAAAGCGAAACGAATGCCGATCATTCGTTTGGCTGTGAGAAGAGAGAAAACTGTTGGCCTTCGCGTGAACTTTTATTTGTGTTCTCCACCTTCTGATTTCCTGACAGTAAGTGTGCCGTGGATTGTCTAGAGACAGAGTCCATACTTTACTGGTACTTGACCCCATGTGGTGTGAGAGAATCTGTGCTGTGGATACTTGGGGATGGGACTCAATGTAGAGCACAGTACATGATAGTTTCCCGCTGCTGAAGCAAGGCATTACATCATAACTCCATCTGGAACAGCTGGGGTTACTTATACAGATGGATGTTTTCTTTTTTTCTTTCCCTGAATTTATTTTTCCACTTTTATTGACCTTTTGTCTTGGACATTGTGGGTTCTGTTGTTTTTTTGAGGAATTCAGAGAGCTGAACAACACATATTGAGATAAGAAATACGAGTGTTAGCTGTATTTTGTACGCTTTTGCAATTTGCCATCGTCTGATTTTTCAATTTTGATGTTTCTCCTTACAGAGTTCTGAGCATGAGCTAAGCTCATGCCACTGATTTGAAGTCTGGATCTTTAACTAGGTTGCTTAAAAATTAAGATTTTTTTCTCTCTTTTTTTGCAAAACGTGAAAGTTAGTTCACAGTTTTGTTTCAGATATGAAAGCAGAACTTCTAAACTTTTATTATATTTGTCTGGAAATATTTGAAAGTCCATGACTTCCCTCATGTTTTTGAGCAAAGTACCAGCTCCTCTTGAACATTTTAATAAAAATATGTTTTATTCATTTTGCCATAACTAAACCCTCTTCAGTTCAACTTCATTTCCTCTGATCTTTTGACCTCTAACCCTTTTTTTTTTTGTTCCTTTCTCTCTGCAGTGCATTAAAACTTACAAGTCTGACTGGCATGTGGTCAACTACAAGTATGAAGAGTATTCTGGAGACTTTCGCCAGCTTCCACAGTGAGTGTGTGTAATTCAGATGTGCTAACCGAGGCTCATTCTTTGACCATAAACGCCCTAAGCTAAAGTGCAGCGTTTGAAGCTTTAAATATAAAGACAGAAATGAGGAAACAGGAAGTCTTTGCAGCAGACTGGTCATTATGGAAGCTCAGATTAAAGATACAGTTTAATTTCACTTTGGAAACTGCATTAGTCTTTGTTGTTTTTTTATCTCTAAACTTGAAATGTTAGTATCTTTTGGCAACTTGCAGTTCTATTTTAAACATGTTTCTCCATCTTGTAATTGTCAATAATTTAAATGATATTTATGAGACCGTAGGATCTCTTTAGCTAATGTTCCCACTAAAACATTTAGTAAACCGTATTGTTCTCAGCGATGCTGCCCTTTGTTTACAGCCCTGTAGCTGATGTACCCAGAGCTCTAGAATCAAGGATACCTGCCATGGAGGTACTACAACAACAATGGAGGACTTCCTTTGTTTTTCATACGCCGATACAGAGAGCTATTTCAGGAGCAATGTTGATTAACACCATTTAAACAAAAGGAAAATTCCAACAATGCGTCGGGCGTCCTTGGCCAGGCCGCTTTCCCTGAGTGCAGGAATTAACTCCGCAGATGTCGTGTGATGTTTAGGTCATGGAAGGGCAGAACCTAGATAAACCCTGGCCTTGGTTTGGACTGTTTATATAAGTAGTTCCTCAGAGAAAGTAGGGTGGTGTAAAGTTCAAAGGGCAAACGGTGCGTTGCTTGAGTTGTACTTTCATAAAAGGCTGCAGCTTTCAACCGAACAGGTAGAAAATGCATTTGTATTATTAGTAGTGTTTGTGAGCTTTTGGGGTTGCAAAACGGACTTTCTGAAAAGTATTTGCACTCATTGAACGTTTCCATATTTTGTCATGTAAACACAAACTCCAGTGTATCTTATATTATGAAGTAAACAATCACAAAGCAGGACATAGTTGTGAAGTGGAAGGGACATGCTTTATCGTGTACCCTTTAATTGGCACCTTAAAGTCTAACTTATCAGAAACGTCGGGTATCCATTTGAAAAATACATACTTTGAATTTCTTAGCCACGATTTAAAGTCACAACTGAAGAACTTAATGATTAAATAATAAAGAATGACTGTGTGACAAGCGGAAGCTTAAACCGAACCAAGTGAAACGAATGTGACTTTTCTCCTTCAGTAAGGTGTTGAGGCCGGAGAAACTTGCTGCCCACGTGTTTGAAGTGGACGAAGACGTGGAAAAAGATGAGGTAGTTTCCAAACATCCCTCCTCACCCAGGAAATCCTGCCGATCCTCCTTTCCTTTGGAGGGACAAAATAAGTAGGGAGCACTATTATGTACCTTCGTGAAACTTTTGTGTTTTTTTGCCATCTCCTCCAGGATGCAGCCTCTCTTGGATCTCAAAAGGGAGGCGTGTCGAAGCACGGCTGGCTCTACAAAGGCAACATGAACAGTGCGATAAGTGTTACCATGAGGGTGAGCACTCTAGAGGAAATGTCACCCTGAAATGAAAATCTCTGTTCAACATCCATCCTCGTTTGTCTCAGTTTTCAAAAGCACAAAAGCTTTGCTCTAGTTTATACTGCAAATATTGACTCGCTTGAAATAAAGCAAAACTGACAAGTAACTTTTCAGAAACATATAGCAGCTTGTTTTAAGTCAATAATCGCTCATTATTGATGAAAAAGTACTAGTTCCTCTAGCAGATCATTTAATTATAACATGGAAAAAATGTCTTCCCAAAAAAAAAAAAATGCCAGCGGAATAAACGATTTACTTTAAACAAGCTCCTATATCTTGCTGAAAAAAGTTTGAGATTTTGCATTGTAGAACTTTCAAAACCATATATAGGTGTTTATATTTCATTCAACCCACGTCCAGATGAAAACGTGCCTCAATAATCAATGCTTTTATGTTTCTTCCAGTTTCTTCCAAGCGCAAACCTAAATGTTTGCGCTTTTTCCCTGCACATTTGGAAATCAGATTAGGCCTCGCTGCAGATAGCCCTTGACGTTTTCAGTATACTTTCCCATGCCCCGTTCCCTCTTTATTTTTAGATTGAACCGATAAACAACGCTGGTTTTCACAGTCTCTATTTTAATCCTCCAGTCCTTCAAGAGGAGATACTTCCATCTGGCTCAGCTGGGTGATGGCTCCTACAACCTCAACTTCTACAAAGATGAAAACACCTCCAAGGAACCCAAAGGAACCATCTTCCTTGACTCGTGCATGGGGGTAGTTCAGGTAACGTTGCGCGTGCGAGGATTCTTTCAAACTTAAACTTGAGGACAAAGCTTGGGATTATGCACGTTCTTTCAGAATAGTAAAGTGCGTCGGTTTGCGTTTGAGCTGAAGATGCAGGATAAGAGCACGTTCCTGCTGGCTGCCGACAGCGAGGCAGAAATGGAGGAGTGGATCAGCATCCTGAACAAGATTCTTCACAGCAGCTTCGAACAGGCCATGCAGGAGAAAAGGAACGGCGATCTGAATGATGGTATTTTTTTTTCTGATCTCCTCAACAATTTTTGCTCTTTTTCTTCTTTTTTTTCCCTGCCTGTTTCACACAGTTTCTAATGCATATGTTCCAAATATGTTGTGGGATTTTAAAGCTTTTTGCACATGTTTTTATTTTTAAGTTCCCCCCCCCAAGGAGTAATTATCCTAAAAATGTTACACTTTGAAAATTATTCGTAGCTTCCTAACCTAAATGTTTTTCTTTTAGTGTTTCCAGAAAGGCAAAAAAACCCCCAACACTTCATTATGGTTCTGCTATAACAACCACAGCTAGCAAAACTCATGTTGATCTCTCTAACAGATGAGGAGCATGGAAAAGCCGAGCTTTCCTCTGGAAGCTTTCCAGACAACTTTCAGGTGACCTGTTTACCTATTTAAGCCACACCTTCCATCATTCATAGCCCCCAACAAATCAAATCTGTTGGACCCGATGTGCAGAAAGTCTCCTGATTATTTGTAGTCGAAGCTTTGAGCCAGTTAGTCAAACGTCTGTGTTTCCGGGAGCCACATTTTCCACTTGGTGGTCACTCTGCGCACATCTGGATTAGTGTGTTTGCTTCTCCAAGTGGAATACTTCTTCTGCTCAGGGAGTGGCATTCTAAAAACAATCACTTCGACCTATTATGGGAAAAAAACAAAAACGCTGATGCTCCCAGATAGATTTGTTATTCATGGCTTTTGCCTTCATACTTGCATGTCAGCATTTTGTTTTGGTTTCTCAAGCAAAAGTATTCATACCCCTCGAACGTTTGCACAAGTTTTTTGGTCTCAATAAGCAGCAACAGTGTATTTTGTTGGGATTTTATGTGTTAGATCAAGACAACATGGTGAAAAGGGGACAGAAAAGGATGCATCATTTTCAAAATGTTGGGGAAATAAAAGCCCAATGACCTCCAAGAGGTCTGATTACAAATGTACACAACGTTCACTGTACTTGTATCAGATTCAAGCTCTTTTTGACATATTCTATATCTTGTCCTGGTAACTGTAGGAATCTGTGCACATCTCTTTTTTAAAAGCATTTCATTTGATTTCTGCCAGACTGCCAGAGATATCGAATCCAGAATGAGAAGTGAAGCTCGCTTAAAGCTGTTTACTCTGGATCCAGACACTCAGGTGAGGACATTATGGGTTATAAGTATTGTGACAAAATTCAAGCCTTCTAACGACAACTACGGTTTGTCACAGAAACTGGACTTTTCTGGCATCGAACCAGATGTGCGTCCGTTTGAAGAGAAGTTCGGGAAGAGAGTCCTGGTCAGCTGTCACAACCTGTCGTTCAACCTGCAGGGCTGCGTCACAGAAAACGAAGAGGGGCCGACCACTAACGTATGCTCGAGAGCTTCGGGCGCATTTGTTGTTGGCAAATGCCAGGGAGTTTTAAATCGTTCAGATGGGCCATTTGGAGGTTGACTGTTAAAGCTCATACTGATGGGTTCCTGACTCCCAGCCAGGGCTTCACATGAAGCATTAGCACTAAATGTGTTTTCCTTTCACTCTTAGTGAAAGGAGAACTCTTCCTTACACAAGATGCTCAGCTGTGAAAGCTCAGCTATTAGCACAAGACTGCAGATAAAGAGCTTTGTGTAATGGGAACGGTGGTGGAAAGCGTAAACAAGTAGATCCATTTGGGCTGGACGAAAACTGCGACGTGCATTCGGGAGGAGGAACATCTGTTGCCTTCTTTGATATTTCACTCCTTCTCTTGACCTTCACAAAAACATTTCATCCCCTCTCCTTCCTGTGCTCCTTCTTCCTCCGCAGGTCGAACCGTTCTACGTGGTCCTGTCCCTGTTCGACGTCCAGAACAGCAGAAAGATCTCGGCTGACTTCCGCGTGGATCTCAACCACCCTTTGGTTCGCCAAATGACATGTGGTCAAGGCAGCGGGTCCAATTCGGAACTCATCAGCGATGGTCCCCCAGAAGGCCTTGGCCTGGCTCCTCACTACCCCACACAGGGGGTCTTCTCTGTAACTTGCCCCCACCCAGAGATCTTCTTGGTTGCCCGAATTGAGAAGGTGCTCCAAGGGGGCATCACCCACTGCACCGAACCTTACATGAAGAGTTCAGACTCCACCAAAGTGAGTACACAAGCAGAGATATTCCACCTTCTTGTATTAGTAGATAATCACATTAAATAAATCCGTTCTTGTCCAGGCGGCTCAAAAAGTGTTGAAGAACGCCAAGACAGCCTGCAGCAGACTGGGACAGTACAGGATGCCGTTTGCCTGGGCTGCAAGGTGTGAAGTTGGCTTACGATAGACCCGATGTAGTGTGTAGATGGACATGTTTCATCACAAACGTGTAGCAAACATCTTACTCCTAGCTGTCCTATATATTCCGGTTCTGATGTGTTTTTTTTTTCCTCTGCAGGCCGGTATTCAAGGATGCATCAGGAACCCTGGAGAAAAACGCTCGCTTCTCAGCTCTCTACAGACAGGACAGCAGCAAGCTGTCAAACGAGGACATGTTCAAGCTCCTCACTGACTTCAGAAAGTATGTTGTGTTCAGGGGCTGTGTTGTTGCTGTTGTCATTCTTTTTCCTGCCCTCCAAATGTGCTTTGGTAAATTTCTAACAAGTTTTTCTTCCTCTGTTTTCCCTGCAGACCAGAAAAAATGGCCAAACTCCCTGTGCTGTTGGGGAACTTAGACGTTACTATTGATAACGTCGCACCGGACGTACCCAGTAAACCTTTATTTATTTATTTTTTCCAGAACGTCTTCTAATCATCTATTTAAATGACAAGAAGTTAATAATCATCCCTCTAACCCTGCTGCTTGCAGACTGTGTCACTACCTCATACATCCCTGTGAGAAACTTTGAACAAAATGGTTCAGGCGGCGGCGCTCTTCTGGAGGTGGAGGAGTTTGTGCCGTGTATCGCCAAGTGCGCCCAGCCGTTCACCATATATAAAAACCACCTGTACGTCTACCCGAAACACCTCAAGTATGACGGACAAAAATCTTTTGCAAAGGTACGTGTAGAGAAGGGTAGTAACGGCACACAGTTACAGTGCCTCACCAAAACCAAAATAATGTTTGACTGTCTTTTCATTCGCGTTCATCCCCAAGCTTGTGTTGTTTTTAACATAACATAATAGCATAAGAAAAAAATAAATAAATAAATTCTCTTAATTCGTTGTTCTGAATAGTCAGATCTTATCTGCGACAGGAGCTGCATCTCCAAAGCATATCAGCGATCCTATTTGGAAAGCAGTTCCTCTATTTGGCAGGCGTTCTCGTATTATCATCACTTTCTGCTGCTGTTTAGCCCATGAGGCGACTGGCAGCGGCCTCCGGCTCATTTAGGCCAGCTGCAGAGCCGCGGAGAATTATCTGCATGCCAAGCATCAGCTTTTGATTAATACATTAAAACAGAGGAGTGTTGTTGTCTGTTTTTCCCAAATAGGTCAGCTCGTTACAGGAAGCCATAGATATTTAATAAGATAATCTACTCGAAGTGTTTGTACACGCACAAAATTGCACTCTCCATATTTAGCGCCTGATTTTAATTTGTATTTTTGTGTTTTTTTTATCACCCATTTACAGGCAAGGAACATCGCTGTAAGTGTTGAATTTAAGGACTCTGATGAGGACGAAGCCCAGCCACTGAAGGTACATTTACACAAAACAGAACTACAAACTCCTGAGCAGAAAAACAGCAAAACGTCTTTGACGTATATTTAGCTACACATTGGAGAATCCTTCAGGGATTACAATGTCTGCAGACGGCATTATGCTTTGTGAGAGCAGGTGAGAAGAGAGCCTAGAAAGGACTAAAAGTGCAAAACGCTTACATATTTCTTCACTCTTTCGTCTCTTACATCCATCCGCCTTTGCTTCAGTGCATCTATGGCCGACCCGGAGGACCTCTGTTCACCAAACAGGCTTACGCAGCCGTTCTCCACCACCAGCACAACCCCGAGTTCTACGACGAGGTATTCCTGCTTGTTGAATTGTCACTCAATCAGAGGAAGAATGAATCTCGCTACGTTTCTGCCTGCAGATTAAAATAGAGCTGCCGACTCAGCTGCATGAGAAACATCACCTTCTCTTCAGCTTCTATCACGTCAGCTGCGACAACAATAGCAAGAAGAAGGATGTGGTAGAGACTCCTGGTAGGCTGCTAAATATCCCAGGGCATATCTTGTGTATGTTCATTTCTGTGAACTGTAACAAACATCTTTTGTTATGTGTATTCTTCAGTGGGTTCAGCGTGGCTGCCGCTCCTGAAGGACGGCGGCAGGGTCGTCATGAACGAGCAGCAGCTTCCCGTCGCTGCAAACCTACCTGCTGGCTACCTCAGCTCCCAGGACGGCGCTGGCAAGGTAACAACAGCAAAGAAATCAGATTTTTAGATCTGCGAGAGTTTGGATGCGAATAGACATTTGCCTCTTGAGATTCAAAGAATTTTCTGCAAATTTATTTGTATTCAAGTCTCAAACATGATAATACAACCGAAGCGTTGCCATTTTCTTAAGTGTCTCAAGGTTAAAAGATAGAAATCTTGTTAGCTGAGATTGGATTGGGACCTCATGCAGGCCCAGCGGGCTTTTACACCAGACGCCTCAGAAATCTGCTTAGCTTTAATCTATAAGACACTGAAGTGTTTGATGGAGATTTCTTTATTATAAATTTAATTACAGCCATCTTCTAATCTCCGCTGTACAGTAAAAACCCCATCGCAGTTTTGCCTATCTCCCTCTTGCTTCAGTAGGGGAAGAAGACGCACTGCTTTAGGCAAATAATATTCCAGCATCGCCTTCATGTGCATCTGATTCTCTAGCGTTTTCGATTTAAAACGTGCGAAACAGAAACGTAACCGTTGCTGCCCGGCTAAAGAGAAACAAAAACGTTCAAGATTCAGTCGCCGAAAAATAGCAAAGAGTAGTTTAAAAGATTTCAACTTTAATGACAGCACATGAAAATCTGTTTGATCTCTTTTGCAATCTCTGCGTTTTCAAGGCTTGAATCTCTAAACGAACCAAAGTCTAGACCCAAAATTCTTTAGCAAAAGAGAAACATTTTTGTGAATTCATGCCTTGGATTACAGTTAGCAGCCCTCCTGTCAATATGACATTCAAGTCAAAAAGTGCAGTGTGACATTGAATGATAAAATGAAAATAATGTTAATGTTGAGCTGTTTTTGTTTTTGTGAAACATGAAAGCAGTATCCCATGTGGGGATACAGCTTTCGTATTCAGAGAGTCACTTTTGCATTGATCAGTATGCAGCACAATAATTCAAGCGCACTTATCACTGCAGCAATCTGGCTCCGAGATGAAATGGGTGGACGGAGGCAAACCACTGTTCACACTCTCCACCCACCTGGTATCTACAGTTTACACTCAGGTAAACACACTTCCTTCATGCTCCGCCTTAAGGACCTGCTGCGTCTTTTTCTGGATCGAGAACAACTCCGTCTCTGCAGTTCGATCATTTGCCGCATTGCATGTTTTCTCCAGGATCAGCATCTGCACAACTTCTTCCAACACTGTCAAAGCATGGACATGTCAGAGCAAGCCTCAGAGGGAGAGCTGATTAAATACCTGAAGGTATTACGAGCTCCGTTAAACACCCAAAGCAAACAAGAGTTCAGTTCGTTTATTAACCGTTTCTCATCAAAAGCTAAAATTTGCAAATGTTATTGTTTTTTCCCCTCATTTTTTTTTAAGAGTCTTCATGCAATGGAAGGCCATGTGATGGTCAACTTCCTGCCCACAATCCTCAACCAGCTATTCTGTGTCCTCACCAGAGCGACGCATGAGGATGTGGCCGTCAACGTTACCAGGTAGATGTTTTTCTCCTTGATGCCATATTTCTTCCTTTCACTGGACACTCAGCACACTCTGTGTTGTTCAAGACCTGCTGTCACACCGACATAATAGAAAAGTGATTCTTTTCTGTCGTTTTGCCAATTTTTCTCCTTTGCTTTTCTTCAGGGTGATGGTTCATGTGGTGGCGCAGTGCCATGAGGAGGGACTTGAGCATTACCTAAGATCTTTCGTCAAGGTGAACTTTTGTCGTCGTGTCACTTGACAGTGAGCTTCAGCGTGTTCCTGGGACGACTAACTTACACTAGTTATATTTTTCCCCTTTCAGTTTGTGTTTAAGCCAGAGCCTTACTCATCCATCTGTCTGAGAACGGTTCACGAAGAGCTGGCTAAAGCCATGACGGCCATTCTCAAGCCATCCACTGACTTTTTAACAAGCAACAAGCTGCTAAAGGTAACCTGAACGTGCTATTACTCTGCTGTACAATTGCAAAGGTAGGACTAAACACAAATTTACCTGAAATAAAAGCTATTTGTATGTAAAAGTTCTTGTTCTTGATTCCCCAGCTGAATTCCTTTTCTGAGTGTAAATGTGGGCAAAAGTTAACTTTGTGCTTTAAGAGGAGTTTATCTGGGAACAACAACAACAAGAAAGTACAAATGTCTTCACAAAAGAGTTTGTAATGTGATAAATTCGTATAAAGTTCGTCGCAACTAAACTGTTAAAGAAACCAGGTGTTTGGTTTTTAGGAAACTGTGGTGAGCGACATTGTAAACGTGGAGCTAATCAAAATGTTCACTCTCACTTCAGTGTTTCTCTCCTAAGTTTTCCACACTTCTAACTTTTCTTTTCCCACCATTGTCGTTTCCGTTCTGTGTTGCAGCACTCGTGGTACTTCTTTGAAGCCCTGGTAAAATCGATGGCTTACTACCTCATGGAGAGCGGCAAAGTCAAAGTATGTGTTTTGTTTTCTATTTCCTTCTCTTCCTGAGGTAATCCCGTGCGAGCCTGACTCCCGTCCTCCCTCTCCTCCTGTTTCCTGTTCCCAGCTCTCGAGGAACCAGCGTTTCTCCGCCTCCTTCTACCACGCCGTGGAAACTCTGGTCAACATGTTGATGCCGCACATCACCCAGAAATACAAGGATAACCTTGACGCGTCTCGCAACGCCAACCACAGCCTGGCGCTTTTCATTAAGGTTGGTGCTCCTCCCTGCTGCTCTGCAGGGAAAGTTGAACAACTGGGGAAGCTTTCAGGAAGACATAATGTGATTCACTGTCTACTTTACGTCCAGCACTGCTTCACCTTCATGGATAGAGGATTTGTATTCAAGCAGATCAATAACTACATGAACTGCTTCGTGCCTGGAGACCCAAAGGTGTTTTTCTTTTTCAAACGAAAGATTTCGTCCTAAGATTAATCGTTCGCCCTAAACAGTTGTTTATCTTTTTGTCCCTTCCAGACTCTGTTTGAGTTTAAGTTTGAGTTCCTGCGGGTGGTTTGCAACCACGAGCACTACATCCCTCTGAACCTTCCCATGCCGTTCGGCAAAGGCAGGATACAGAGATTTCAAGGTGACCTCGTCTTTTATTTATTTATTTTTTTATTGCATTTTGTTTCATCATTAACAACAAGCTCCATCTCTTGATCCGGGCTCTGCTGCAGATCTGCAGCTGGACTACTCCCTGACCGACGACTTCTGCCGAAACCACTTCCTGGTGGGCTTGCTGCTGCGGGAAGTGGGCGGGGCCCTGCAGGAGCACAGAGACATCCGCCAGATCGCCGTCCAGGTGCTCAAAGGACTCATGATCAAACACACGTTTGACGACCGCTACGCTGCTAAGGTAAGCCATGCTAGTCACTCGCTCCTTTAGCTGACGTTACAAAATACAGACACTGTCTGACTCCTGGCTTCCATTTTTAATTTTTATTGATTCATTTCCATTTTTCACTCAATTATTAAAGTGAAGTCATGTAACGACTTATAAGTATAAACTTATAATATTTATATTCATTTTTTTTAGAACAGTTTCAATAAGTTTGCCTGTATAAATATTGGGAATCTATAAGTTATAGAAAATAAAGCCTTTTTGCTCAGTAACTCCTTTACCTTATTGAAAGCAGAAATAGTTTGAGAGATTTTTAACTTCTATAATAAATTTCTTAACAAAACCTTTTGTTTGTGTTATTTCAGAGTCACCAAGCCAGACTCGCCACGCTCTACCTCCCGCTGTTTGGCCTTCTTCAGGAAAACGTCTACAGGCTCGACATCAAGGACTCGGCTCCTCTCAGCAACCACAATGTAAGGCCGACACCTGGTGGTGGGAATTAAAATCGCAGCTGCTCTTTCTCACTCTTTGGTGTTTTTTTTTGTTTTGTTTTTATTTGTTTTCCCTGTCAGAACTTGAGGGAAGACGCCCTTGTTCCAAACTCCATGGTGACTCCCCAAAAACCTGGAAGCTGCATCGAAAACGCTCTCCACAAAGATGTGTTTGGGGTCATTTCCGGGACAGGTGACCGACTCCTTCAAATGACTCCCCCAGCTGAAGCATCACTGAGAGCGCTAATATATCCTGTTTCCCTTCATCAGCCTCTCCCCACAGCTCCACTCCTAATGTGAGCTCGGTTCACCACGCAGACTCCAGAGGCTCTCTGGCCTCCACCGACTCTGCAAACAGCCTCCTGGACAAGAGCAGCGACAAGACCAACTCCTTGGAGAAGGTGCGTCCAGATGAACCTTTTGTCTATTATTAAAGGCGCCACATGTTTGGCATTTGAAAAGCCAGTTACATTTGCAACAGTTGCTCACCATAAAGGATGCTAAAAAGGACCAGAAGTTCAAACCGGTTAAAGGAGCAATCAAACTTTTTTGACCCGTACGTCCTGTTATATTATTACTCCCCTTTATGAAAGAAAATCGGAATTTCTTCTGTGTTCCCAGAAAAAAGAAAAAAAAGAAACGGATACAAGTACACTTCAATAAAAGTTTTTTTTTTTTTTACTTATTTAAGCTTTTCACATTTTGTGAAGTTGAGTTGACAAATTTCAATGTATTTGATTACATTTCTAATACAAAGCAAGGCATAACTTCACAGATGGAAGGAAAAATGTTGTTTTCCAACTTTCGTTTTTTCTTTTTTTACATCTAAAACTCTAAAATCTAAAATTTTTTCAAAAAAAAAAACACAACCCCTTGTATGTAAAGTCACTTCATCATAAATCCTGTTGTTCTGTGATTCTGCAAAACACTTTATGCTTGTTTCTCACATCTAATCCTAATATTTGTGATTGTAATGTGACAAAATCTAAAAGCTAAAATGAAGAGTATTTTTACTTGTGAGGATCTGTGCCCTGCGTCCTGCAGTGTGGGGGAGTCTGTTCAGCTTTACGTGTTAAATGTGTTTTGACTCATTTTCTTTCATTCCTACATTATTGCCACCCCCTCCTTAAAGAGGTCACACAGGCGCTCTTTGACCTCCCAACTCCAACACATTGAGAGATTTCCCAGAAGGCACTCTGTCAGTGTGCCCCCTCTGCGCCTGGACCCAGAGGAGTGTGCTCCGCCTCTGAACCGCACTACCAAGCGGGTCACGATGGACTTCTCTCTGCTCACTGTGCCTCTGCCTGACCTGGTGCTGGACAGAGATTCCGAGAGTCAGAAAGCAGCTGCAGACTCCGGACCGGACGGAGGACATGAGGAAAACGGATCAGTACAAGTACTGAGTGTGACTTTGGGTGGCTCTCCATCGGCTCATTATGAACCTTTGATTTGAAGTGTTTCCACTGAGTGGACTCCTCTCATCTCTTGTTTGGGGTTTCCTTTCGAGTGCAGTGCTCGGGCTTTTTGCCTCAACTTTGCCGACTTACACCAACATTGATTCTCTTGCTGTTTACTTCAGAGCCAGTGTGTGTCGGCAGTGGGCAGCACCGTGCTGCGCTGCGACAAACTGGACCGGGACGAGATCGGAAACCTGCTCATGTGCTTCCTGCACATCCTCAAGAGCATGTCAGAAGGTAGGACTGCAGCTTGGACTTGGACTATTCAGTGCCTTGAACTTGTTCGTTTTTGTCATATTCATAATAATTTCATATTATTTATTAAGAGCCATTGTGGAACATCCAGAAAGCAGGTTGCAGAGTCCTGGGTTAACCCAGACCAACATTTGAGAACATTGAAACCCGCTGTCCTTTAGATTCAGACGTTTTACAAAATTACAATGCTTAAACAAGTTGGGACAGATCTCGCTAATGATTACATTGAAATATCTTGGTTTCAAAGGTTTCAACACTTTGCATGCCTCTGCATTAAACAGCATTTTTTTATGCAGCTTATGAATCCTCTCTCGCTGTTTTATTTTTTTTCTTTCCGCCAACTGTAGAAGCCCTGTTTGCGTATTGGAACAAAGCAGCTCCATCAGAGTTAATGGACTTCTTTACTCTAATAGAGTAAGTACTGGCATTGACTGCCTCAATGGGGAGGCGGTGAAAAGAAACTCTATTTTACGATTACGCCGAGTGGATCGCAGACACGGCACGATGTTCCCGAAAGTCTGTTTTCTTCCCGGCTCAATTATCTGTTTGTATTTTTGTCCTGCAGAATCTGCCTCCATCAGTTCAGATACATGGGGAAGAGATTCATTGCGAGGTAAAGTCTGTCTGATCACATGGTTTATTGATTTCATTCTTGAAGTAAAATAAAATGGTTTCAATCTATGCGATTGCACACACACACACGGCAACTGCGCAGAAGGTTTTAATCTTCAGTTTATCTTTTATCTTTAACACTGCTGCCAAGTTGTTTTGTGAATGTGGTTGTGGCCCTTGGCCCCTCCTGCACGGGTAAGAGCTTTATTCCTTCATTCCCTCTGTGCTAGGTTAAGTGCATGATGGTGATTTTCCACACTTTCATATCGGCTGTATTTAGTCCGCTGCTCTTTTTTTTGTTTCACACGTCAAAACACTTAATTACAAAGACATCTGTAAACGGATTAGTGATTTCTGCTCTCACCAGAAGCCTGAATGTTCTGGGGTCCTTCATTTTTTTCTCCCAGGAGTCAGGAGGGAGCAGGACCTGTGGCCGCAGACAGAAAGTCTCTGACTCTGCCTGTGTCTCGTACCAGGGCGGGGATCCTGCACGCCCGGCTGCAGCAGCTGGGAGCGCTGGAGAACGCTCACACCATCAATAACAGTAAGCTTTTGATCAAGCTGAAAAAAGCTGGAAGAAATTAGATTAAATGTCAAATTTGCTCAAATTTTTTGGAGCCAGGCTTAATCTGGAAATATTATACTGACCTCTAGTGGTGGACACTTATAAGAACAGTGATGGGCTCTTTACTTTTATGCTAATTCTGAGTAGAAAGAAAATATTTTTGCTCTGATTCAATTAAAATTTTTTTAAAAAAAAATCATTTTAACTGTGTTCAAATTGAACCAACAGAATAAAAAATCATTATTACTCATTTGAAATGCCAATAAGTGGTGTGTTGTCAGTGTACTGCCACACAGAAGCGGACGTAAACAGCCAGTGCCTGCTGGAGGCCAACGTGTCCACAGAGGTCTGCCTGACTGTGCTGGACACACTCAGCACCTTCATCATGGGATTCAAGGTACACACACGTACAAAAAAAATAACTTTTTATTATTGATTTGTTATCAAATAACTTATATCTTCTTGTGTTTTCAGACTCAGCTGAATTCAGATCTGGGTCACAACCCTCTGATGAAGACGGTGTTCCAGGTGCATCTGTGCTTCCTGCAGATCCCCCAATCAGAGGCCGCCCTCAAGCAGGTCTTCACCTCCCTGAGGACTTTCATTTTTAAGGTGAATAATTTGACCCTTGTTTCGATCACCGTCCTCCTCCTGTTGATCATCCGAACACTTCGTAACCTTGTCTTCCAGTTCCCCTGCACGTTTTTCGACGGTCGGGCCGACATGTGCGCCTCGCTCTGCTATGAAATCCTCAAGTGTTGCAACTCCAAGCTGAGCTTCATCCGCAACGATGCGGCCCACCTTCTTTACTTTCTGATGAAGAGTAACTTTGACTACACAGGCCGCAAGTCTTTTGTGCGAACCCACCTGCAGGTAGGAGACGCAGCGCCCCGGCCAAATCTGTCAGCGCGTCTTCAACACGTTTCGTCACGCTACAAAGTTCAATGTGTTTCATTGATTAGCACAAAATGCGAAAATGTTCAATCTTTTCTGGTTATTACAGCGAGTCTGGATAGTTTTCTTTACTTTCTGAAAAGTCATGAGTGTGAATTGGACCAATCGTTGTTTCATTAGGTGGTGATAGCTGTTAGCCAGTTGATAGCTGATGTCATTGGGATTGGGAGCACACGTTTCCAGCAGTCTCTCTCCATCGTCAATAATTGCGCCAACGGTGACAAGAGCATCAAGGTGGGTGAAGAACACAGATGAAACTGTTCAATAAGGAATCCTTCTCATTGCTCAACTTTGGTACAAGAGCAGTAAAAAGAAAGTTCACAGCAGCAAATATCCAACAAAATGGCTGAAAAAGAAACATGTCAAAGTAAACCTGCTATCCAAAGCTGCTTACTTTCTCTTCTGTCATAAATACAAACAACCTCTTGGATATTTTAAGTATCCAAAACGTCCAAAAGTCACCAGTCACACAGAGTTTCATTGATCTTTTTGGGATTAGCATTAACATTTTAAGACTTGTTTACCTTCTTCATGAAATATTAAACATTTGTCCATGTGCTGGTGGCAGCACACAGCATTCCCATCAGATGTGAAGGACCTGACCAAGCGCATCAGGACGGTGCTGATGGCCACCGAGCAGATGAAGGAGCACGAGAACGACCCGGAGATGTTGGTGGACCTCCAGTACAGCCTGGCCAAGTCCTACACCAGCACCCCGGAGCTGCGGAAGACCTGGCTGGACAGCATGGCTCGCATCCACAACAAGAACGGAGATCTTTCCGAGGTACGGAGGGCTGAAAGTGCCACGTGTAGGACTCGCACACCCTCGTGGGTTCCTGCTGTTTTTGCTCGTTTGTCTCTGTATTGCTTCAGAGAGTCAAAACTGCACAGCTTGTTGTTTTTGTCTTATTTTGAACTTCGTTTCATGACCTGAAACGTTCAAGTTTGTCAATAAAGCAAAGCAGACAAAAAAAAAAAAAAACTATCAATGGGAATTTGTTTTTAGAGCTAATCATAACATCACATGACCTCCGTCTCGTCTGTTTCTGTTTCTCTCTCTCTCGCCTGCAGGCAGCTATGTGCTACGTTCATGTTGCTGCTTTGGTTGCAGAGTATCTGTGGAGAAAAGGTGAGAGTCAGAAATAGGGGAGGAACGTTTCTAGCGTTGGTTATCTTCCGTTCATGTGAATAATAACCCTTTGAACCGTTTTTATTGCATTTATTATCCTCATTATGGAGGCCATAACATGAGTCACCAGTAAATGTTTTCACAGGAGAAAAATATCTTCCTTTCTTGTACAAATATACATTTTAAAAAATCACTTTCTCATTACTGGATGTTCTGAAACATAACATTAGTTTTTCAGTTCTTAAAAAAAAAAAAAAAAAAAAAAAAAAGGATGTCAAGAAATCACATTTCTAACTTGCACTCATCTCCTAACTCATTTCCCTCTGGGATAAATAAGGGATTTTTTTTCAAATTGAATTTGCAGTGGAACTCATCGTCATTTGCTGTGTGGACATTCTTCCAAAGGTCACCTTCTGCTTCCTGTGTAAAAATGTCTCCAACAAGTCATTTTCCAGATAACATCTTTTCCTAAGTGTCTTTTATGCCTCGTGTGATAGACTTTGAAGATGATCTGTGTTTATGAATATCTCCAGCTGACTGCAGGCTCACCGTGCTGAGGGGTGTAATGAGGTCAAACTTTGACATTTCTGGCTTTTCCTATGGAGCCCCTGAAATGCTATTAGTTTAAAAAATCTCTACATACATATAAAGTAAGATGTAATGTCTGTAGTATTATTTTTTTCCCCCAAAATATTTGTTAGTCTATGTGAATTAACCAAAGCTGAGGTTTTTAAAATATTTTTCTTTTTCAAACAATCTGCTAAACGTTTGCATCAGTTTATGTGTAAATATGTCATATTTCCTAGTTGCTTCTTAACTTGTTTCGACCAAATTAATCTAGAAACTCAATCAGATTTCACATTTTATTTCCAACACAGCGGCAGAAATAAAACTTCAGCATGTCAGGCTCCTGCTGGTGCGTGTGTGACACACATCTGGGTTCTTCCTGTATTTCAGGTATGTTCAGGCAAGGCTGCTCAGCGTTCAGGGTCATCACTCCCAACATCGACGAGGAGGCGGCCATGATGGAGGACGTGGGGATGCAGGATGTTCATTTCAGTGAGGTCAGACCTCATGTCTCTCCAGGGTGGTTGGTTTGTTGCTGCTTTGCATGCCGATAGAGATGCAGCGCTCAAAGTATTATTGAGATCCAACCTCCTCTGAGGTAAGACTTCTATCTATTATATAAATGAACTGACTGAAGGGTGATCTTGTTCAGGAAGTCCTGTTGGAGCTGCTGGAGGAGTGTGCTGACGGCCTGTGGAAGGCTGAGCGCTATGAACTCATTGCTGATGTCTACAGGCTCATCATCCCCATCTATGAGGAGCGCAGGGACTTTGAGGTAGCGTGAATGCTGCACACATTCTGGCGTTACACATTACCTACTCAACTCAACCCTGAATTTCGGTGCTTTTACTCAAAGGCTAAATTAGGTAGAAGGTAGAGAAGATACTGAGAAGATGGGTCTTGGATGGTTTGTGACCACTTCTAAAACTTTTTCTGTCCGCGTGGAACAGAAACTGACTCACCTCTATGACACGCTCCACCGTGCCTACACCAAGGTGATGGAGGTGATGCACACCGGGAAGAGACTGCTGGGCACTTACTTCAGAGTGGCCTTCTTTGGACAGGTGAGGCTGGAGAGGATTTCTTTACATCTTCTTGGCATCATTAATTAATTTTTGTAAATAAAATGTCTTCCCTTTTTTCACTTGCTATCTAAGGCTGCGGTAAGTTTTTAGGGGTGTTGGATGTATGTATGTTCTGTGTTTTTAATGACTGATTTTTTTTTA
The DNA here is from genome assembly GCA_010277015.1 of Poeciliopsis turrubarensis. Classification (NCBI taxonomy): domain Eukaryota; kingdom Metazoa; phylum Chordata; class Actinopteri; order Cyprinodontiformes; family Poeciliidae; genus Poeciliopsis; species Poeciliopsis turrubarensis. Next base: position 84,327 of record VMRN01000162.1, on the reverse strand, counting down.
CATAGTTTTGAGCCTTGTGCGTTTGTTCTTGTAGTTAGTTAGCTCACATCCGCATAGTTTTGATGTTGGACTTGTTCGCATTGCAGGGCTTCTTTGAGGACGAGGACGGAAAGGAATACATCTACAAGGAGCCCAAGTTCACTCCGCTCTCTGAGATTTCCCAGCGGCTTCTGAAGCTCTACTCTGACAAGTTCGGCCCAGAGAACGTCAAGATCATTCAGGATTCTGGCAAGGTGGTTATAATTTACTCATGATTTACTTTAGGTGTTTTTTCTTTTACGAAGAAAAAGCACTCTAAACATCTTTTCTGCTGTTGTACCCGCAGGTTAACCCTAAAGACTTGGACTCCAAGTACGCCTACATCCAGGTAACTCACGTGACGCCTCACCTGGACGACAAGGAGCTGGACGACAGAAAGACCGACTTCGAGAAGAGCCACAACATCCGGCGCTTCGTGTTTGAGACGCCGTTCACCGTTTCGGGCAAGAAGCAGGGGGGAGTGGAGGAGCAGTGCAAACGGCGCACCATACTAACCAGTAGGTTCTGCGATGATCAGGTGTCTGTTGCTTACGATGATGCAGCACTGACCCAAGCCGACCCTGCTTATCACGGCAATTTAGCTGGGACTCAAAAGCCGCGAACATTTCCCTTGTCGCTGCTTGTTGATGCTGATTATGAAGTTTCTGCTTTCTGCCAGCTGCTGTGAATTTAATCAGCTAGGTGGGGTTTATTACTCTGACCACATCATCTCAAGGTCCAGGTGTTATCTTGCGGTGTAAATAATCATGTTTACTCTTTAGGACCTGGCGAACGTACATTTCAGTTCAGTTTAATATCCTGCAGAAATGCTGCAAATCAGAATATATGAGCAGTTAGCGAGTGAGGCAGTAATACTCTTGCTTTTTCTCACCCACCACCCAGCAACCCACTGTTTCCCCTATGTTAAGAAGCGCATTGCGGTCATGTACCAGCACCAGAGCGACCTGAGCCCCATAGAGGTGGCCATCGACGAGATGAGCGCCAAGGTGGGCGAGCTGCGTCTGCTGTGCTCGGCCTCCGAGGTGGACATGATCCGGCTGCAGCTCAAGCTGCAGGGCAGCATCAGTGTTCAGGTAAGAAAAGGTTTAGTCATCCCGAAAGGCAGGAAGACTGTCAAGACCTCTCTTTTTTTTTTCGTCAGGTCAACGCAGGTCCTCTTGCGTACGCCAGAGCCTTCCTGGATGACGGCAGTGCCAAGAGTTACCCAGACAACAAGGTTAAACAGCTGAAGGAGGTCTTCAGGTACTGATTGCTGACAGAAACACCTTCCAGTCCCAAAATCTGCCTGTTGCAAAATCAACTTTTTTGAGCTTCATATCGTGTCATGAAGTTATTCTCTCATCAAAATCATAACTGTAGTATTTAATATAATATATATTTAATAAATATCACGTTTTATAATAACAGAAGGTAACATAATGACTTGATTCTGCTATAAAGTGGCCCTATGTGTTCTGAAAAACCTACTTTAAAATAAACATATCATAACAACCTGTGTTTGTAGCCTATTGGGATGAATTGCGGACGTCACAGGTGGCTGGTTCTTACCTCTTCAGGCAGTTCGTGGACGCCTGCGGTCACGCGCTGGGGGTGAATGAACGGCTGATTAAAGAAGACCAGCAGGAGTATCACGACGAGATGAAGGCCAACTACAGGGACATGATCAGAGAGCTGTCTAACATCATGCACGAACAGGTAGGAACCACCAAATATGGCCACTGACTGGCAGATTTTCCACTATTTTTATAGGATTACGTGGTGTTTTGAACCGAATTGTCCTAAAATATCGTAATTATTTCTAACTCTTCATTCTAGTTGCTGGTGTTTACATCTGCACTCCACACCATTTAACTGTATTTACTAACCATATCTTTCTTTCTGCTCTCCTTGTGCTGCCTGTGAGCAGATTGGAGGGTAATCCTGTTATGTGATAAATAGTCGTGCATGCACCAACATGAAACGTTTCTATATATTTCTTCAAATTCCAGTTGCTGTGGCTTGTCACATGTTTTTGAAATGAAAACTGGCAACTATGCATTGGTTTCTACAGGTAGACCATCAGCATCATAATCAAAAGTTTGAATTTGATTAAAATATGGAAGGTAGAGGCCTGAAAAGTTACTACAGCCATCAGATTGTAAATATTATGAGGTTATATAGATTGCAGCTTGTGTAATTTGATAAGATCTGGGTTAAATGGGGAAAAAAAACCCATTGTGGTAAAATGTTCAGTGCTTGTGTGACTCTGTACTAGTTATATTGTAATTTACTTACATATTATGTGTGCTGCACCACTCATGTTTGTTTGTTTTTATTTATTTTTGTGTTCGTGTAGTTTTACATTTAGTTATGTTATGGAAAGTTTGGCCAAAGTCATCTTGGCATATTCCACAACAAAGCCAAAAGGTCCACTTATATCAACTACATGAACACAGTTTCATTGGAGGCTACAAATTATATGCAATGGATTTTCATATGAAATTGCTGTGGAACTTCACCTTCATGATTTTGATTTCAGCTAAATCCAGTGTAACGTAATGATCTGTTTTTCCTAGATAAACCCGGTGGAGGACGGCACGAGGAGCACCCTGTCCGACTCCATGGGCATCTTTAACGCCATCAGTGGCACACCGAACACCAACTCCCAGGGATCAACCACCGTCCCCTGAGAAGGTCGCGTCACACCTGACCTCTGTCACCAATCAGATTGCCTAAGAGTGGAATTGGGGCAAATTTACAGGCAAATTCTTCTCTTGTTTCCTATGGAGACTTGACTTCTTTTGTTGCATTTTGTTTTGTCTGTGGGACAGACATAAACTACATGATGTCTGAGCAAGCAGGCAACATCTGAACACATGTTGTTTTCCCCTCTTCCTGGCCTTTCCAAGAGAGGAATGACGCATGAAGAACTTGAGTATTTCTTAGGCTCTCAGTTGTGTACAGGCAGATTTACAATGCAGAGAGAGAGAGAGAACAAAATCTACTGTTGTAACTGTACATCTATTACTGGTCAATTGTTACTCAATATTTTTGAATAACCTTTTTTAAAAAAAATTTTTTTTTTAATTCCCAGTAAGATCCAGTTAGAGCAGACAAATTTTGTATTTGATTTTTTTTTTAAAAAAAAGAAAAGGAAACAATTTTCTATTTTAGTCAAGTGGAGCTGTGTATGACCTGTCTAAAGCCAAGCGTATTGCAATATTTTGACCCTATTTTATGAAAAGTTTGTGCAATAAGTCATTGTTACCAAGGCTACCTACGGGACAAAACCACAGCCTTGGCAAAGATGACAGACTAAAACCTAAACCAGGACGAGGGCGTGCGAGTTTATATTCAGCCGTTTCTTTGTACGTAATCTAGATTTGTTTTATTATCTGTGAGCTTAAATTAAATGGAAAACATTTTTACTCGATGCCTGTAAATATGTTCAAGACTTACAAATAAAAAAAAACCTGATATAAGACTTTTTTTTTTTGTTTGTTTAATATTTTGTTGGTTTTAAATATTAAACCAACAAAACCAAGTGGAGGATCTGAAAGTTGGAAACCTAACTAGACAATTTTATTCTCACAGCTTTTATGGGAACAGTTTCAACATGGCTACCTTGATTTGGTACTTCACTGCCCCGACATTAGTGTCTGACCTCACGAATACTCTCCTTGGAAAGTGGTCAAAGATTCCCATGTGTTAGAAAAATGGAAGCTGCTGCAAATAGTGGACATGCATAGATTACAGTCTGTGATTATAATGTGAAAAAATGAAATGCTTGTTAATATATATGTATTTTTTGTTGGATGTTATTCGAACATTTACAATTCTGGATATATCTGAAGAGAGACGCAGAAGGAACTCCACAGACAGTCCATGTCTTTGGTGACTCTCACGTTTCCTGCTGTTATGACTAGATAGAAATAATCAGCGTTTTTATTATATCTAATAGCACGACATTTGCTGCCGTTATCATCTCTCCCGGTGGAGACAAATAATCTGCAAAGTTTATTGCTCCCGAGCTATTTATTTATATATTTTTTTTTCACAGTTGTAAAATCATCCCCAACGTAAACACACAGCTTTGATAAAGGTGCTGGGAAACTGGGGACAGGGGGGCTGGAAGAGATGTCCATAGTCCATGTTCAGTGGGCGGGTCCAGGAGGATGAGTGGAGGTTAGATAGGGCGCAGGGCGGGCTGGGATTCAGTCTCAGCGCCTCGGATCTGGATCACTCATCGCCCTCTGCCCATTGTTTCACGGGAAGCTCTGATTTAGGAACCCAAACGGGACACAGCCTGCAGCCATGGGAGGTGAGAGCAACTTTTTTTTTCTTCTTTTTCCATTTTAATTCCTTTTATGGCGAATGCATTCATCACACGCAATAAAAACGTCAAAATAAAATCAATTCGACTCTGCTTTTTCTTGTGCTCCATTTCTGCCTGAACTCATCAAATGAAAGTTTCCCAGAGTCACTCATGTTGTTCTTTTTCCTGCAGAAGAGAAGAAGATGGGCAAGAAAAAGAGTGTAAGCCGTGGCGGTGTCCACTATCGTTCTCTCAGGTTGACGGTTTGCCGCCTCGATCTCACGTCACCCGTTTTGTTTCAAACAGGCCACCATATTCGGCTACCCGCTCAGCATCTTTTTCATCGTGGTCAACGAGTTCTGCGAGCGCTTCTCCTACTATGGCATGCGAGGTGAGTTCAGTAGAAAAAAAAAAAAATCATGCAAATGAATAAAAAGCTGATTTCAGTGTTTGCAATATAGCAAATAATTGTTATGATTGAAATGTAATGTAATGAAGGATGTTGCCATCCCAGATTTTTACGTATTTATTTTTTTGTGCAAAATGCATGCTGAGTCTAAATAAAGCTGAACTAATCAATGAAGAAAGAGTGTTTCGAACCTAAACTCATCTATATTCCCTTTTCAGCTGTGCTGGTTTTGTACTTCAAGTACTTCCTGAAGTGGGATGATGACTTTTCCACAACCATCTACCACACCTTTGTGGCTCTCTGCTACCTGAGCCCCATCCTGGGCGCCATCATTGCTGACTCGTGGCTCGGAAAGTTCAAGTGAGTCGCCTGACGGTTCCTGTTTCCGCCTGCCTGCTGCGCGTATTGCATGTGTGAAGATCAGTTCATTTCAGTTCATTCCAGTCCAGTTCAATAAAAGTCAGTCAGTTTATTAGATTCATTTCAATTTCGTTCTTAAATTGCATTCAGTTCATCCCAGTTTGGTTCAGTCACATTCAATTACTATCAATGAATATAAATTCTATTCAGTTCTGGTCAATGTTTAGTTCAATAAAGTTGGATTGAATGCATTTCAAATTCATTCAGTTTAATTCGGTTCATTTCATTTAGCTCAGTATGATTCAGTTCAGTCAACTGATTTCAATTCAGTCCAGCTCGTTCAAATTAAACAAATTTAATTCACCTTATTGACATACCTCAAGCTTACATCAAATGTTACATCATATCTAATGATTATATAACCTAATTAATCCAATCATAAAGAGAGATCAAAGAGTTTCAGGATGCCTCAGATCGTGAGCTGTTAATCTGTATCTAGCTGATGGAAAACTGGCTCACTGCCTTGTATTTTTCTCCCCCTCTTTCTGCACAGGACCATTGTTTACCTGTCCATTGTCTACGCGGCGGGGCAGGTCATCATGGCCGTCAGTGCGATCCACGACATCACAGACGGAAACAAGGACGGCACACCTGACAACATGACCTTCCACGTGTAAGCTGGAAAATGACACCGAAGATGGCGTGTGTTTACAGTGTGTATCAGCTGTGTGTGTGTGTGTCCCCCCCCCTAGAGCTCTGTCCATGGTGGGCTTACTCCTCATTGCTCTGGGAACTGGAGGCATCAAACCCTGTGTGGCTGCCTTTGGAGGGGACCAGTTTAGCGAAGATCAGGTTAGATTACTGCAAAAATAAAGAAAATTCTGTGTTGAAGTTATTAAATACCAATCGATTCGACAATTTATCGGTATTCGTGTTCGGAGTCTTGCATGCAGAACGCCATGCACCACATCCGAGCATATAATCTCTACCGTGAGACATGGCGGTGGTGCCATCATGCTGTGGGGGATTCACTTCTTCCACAGAAATAGAGAAGTTTTTGTTTTTTGTTTGGAGCAGAATTTAAAAAAAAAAAAAAAAAAAAAAAAACGCCTTCCATTTGAAAACAGGTGCTCTGATCAAGTCAGTCAAATCAGCACATCGTGCAGGACAGTTAAAGGGAAACAACACAAATACTGACCCTTCCCCTTTTGCACAGACGCCTCAGTCAATTATCAGCCACACCTGGTCAGCACTTTTTCTATCTCTGCTTTATCCCCCGGTATATACCTTGATACGTTCTAGTCGGTAATTAACCACAATCATTTACGGGCTTTATTTCAAGTTCAAGGCAAGCGACCAAGATTGCTCAATGACATAGAGAGGCAAAGTGGAGACGCAACATCAGGCAAATTTATCATCACAGAAGCCCTGATCCTCCCTGTCGTTATGTTGGTTTCTCTTAGGATTAGGCTAAATTGTCTTTGATAATAATCAGTTCCATATTTAAACATTTTTGCATTCTTGAACCCATTTACAAACTACTCTAAACAACTATATAAGAACAGTTTTTATATAGAACCTTCGTAAAGAAAAATCAACATCGGCACATTTTAGGTATTAGAGGTTCTTGTTTGTATGGCTCTGAGCGTAAAGTCTCTTCTCAAACTGTCTCGTCCAACAGGAGAAGCAGAGAAGCACCTTCTTCTCCATCTTCTACCTGTCCATCAATGCCGGCAGCCTGCTGTCCACTGTCATCACCCCCATCCTCAGAGGCAGGCCCCAATTCACAGAAACGTCACACACTCCTTAAAATACACCAGTTAATCGCAACCAGATATTGACTGCATGTGTGGTTTCTGTGATTTCCAGCTCAGAAATGTGGGATTCACACTCAGCAGCAGTGCTACCCTCTGGCCTTCGGGGTCCCTGCTGCTCTCATGGTGGTCGCTCTGAGTAAGATCTTCACTTAAGCTCGACTCCAGCAGTGAATTCAGGAAAAAAAACAAAACAAAAAAAAAAAAAACAATAATAGTTCACGTTTTGTTCGTTTCCAGTCGTCTTCATAGTCGGAAGTGGCATGTACAACAAAACGGCGCCTTCGGGAAACATCATGGTGAAAGTCTGCAGATGCATCTTCGTGAGTTCCTCCTCAACGACGGCTGCCTCCAGGCTTCAGTTCAATGTCACGTGTGCGTCTGCTTACATCTGAAAGGTCTCTGGTGTGTTTGCAGTTTGCTATCAAGAACCGTTTTCGCAATCGGTCTTCCCAGATCCCAAAGAGAGAACACTGGATGGACTGGGCCGAGGAGAAATATGACGTAAGAGGAACTAATAAAAAAATAAATAAAAAAAGCTGCAGAACAGACAGAAATTCATTTTTGTGATCTTCTCTGCTTTGGTCTAGAAACTCCTGATTGCTCAGGTGAAGATGGTGTTGAAGGTTCTGTTCCTTTACATCCCGCTGCCCATGTTCTGGGCTCTCTTTGACCAACAGGTACGTGTCTAAAATCCCAGATTTTTTGAGACAAAGGTAGGAAGAATATTAGACCTCTATGCTGTGCTACTTTCTCATAACAGCTTGTATATTTTGGTTGTAAAACAGCATTAAGCTAATAAAAAAACTTTAAACTGACGCTTGTTTTTTTGTAAACCTTGATACGTTCTAGTTGGTAATTAACCACAATCTAAGCAAGAACCGTTTGTCCTACAGGGTTCAAGATGGACACTCCAGGCCACCACGATGGACGGCAACTTTGTGAGTTGTTCTTCTTTCTGCTTTTCAACTCCGAATCCCATCCCATGGCAGTGAAGATTCCTAAACAGAGATAATTTTCTCTTCAACAGGGTTTGATGGTAATCCAGCCTGACCAAATGCAGGTAAGTCTCTTAACATCGCCCCACTGCTGACATGAACCGATTGAGTCAAACTGCAGCCGTTTTATGAGCCTCCCTCCCCACCAGACTGTCAACCCCATCCTGATTCTGATCATGGTCCCCATCATGGACTTCATCATCTACCCGCTCATTTCGAAATGCAAACTCAACTTCACGTGAGGAGTCCTTTGTGTCATCTTTTCCGCTTCTAAGATCTTGAGCCCTGGTTTCAGTGGCTGAAAGGATGTGTTGGATTCTGTTTTCCAGTCCTTTGAGGAGGATGACTGTGGGGATGTTCCTCGCAGCACTTGCGTTTGTGGCCGCTGCCCTGGTTCAGCTGCAGATTGATGTGAGTGAAAATGAACTGCGAAAATGTTTAACAAAAACGAAGCTCACGAAGGACGATTTCTCCCTTTTCCAGGCAACTCTCCCGAATTTCCCGTCAAGCACTGAAGCACAAGCGAAGTTCATCAACATGGTTGACCGACCCATAGATATCACTGCTGGAGAGAATGCTTTCCTATTGCCTGCTTTTGAGGTAGGACTATACAGAGAGGAAAAAAAGAAACATTTTGGTTTCCACAGTTTGAGAAACTCCTTAGTTTTGAAAGATGAAGTGCAAATCTGTTTTCTCTCACAGGCCAGCAATGAGTATTTAGCATATGATAGGCCGTTTGACCTGACAATAGATTCTGGTACCCCTGATTTAATCAGCTTACCAGATGGCACTCGTAACACTCTTGTCATCGTAGAAGAAGCAGGCAGAGTGAGGAATATAAAGGTCAGCATAAAAGCCAAATCAAACTCAAATCCCATGTATTCTTATTTTGAACATTTCCCACAAACAGCCATATAGATTTTGTTCTCAGAAATGTTTTCTGGTTGCAGTTTGACGACGTTGTTGCAAAGCCGGAGGAGGGAGCCAACGCCATCAGGTCGGGTTTGATTTGTTGTCGTGTGGCAATAAAAGTCGGTCATGCGTCTGCTTTCTCATAACATGATGATAACGTTTGATTTTTTTCTAAAAATCAAAAAGCCATCATCAACCCTAAAATCAACATCTCCTGGGACTCGTAAGCTGCTGTATTAATTGTGCTAGTTTTTTTTTTTTTTTTTTTTACCTTTCAGATTTTTCAATGGCTTTGGCAACGCTTTGAACATAACAGCTGGTGAGGAAGGTTTTGGGAACATCGTCAGCAAGAACATGTCCGTATACGTAAATGTATCACACGGAAAGTAAGTTTGATTAATCTGACCGCTACGTCCAATCCCTCTAAAGAAAGTTATTTCCTGTAACTGGTGATTTTGTTGCAACAGGGCTGAGTTCTTGATCAGAAATGCTGCTGGGAATACATGCGTCTTCAGTCGAGAATTTGGCTTTGGCAGTTCTTACACTTTCATCATCCCACCAACCTTCAAACTCGAAGAAAATGTAACTTTTAAATCCAAGCTGTGCAAATTGATAGCGGTGACATGCTGTTTTTGATTGAACTCATTTCTTTTTGCTTTGCAGTGTGGACAGCACATCAAGGCGGTCGAGGACATCAAGGCCAACTCCGTCCACATGGCCTGGCAGATTCCTCAGTACTTCCTCATGACATCAGGAGAGGTGGTGTTCTCCGTCACAGGATTGGAGTTCTCATATTCGCAGGTAACAAATGCTCATTTTTTAGGACAACGAGAGGGAAACAAACAGGGAATTCCCCAGCATAAGGCCTTAATACACACATTTCTGCTTCCAGGCTCCCTCCAACATGAAGTCAGTGCTGCAGGCTGGTTGGCTGTTAACGGTCGCAGTTGGAAACATCATTGTGTTGATTGTTGCAGAGGCTGCCACACTTCCAGAGCAGGTGAGCGGAAGATTCCCTGTTCTTCTTACTGACTTGAATCTGATTGAAGGCTGGTTAACATTCATTTAAGTGATTTCACTTCAATAAGAGTAGAGTAGGAGGTTCAGACTTGCTTCACCAAAGTCAGTTTCTCAGCTAATGAGTGGAAAACAAATCCATACACATTCATATGTTATCTGAAATGTCAATAAACTCTTGTGTGTCTTTCTTCACCAGTGGGCTGAATACATTCTGTTCGCTGCCTTGCTGGTGTTGGTGTGCATCATCTTTGCCATCATGGCCTACTTCTACACATACATCGATCCAGTAAAGATAGAGGCCGATTTTGCGAACTGGGAGCCTGAAGATGAGAAGAAGAAGAACTTAGAAATGACCAAGAAGGACATGGTTGAGGACCACAACGAGAAAAAGAGGAGGAGTTCTAATTCCAGCTCCGATGAGGACGAAACTTCACAGACCAACTTCTAAATCGAGACCATCGTCCGGGTTCTGGCCTTTACGTATACGAAACCTTCTGGGTTGTGTTGGTCATGTGTAAAAGTGTCTGTGATGTTTATCACAGAGACAAAAAGGTAGTGAATGTATGACCAGAATGGGATGGGGGAGCTGAAGCTGGTTGTAAACAGTGGATGGACGGTTCTAATGTCGGATTCTATTAGGACCAGTTTCCGGATCCCAGCTTAAAATCTAAAGAGAATATGCTATTTTGAAGATAATGTTTGCTTTGACTGTAATTTCTGACCAGTTTTTTGTGGAATTACCCCAAAAACATTCCAATATTTGTATTTATTTGCAAACTGTGTTATATGTATTGTAAAAACTATTCTGACTCTTGATGATGGTGATGAACACCCCAAGCTTTGTCGTTGGCTAGAAATACTCCATTGTGGTCAACAGAGTCTGCGAGAAAGACACTCTCTGTAATAAAAAAAATATATATATATATATATATATATATATATATATATATATATATATATAATATGGCTACAACATGGTCGAACGCTGGCTCATCAATGACGCCATACACCAACAAAACTCAACAGTAAGCAACAGAGGGTTCATGAAGGGTTAAAGATTTACAGAAGTCTAAAAATTCAGTGCTGGATGAAATATGGCAACTCCTGATTGTTTATTGTAGATCCATGCTCTGAAAGGTGAAGCTTTTGCTGGAAAGCAATCCAATTCGACTGTCTAAGTGTGTTTACCTGGCAGAGCTAAGAAATTAATTCTGGATCAATATCCCGTTAAAACAATAAACTTTTTTGTTATGATGGCATGTATTTTATGTCGAGAAGTAAAATCTGACAGATCACTACGGAGCCCCGGAAGGGACATGGGGAATTGCGCGTTTAATTTTCCACTCTTGACGCGCCTGAGGTTTCCTGGAATGTGATTGGTTGTCAGGAGACCGGCCTCGACGCAAATCGGCCTCGCGCGGGGTGAGCTTGAGCTGAACCATTTATCTACGCTGAACCGGGACATTTGAAGAAACCACGACTTAATACATTGAAACCATTTGTTTTCTTTTTTCAAATTTTTATTTTTTATTTTTATTTTTTATGTTTATATAAAGGAAGTGACGAAGAGGACGAAATATGACGGTAAGAGCAAAACACAAATATGGCGGACACACGGCATAACTGTGCGACGTTAGCTCAGTGGTTAGCTTCGGGCACAGAGCTGCTGTGGGTGTGGCCTAAAGGAAACGAGAAGAATAACCATCAAAAATTCATATTTTACATGGAATACCAGTATTATACGCAGAATAAATGTTTTTAGAGTACCTCAAAATGCCATATTTAATTGCCCATTTCATGACCAGGCTTGTAGGCAAGATAAAAATATTTGTCCGAATTTACACACATTGTTTTCTGTTCAAAGTTTCAAATGCAAAATAACTTCACCAATTGTTACATAAATGTTTCTCACAGAAGTCACGTCAAAAACGTCCGTGTAATGGCATATTATCAAATATTTTCATTTCAAGTTTAAATATGTATTTAAACTAATGGTTTAAATGAATAGATATTATTCCATAGGCTTAGTTAGTACCACACTTTGTTTCTGCTTGGAATATTTCAATATGATTTGGTGGAGTAGAAGGAAGACAGAACTGTGAACCTGAAACAAAATTCACATGAGATGTGCTGTAAATATTATTTGGGGAAACATGCAGAATAAAATGGGCTTTCAGAGGAGCTGTAGGAAGCATTTCGAAAGTGTGATGGATGTGAGAATGAGATTGTGGCCTTTAACTGATCCATGCTGAAATTACCTTGAATGGGCCCATCTCTAAAAATCTGTTAATTATGTAAAAACCCTCACAGTTGCTCTGCAAATAGCATTTATACACTTAACTGTATATGATGCTACAAAAAGTAGGTGTTTATTTTATGTTCTGTGTTTCTCCTTGGTGCAGTATTTTGAGTTGTTGCTTCATTTTCATCCAACATCGTCTCCCGCTGGGATGGGAAGTGCTGCTCCAGGCAGGTAAGACAAAACTGCACTTGCTGGACACGAAGGAAAACAAGCACTGTATACACATCACCCTTAGCAGACCAAATATGGTATCTTCATGCTGCAGGGATGCTTTTAAACAGGGAGAGTAAAGTTGGTTAGAATTGATGGAAATATAGTGAGCCAAATACAATAGAATCCTGAATGAAACTGTGTCTTTATCTGCGTTTCCATGACAGGTTTGCACAAAACTTTGTCAATATTCCAGTAACATTAAAAGAGTTTTGCAATTGCCACGTTTCCATTGCAAATTTGTGAAATACACTAATCTTGATACATCTGCAAAATCCCCTCATCCTAGCACATAGTTTTTTGTTTTTTTTCAAAATTGGCATGTTTCCATTAAGCAGATTTATTTATGTAATTCTAATTTGTGTCATTTCATGGTCAATGGAAATGCAGCTACAGGCTAAAGACTTGGTCAGTTCATCTTCCACAAGAACAATGACTTGTAGAACAACAAAATAGTTCTCATCAAAGTATATTTATGTTACTAAGTTGGTGTTGGCTGTGGTGATAGATAGAAATGCACACTTTTTAGATTGTTTTGGTAAAAAAAAAAATTTTTTATCTAATTTTCTTATTGTGCTACAAAAAATCAAAGTCTTGGATTAACCCCCTGCAGTGTTCCGCTGCATAGTTACGTGCTGCTTTGTATTTATGATAAAATTCCCCCCAAAATAAATGGTGACGAAGCAAAATGAGAACGTGTATGAATAGGCTTCATTATTTGTGCATATGTAAAAGAAGTCACTCTTATACATGCACAGCAAAGAGGGCAAACAAAGTTCTCAGTTAGCATTAGATCTTTATTTGTCATGTCACTTTAAAAGCTTACATTTAACTTGGGAATTTTCAAATGACACAAGCAAAGATTATATACAGTACTATAAATCATCAGCTATAATAAAGGAAATCAAATGTACACATTTTGTTATTTCTGTAGCATATGTTTTTTTTTCTGAAAGGTATAGATATTTTTATTTTTATCTTTTTTTTTGCCAGAGGCAGATGCCCATATCCATAAATCAATCCATATTTCCATACTTAACTCTTTGCTGTTATAAAAATATCGGATATTTCTTAATTTTTCTCAATCCCTGTTTTGACAAGTGCATCTTGATGCGACTCCTCAACATTATTGCTGCAATAGCACAGTAGTAAATTCTGGAACTCTTAAGTAAACATATATATCGTAAAACATGGCTATTAGCAACTGGTTTTGTTTGCTGTTTTTTTTTCTTCTTCTTCCTCTTACAGGAGTCTTTAAATACTCAACACTTTCAAAGTGCACAAAACGGATCTGAAAATTAGAAAAAACAAAACAAAACAAAAAAATAAACAAAGGTGCAAATCATACTACTAGTGAAAGCGTCAGAGAGGACATGGCACTTCTATAGCAAGAGGTGAAGATGGTCTAGGATGGCGTTGAACTGTGCAGCTTGGCCAGAATCAATGATACGGTTGAGCTATCGTGGTCAGACACGGGCCAGTACCGGAAGTTCTGGTTTCGAAACCGCCAAAATTTTGTGTCACATCGGTTCAAGGGTGTAAAAAGTCCTTTTGATGAAAGTTAAGAAAGAGTGCTGGAGTGTTTGTTGTCTATGGAGCACTGCTGGTCAACTAGCTTAATTATATCATTTTGTTTCATAACTTTCTTTTCCGTTTGTTTGGATATTTTTTGTTCAAATACTAAAGGAAACCATGACGATCCAATGCCGGCCCTTGCCTGATTTCTTTGCCAGTTTTTACTCATTTCCACTTTACTTTCTCAATACTGCTAAACCAAAGAAAAAGAAAATACTTTAACGGATATCAGTTTAATGTGGTTCCTCCCTTGTAACGGTCCACTACCTTTTATTCTAGTCCTAAATTCTTTCAGTTCCCTAAACTTGAATACAGGTAAGGGTTTTTTTTCTGCTTCTTCTACACAAAGTTAACTTAATGAATCGGTAGTATGTTGAAATGAAACAGTGAAACTCAGTCACTTGAAAAGAAAACAAAAAAAAGTAAACAAAAAAAAAGAAAAGAAAAGACAATCATCACATATGTGTAAAACGAAACCAACTAAATCTGCGACGAATGCTAGAACGCTGAAAAAGGCAAGGCATTTTCTGTCGGAGCAACCTTTGAGATGTTTTAAATACCTACGTTGTCTTTAATCAGTATCTACAAAATGCGCGTCGACCATTTTGTACACAGTGATTTATTTTCCGCAATGATGACTTGTAATCATGTACAGCATGGCGCCCCCTCCTGCCTCGGAGGACAAAGTCCACTTAAAGCACTTTACCTGAGGTTTCTTTAAGAATGCTGCAATTTGCCTAAACAGGGAGTTTCACAAACAAAACCGAACACGCACACACACACACACACACGCACGCACGCACACACACACAGCTTTTAAACTTGGATAACATCCCTGCAGGTTCATCGAGCATGCTCTCGTAGGTTCTGGGGATATGACGCCTGCATTTAGAGAACGGGGAGGGACTGAAGGGAGACTTTCAGCTCCTCATCCAGCAAAATCCATGCAGAGACTCTGTGCGAGGCATGAGGAGTGTCACATGTGCAAAAGCCCAGGGACAGACTTGGCTATTGCTGTTTTGTTTTTTTTTTGCAGCTGGTCGCTCTCACTTTTGAGTCTTTTTTTTTTCTTTTTCTCTCCCCCCTCCGCTCGCCCGCTGCACCATTGTAGCTTCCAAACATCTTCTTTCGTTAATGGATAAAAGAAGCTCTGCAAAGTGTCTCTGTTCTCTACTTTGGAGTTCAGTCTTTTTTTTTTTTTTTTTTTTTTTTTTTTTAAATAACAGGCTAAGTTAGCGCCCCTCACATGGAGGTCAAATGCAGCCAGCTGGTATTGAATGACTTGACCCTCAACGTCTAACCCTCTGACCTGGCTAGGGTGTTGATGGGATGTGGGGACCTGGGAGAGCAGGTTTGGGGGTAGAGAGCCGATCTCTTAAGGGGAGGAGGAAGATCTTCTGCTTGTGGAGAAGCTGTAAAAGTAAAACAAAGAGTCAACGATGGCGCAGATATTCAGCTGCATTCTGTATGAACACGAGTAGAGCGGTTACCTCTGGAGCCTTTGCACCATGTGAGCCACGAGGGAATCGGAGATGCCGGGGTAGGCCTCCTCAGCCAGCAGGATGGCCGCTCTCAGCTCGTCCAGGACCAGGGGATTCCCGTTCACCTGCTCCTGCCGCGCCTTTAGCTGAGGTGGAGGTCAGAGAGGAAGCGTGACCCAACTAGTTCAAACGCTTTGTCAAAGTATCCATACCGCATTTTCACAGATTTAATATCGTGAAAATGCTCAAGGGCCAACAGTCCTTCCTGCCCGTTGAATCATAAAAGTCACATTGAAACGTAATATTCTCCACCCGGACATTGTTCTACGCTTTGCTTCATCCAGAGGGTCTGGACTCTGGGGTAAGAAACGATTGCTTCCTGAAGCGGTGGACTCTGTTGAGGTTTAAAATGTTACCCAAATGCTAACGTTTGTGTGTAATGCACCAGTTCAATGCTATGAATCTCACCAGAAATTGCCAGTAAACAAGCATCCACTGCAAAGAAAAAAGTGCTGAGTCAAACAAGATGGCTGCGAATGTTATTTTAATATTCGGAAGACGGACTGAACGGCTGCGTTCACTTCCTGCACTGTCATTGCCAGCATTACAGGCAGACAATAACTGAAACAACACAGAAAATCAATGTCATTGTTCACAACTTCTTAAACTCTTGAGAAGTTTTCATGCTGTGGCTCATCATTAAATTAAATAATTGACTTTCAGAGAGCACTGAGAGTAGGATCCTCACCTCGGCTAATGCAGGAGAAATGACCGTGGTCAGGCTCTGTGAATAAGGCCTCCTTGGAATGTCTTTTGTCTGAGGAAAGAAATACAGAAATTAAAAACCAGTGATGCTAGATATTGTGAGCATTAAATGAACAACTTTTTACAAAAGCATTGGCTGACCTGGTCCGTCCCCCCTGACTGACCCTCTCCGTTCTGTAGTTTCTTGGGGTCCTTTTCTCGGATGGTGAAGATCCAGTCATCACTGCCAAAGTCATTCCCGCCTGACGCCTGGCCGTCCTGTTCTCTGATTGGACCAACATTTCAAAAGATTTATCAGCTGATCAGCTCTCAAACTAAAGATGGAAGAAGGATGAACTTTACTTCCTGCTGAAATAGCAACACACTTACGAGTCCGACTCATCTGAACTGGACTCTGTAGTTCTGGACTGCTCAGCCTTCCACCTCTTGTACTTGTCCACCAGCTCTGTCAAGTATGATGTCTTCTTCGCATGGCGGACAATCAATTTATGCTTCAGCAGTTCTTTGGCAGTCGGCCTCTGCAGAAAGAGCAAGAAAAAAGAAAGAAAGTGAGGCAATGCAGTCTGGACAAATGAGCCAAAACATGCAGACTTACACTGGACTACGTACAAAACTGGGCTCTTTGTTGAGGCAGGCCTCGACAAACTCCTTGAGAGGTTTGCAGTAGTTGCCTTCGAGTGTGGGTGGGTTGTTCTTTGGAATGAGGAATAACACCTTCATGGGATGGAGGTCTGAGTGCGGCGGCTCGCCTTTCGCCAGCTCGATAGCTGTGATTCCAAGTGACCAGATGTCGGCCTGGAGAGCGCAGGAGAAATGGAAATAACAGAAACGATACAGTGTCTTGCACAAGAATGCAAACCCCGGTCAAAACTGTACCAAGATTAAAAACAAAAAACAAAAAAAAAAAAACATTTGTAAATATGCTAGTAATTCCTTCCAGGTGTCAAAATGTTGCTCTGTTTGAACTCACCTTAGAGTCATACGCGGACTGTTTGATCACCTCCGGGGCCATCCAGAAGGGCGTCCCGACAAAGGTGTTCCGTTTGATCTGAGTGTCTGTGAGCTGGCCCGCCACTCCGAAGTCGGCCAGCTTCACCTCTCCTTGCTCGGACAGCAGCACATTGGCAGCTGTGGACAAACGGAGAGCTTTAACGGTGGAAAAACTCTTCGTCTTTACAAAGCTGTCCGTCTACATCGATTTGGCATCAAACGCAATTCTCAGGTGAAACGCAAACTGTATAATGAATGAAGGCTTAAGTGGACGTCTATAACATTAATGCGCAACATGATATTCGCGTGTGTGCACTCTCTGAAGCCATTTAGTCAGCTACCTTTAATATCTCTGTGGATCTTCTTCTCTGAGTGCAAGTACTCCAGGCCCTTTAGGATCTCTCTGAGGATTGTGGCAATCTGAGTCTCATCTAATGCACCAGGCTCCATCTGTGACAGGAAAACAGAGACACATGGCCATCGGGAACAGTACTCATTTTACTAAACGGTGGCAATTCGTGTAGCTAAAATTCTAAGCTGGCTTGGATTTGGTGGAATGTATTAATGGCAGTGGGCATAAAAAGTTAAACAGGAACTTAAAGCAGCAGGACTTTAGACCCTTTTTAATGTTTTTTCTAACATGCAGCCCTATTTCTAACAAATAATGCCTTTGAAGCACAAATCTCTTCAAATAGCTTTCGACTATCACTAATCTGCCATCCGAGTTTTCTTGAAGTTCAGGAAAAAGAAACAAGGCATAAACTCAGGCAAAGCAGACGTTTTATGTGAACAGAAAAATCACTTACCAAATCTAGGGCAGAGCCCCCACCCAAATACTCCATGATGATCCATAGCTTTGTGTCCTGCATTGATGGGAACAGAAAAAGGACAGAGGCGTTTACTGCATGCGAGAAGAAAACGCACAGGCTCCCAAATTCAGATGCTTAACGCAAAACTTCCAACAAGCCAGTGAAAACTTGAATAAGTTCTGATGACCCTATTAAGAGTCTGGTGGTCAGGTGGGTGTTTCAAATCATCTGAGGCTAATCCTTTTTTTAATTTGGGATTATTCACAAGGAAGAAGTGGGTTAGGGAACAAAATCTCATTCCATCAGCTCATTTAAGATGTTGTTATGCCAGCTAAAACAAAGGTGCGCTATATGTCCAGTGCTTCAGAAAACTTGTTTACCTTTTTTTAAACATTTTGTAATGATTACAATCATAAACTTTAATATACCACATACTCTTTCCTTTCACTACTATTCACTATTATGTGTACCATTTTGTGTTTAGCTAACGCATATAATTCAGTTAAACTCCACTGAAGTACGTAGCTCCGATGTAGCAAAATGTGAACAGTTACTGGAGGATGTTGTGAATTTGTAATTAGGTGGCTACCTTCAGATAAGAGCCATAATACTTGGTGACAAACGGACTGTCGCATTGGCTCAGCACAGTGATCTCCTGTTGGATGTCTTCAATCTCATCTTCCGCTTCCTCCAAGTCTATGATCTTAATGGCCACCACCTTCTGCGTGCGATTGTCGATGCCTTTGAATACCTCGCCAAAGGAACCCTTTCCGATGCGCTCCAACTTGGTAAACAGCTCCTCGGGGTCCACTCGGACATTCTGGTTGTTGACGGGAAGAAGCAAGGGGAAGGGAGAGGGAAGGTGGATTTAAATGAAAATCATAATAAACAGAATGAAAGAAAGGTTGGGAATAAGTCAGAAACACTGGCAGGGTGGCATTCTTTCACTCATTGCATCACTTGGTTTATGTAAAGAGAGAGAAAGACACAGGAGAGGCAAAAAGGGGAAGAGTGATGACTGGATAACGTGCAGGTTCAAAATAAAAGTAATAAAATTAAAGCCAACTGCTAGATTTATCAGTTTACTCCGTTTAATCTCTAGATAGACCTTTAGTATGTTGATGAGTGTAAAGAATCAGCTAAAGGCTGCAACTTAACCTAAAAAACAGTCATCAGGGACTTCAAACATGACATTCAATGGAAAAACCGAACCAGGAAATTAATTTCCCAGTGTTCTATAGGACATTTCTCTGTGGCATTCATATTGTAGAGTGAAATGGGGAGAGAACAACTTGCGTACCACAGGAAGTGAACTAAAATGACTTAACTCTCCAGAGGCTGTTATGTGGAAAACACCAGAGTAGGCGCTGACAAAAAACAACTTCCTTTTATGACCTCTTTTGGCCAGAGAAATGCTCATTACATCCACTTTAAGGCAGGAGACAAAGAGAGAGACCCTCGTTGTTATGAAAAGACATCAAAAGCTGCTGGAAAGAAAATACACATTTCCCACAAAAAGCATTAAGAAAGGACTTTATGTTCAGCGCTGTCCATTTAAAACCGGGGGTTTGCATGCGTCTCTGTTCCAACACACCTGGACCAAATAGCTTAATCACCTCCTCAGTATGCAGTCAAGTTTCCCAGCTAATGACCTCATTATTTGACTCAGGTGTGTTGAAGCAGAGACACAAAAAGTTGCAGGACAGTGAATTTGAGAACACCTGGTTTAGATGACTGGTTGTGTGTAGGGAGGTTTAGTATTGTCCTGAACACTAGTTGAAGATGAGTGCAGCAGCAGCACTGAGGGTTTAGTATGTAACGCAATCCTGCTTAAATGTAAGAACTTTCCCTCTACCTGTCTGATGCTGTTTGCTTGCCAATTTCTTTAAAAAAAAACCTATTAAGTTTTAACTGAACAGCTGCATCGCTACGGAGATTAAACGACAGACTCAGTTGTACCCTTTATTCTGGTTTAATTGGCTTCTTTAGGCAGTTTGTTGCTCTGAATCTTTTAAAGTAAAAGAGGAATTCGTATGTCTGCAAAAACTAGCATCCTGCATGCTTTTAATTGACCTAGTGCTCCAAGACAGGTTTTAGGAATGGCTGGATTACCTCCCTAGCATGTCATCGGGTTCTGCAGAACCTAAAAGAATTTTGTCAAGGTGTGCCGGATCAGCGGAACATCAAGAATATTCAGGACTGGACTTGGCAAACCCTGATGCACCATCTCTCACTCTCAGTGCGTGGCATTTTTAGAATTTTTAAATCCTGAGGTGTCTCGTGGGAATTTCCGAGCCATACTAAGGTCTTTAAACGCCTCATCTCACTAAGCTGTTTAGGTGCACAGCATTATTAACCCTCGACGGGGACTCTGTGTACAGTATGTTCTAATGTTCTCCTCTGCATAAAGTAACACAATCCCATTAAAAAACACTTCTTACCTGCATCCCCGGCAGGTTACCCTGAACGGGAGAATGGGCCATGATGAAGAAGACTGGGTTTGCTCCTCGTCCTGGAACGCGGGGCTCAGATCGCCCCGGCTGTGATGCTTTCAACGCTATTAATCCTGTAGGACTCCTGGCTATCCAGATCTGAAGAGAACAGTTTCCGCTGCTGTTAAACTGTGACACCACGGTCCCCCCAACACTCACTGGAGTCCCTTTACAGTCACAGATCAGCCCAAAGACTCCAGAAACAGCTGAGCCCACTAACTGACGTCTGCTAACGCAGATGCTAGCTCCGAAGCTGCAAGCAAGAAATCCGCAATGTTAGCATGCTAACCTGCTAGCTAAGCGCTAAATCCAATTTGTCTCTTTAGAAAGTTGAGCTGCTGCAACTAACCTTCTCTCCGATAACTTATTTAGAAGCAACCGATATTTATATCGGAACGAGCCCAAGTGTCACTTTGTGATTGCACAACGTCTCAGTAATGATGCTGTCCGATAGCAAACATGGTTAGCAGGTTAGCTTCCAGAAGACCCGATAAACGGTCCTTGCGCGCGCCGCCGCTGAGCGCACCGTGTCTGCATCCGGCAAGACCAAGAGCCGGAGTCCGGGGTGCACTCAGCCTGGATCTCCGCCCCGACCGGTCCTCAGCACCGCTTGAAACCTGGCGTCTTCAACAGGGGGGGCAGCGCACAGATGTTTTTGTTTCCTCCCTCACTTTCGACCCGTAATCTCGGCCATCTTGTCGGTGCCGTGACGCCGAGCTGGGCGGATCCGGATCATCAGCAGCAACATCCTGACCTGACATCTCAGCAGTCTCGGTGCTGATGCCAGCCGCAGACTGAGATTCCCATTGCTTTCCAGGAAACTTCCAGCAACTTGGTCACATAAAAAGACAAGTTGCAAATGTGATCAAATAAATGACTCCATAATAATGACTCAGCCTTTCGTCATGGATGGATTATTATTCCGACTCCATTTGAACTAAACCCAAATGAATTTTTTTATGTAGTGAGTGGAGCAATATTGCATGGGAGACAACCTTCTTCACCTCTTGATGGGTTTTGGACCATCTAGAAGTGGTCCAAAAACCATCTGGAAACACCCAGAAGGATTGTCTCCTTATTTCCCCAGTGTTCTGGATCCGGTCACTTAGGCAGGGCAGCCATGTCCTTCTTTTGCAGACAGCTTTGAGACTATCCTTGACTGAGTTGGACAGGCAGTTGCTGAACAGGATCTGCAGCTTCAGAATTTGTGTCCCTCTCTTTTAGTAGAGCATCTGGAAGAAGTCTCCTGTTGTATATTCTCCAACAAATAAGCTAAGACGTTTTTTGAATTCGTCCTTCTTTGTTATGTAACATGGTACTGGAAACGTTATGATCTGGAAATGTTTTTTTGTCAGCAGAAACGCGTTAACTGGTCAGAGTTTCTGAGAAGATTGGAGACCTGAATGACATCACCGCCTAACAACCCCGTCACCCTCAACCTGTGATGACATCACCAGCTGGCTGACGACCACAGCAGCAGCTTCTCCAGGTTTGCAGAACAGCCATTCTCACCTCCAACACACTCACCCACACAAAAGGACTAATCACACACATCACAGGGTTAAGAGTCCCCACCTGTCACCCTGATAGACAGTATCCAACAGAGAGGATCCTCGTCAAGGGCAGCTAACATCTGCAAACCCCACACATACTGGACACAAACCGTTACCTTCAGAAAGGCACTATGGAGCACTATTTGCAGAAATCAGATGCCACAAGGTCAGTCTCTGTTTTTTGTGTATAATCTTGGCGAATAAAGCTGATTCTGAGGGTTGCTGGTGATAAATCCAGAGCAGTCCTGGAAAACAAACTTGGTGCAGAGGACGGCCTGTTATGCTCTGTGTGTTGTTGGTCCGTTTGGCTTTGAAATTTGTATTGTGATCTTTTTTTGGTATTCTATATGTATATTCTCCTCCAGTTTAAAGATTCTAGGAATTTTGTTCTGTTCTTTCAGTATTATCATGTGTTTAAATGTTTTGTTGCTTTCTAGTGCTCTGTTTATTTCCCCCGATTCCTATATAATAATTTTGATGTTCATTTGTCAATTCTTCTTCACTGTCCTCGTCTTCAATAAGCCTCCCCAAGCAGAATCTGACCATCTTCCACAACAACCCAACAAGACTAGGCTTTTTCAACATGTCAAACTTCAGAAAAAGGTCTGCTTATTTATAGCTGTCCAAAACATTCTGGTTCTGTTGACAAGTGACCAGAAGAGGGCGCCATTGCGTCAACTTGAACCCAGCAGCATCCGGGGGTGATTTGGATGCGAGTTGCCGGCGGAAGGCTGCGTGCCGCAACAAGAAGCAGAGATGCGATTGACAGAAGAGTGCAGATCGCCCTGCAGGTTGACGGGAACAATAAGACAAACCAACACGAAGAGCCGAAAACGACCTTTTGGAAAATAAGCCATGATGATTGGCGGGTTTCCCCTGTCATGCAAACGTGAAAGCGGTCCAACATGGCCGTTATTCTTTCTGCTCCATTTCTGTCTTAGTGCTCACGAGCCACTGTGTTTCAAACCTTTTAGTGAAAAGCTGAATTAGAAACCAAAACGAGTTTCCAGTGGCTCACGTGCACGACTGGCAACATGGAGGCATAAGCCCCCCCACTGGCAGAAGAAACCCCCCGCATGTAAAGCGTGCGCTCCAAATGGAAAGCGCAGCCTCCCCTCCTTTGTGCGTAAACGATGCGGGGCCAGGAAGGGAACACTTTGCTACCTTTATCTGAGAAAACCCGGCCGGTGAATGCTCAGTAGGGGAGGGGAGAGGGAGAAAACCTGAAGAAGAAGAAAAAAACAAAACAAAACAAAAAAAAAACACGCCAGCATCAAGTGAGGCTTTCCAAAGCAGCGGTCTGCCGAGGAGGAGCGCAGCGTCACCACCTGGTTATAATCCGAGGCCGAGGAGAGGGAAAAGATGGACATCACCGACCAAGGAGCCCAAATGGAGCCGCTCTTACCCACGGTAAGCTCACACCGATCTGAATGTTCAGCTGCACATGTGCGCGTAGTTTATTTCCTCTTTGGAATACATCTGTACATATATATATAAAACAAAAAAAAAAAAAAAAAAAAAAAAAGAGGTGAACGATTCATTTTTGAGCGTTTCACTTTGCAGTCGTGACATAAATGCTCACGATCGCGGGGAAGGAATACAGTCTTAAATGTGCCACATTTCAGCTGTGCGTCCACGCAGCAAAACCCAGATGCCCTCAATTACAGAAGTGGCGCACAGGTGGGACACGCAGCAGCAACAGTTCTGCGTTGCGAACGGGCTTCCCTGCATCTCAGCTATACATGTCGTCTATAGCGGATCATATGGTTAAGATGGCTTCAGACACCGCAGACTGTGGAACCTGCTGTCAAAGCTGGGATCAAGATGTTCCAGGAGCTGGAAGTGTTTGATCCCAGCAGGGTGGTGGGATGCACTGTAACCAGCTTCCTTTTAATCTGAGGGAAAGATGGCAACGACATTTATCATGTGGCTCATCTATATGAGTCAGTACAAGTACAAGGACGTAGTTTATCGTTTTCGATCTGCTGCTGGAGTTTAGAGTAACGGTTTGAAACATGAACCTTAATCCAACCAGCAGTGTGAAACATGTAGAGCATCTTCAAATGGTGTTAATACTCACGTTTTGTCACCTTACATCCACAAACTTTTATGTGTTTGGGTTTTCTTGGGGGGTGGGAGGGAATTGTATATAATAGAGTAACACAAAGTAGTGCATCATTCTGAGATGGAATGAAAATGATGCTCAGGTTTCTAAGCTTGTATAAAAATGATCCTGAAAAGTGTTGTGCATGTTTTTACCCCCTTTACCAAGCTGCCTCTAAAACAAGTCTAGCTCAACAACTTTAATACTTTACAAAGTCAACTTTAGCTACTTCAAGTCTTGAAATGGTTTCAAGGTAACTCAGACTCTGGGTAGAGGATGTCTGTGAACATCAGTCTTGTTATAAATTAAAAATTTAGATTTAAAAAATATTTTTTTTTTATCCACAGTAGCCCTGCCTGTATGTTCAGCGTTTTCCTGTTGGAAGGCGAAGGACCCACATGTTAATTCCAGAAGTGCTTCATATGAATCGCTCCCACATTCGGTGAAGCTTTTTCCACGCCAAACATTTCTCGTTTTTTCTGTCGCAATGCCTTTTTTTTCTTACCAACTGCGAAATTAGAGAAGCGCAAGACTAGTAGCTGTGCTCCAATCAGACTCCACCACCTGAGCCGTGTGTCTCGCAGCTCTTCCCGAGTCACCGTAAGCTTTCTGGCTGCTTCTCTGATTAATGTTCTCCTTGCTCGCCCTTTCATTTTCGGCGTTCAGCTGTGTATTGGTAGGTTTGTATTTAGAAAGAGACTGAGTTCCACACAAATTCACTGTATTGTCTAATTAAATGTCTCCCAAAGCCAATCGGTGCTCTGGACCTTTTCATCATAAAAAATGATGAAAACATTTCTGATTTTTGTTCAGTTTTCTTCCTCTTCACACGTTTGCTCTTCCCAATCAAAATACAATAACACCTGTGACAAAATGTGCTTTTCCAAAGCACTGCTGCATGCATTAATATTCAATTGAGACTATGCCATTTAAAATAATAATAATAAAAAAAAAAAAGATGGCCACTCTACTGCATGCAGTGTCAGTGCGAGAGCAGGAAGATAGCATCCATTGTTTTGTGCGGACCAGTAATAAAAAGCACTGATTGCTCTGGAGGCCAATCAATAGTCTGACTGCTCTATTTGGGGTGGTGTTATGTGAGGACGTGGTTTTCTAGCATAAGGTGAAGCCTGTAACGCAGCTTTCCCCCCCCTTTGCACTCACTGCAGCATGGCTGCTTCCTTGTCATTGTAAGTCATTGCTATCTCCCCTGGCCCCTACACCACCCGCTCCCACCCTGCGTGCTGCAAGGGTTGCCATAGTTTCACTCTGATGTGTATGATCATGTGAGGTATTAGTTTGGTGAGCATCTCAGGGGATCTACATACCAACTCGCTTCACCGTGTTTCTGGGTTCCCAAGGTCAAACATGAAAGATGAATTTCTCGACAGATTGCTTTTGAGTTTCTTAAATTCACAATACAGCTTAAAGTATTAATATACTTTACACTGTCACGTAAAATCTTATTGAAATACATTGAGGTTTGTGGTTTTGTTAGCAACATGTGATTATTTCAGAGTATTTGGATACTTAACTTCATTTTTATGTTCAGTATTTGCTTCACAGAGTAAATAGATTTTAACTCGTCTCGTTGTTCTTTGACTTTCAGGAACAAAGTTCTCAAGAAAGTAAAGATGTGGTGAGTAGACTCCTTCAGTATTTTCTTAAGTAAGACAGGCTTATTTTAATAACCCTTTATTTTTCAGTATTTATATAATAGTATAATAACATGATGGTAATGGTAGTTTCTCTGTGAGTGCAACAGTCTTTTATGTCAATGTGTTGGATGTTTTTTGTTTTTTTTTTGCCATCTTTGACTTTGAGGTTGCAAGGCTCTCTGGCTGGTCCACCATTGCTTTTCAGTCAGGTTGAGGTTTGTACTTTGACTAGGCCATCAGTTCTGTTATAGATTTGTTGGTGTGACTGTGGACAAGCCTCCAATTGAGGCTTGTCAAATCTGTTATGGATTTCTTTAGTCTTTTGTCGTTTCTCTGAGCAATTCACTCTTGGGAAGAACAGATCCTCCTGTCCCAAATGCCTTCGTCTTGTGAACAGTTGTTCACTCCAGAAGGGTGGATTTAAATTCTTGTTTTTCACCTCAGTTCATTCCTACTTTTGAAGTTCACTTTGCCAGTTTAAGGAGCATCATGTTGCGAGTTTGTTCAATTTGGATAACTCCAGAGGTGAATTAACCGTAGTTGTTTTCTGCTGATATTACAATAGTGTTCAATGTTGCCAGACTTTCTCCTTTGTTATTAAGAACAACACCACAAGTATTATATTTCTATTTTACTGGTGTTTTGTCCATCTTTTGTTCCAAGTGTAAAAATATTGGAGTTAAACTTAATATCCTACAGCTGCTAACTGATTAGCCAGCTTGCTTAGCAGATGTCCTGCATTATTGGATCCGAGTTGTGACACATGCCACAATGCATCTGGAATCCGCAGCAGGCTGTCTTCAATCAATAACAGGAATTAAGTGGAGTTGGAGCTTTCAACGCATTAAACGCTTGGAGGAGCTCCCCGGGTGAGAGTCGAAGCAGGCCTCAGAGCCAGTTCTGGAGGACAGCGACGTTTGCGTTATATGACAACCGCTCTGATGAAATATTGCTTATGCAACTGATGGCTCACAGCCACACCGAGGACAGGACTAAGCACAAAGTGGCAGACATCGGAAACATGTTGAATCCGCCACTTAGATGAGGTCAAGGGTTCAGCAGAGCTGAAAGTATGGGCGCTTCAGAAGAAACTTTGATTTGTTTTATTTTTCAGAAATGACGCGTTTTAGAAATTTTCTTTTCTTTTTTCAGCAGATGTTCTTTTCTTTGTGTAGAACATTTTTACATTAATTTATCTGAACAGACTTCTGCTTAAATTGACTAACTTTGTAAAAAGAAACTTATTTATTTACACTGAACCAAAATAGTATTCAATTTACTTCAACTGAACATAATTGAACTACAATGAGTTTAATTGACTTTAATTGAACTGCATGAATTTAAGATTGAACTGAACACAATTGAATTCAGCTTTACATAATTGAACTGAACTACTTAATTACTTTATAAGTAATCGCAGTTCTTATAAACTCGTGAATATATAAAATGGGATATGAAATCTGTCAACATTTGGAAAATTAGCAAAAAGAAACTAATTCTGTTCAGCCAACCTGACCTAAATTGGATATGGTTTTGCCTGATTTTATGTCAGTCTGTGAGACAAATAGTGTCACGTTTTTTACGTTGTTTTTTTTTTTTACAGTGTAGGTAAATATCTGGTTTCAACTGCGCCTGAACAGAGTTAAATTGTAGACATGTTTTGGGTCATCAATTACCGAAGGGACGTAAAGGATGGTCGATGAAGGAATTTGTCATGAGAAGGAAATCTAAGCAGTCGATTATAGTCCACTTTAAAAACCCAACAATTCATGTAATATCCACTCGACTCGGAGTACATACGGGCAGAGGATCTAAATATGATGTTGAACGGTTGTAGCATAGCAGAAGAATTTTCTTTTTCTCCCTCTCTGTTCTGCTGACGATGCAGGTTAGCCAGACAGCAGCTTCTTTACCTGAGGTAGGCTCAGCTGACACACATACATACACAAGCATTGAAATGTGCACATGCAGTGATCAGTGGGACTGCAGCAACTACAGCATGCTCCTCTCCCTCCTGCCGTGTTCAAGATGCGCCGTGACTCGTGGTGGGAAAGTGCAGCAGGACTTGTGCGAACCTCCTCCCTTGCAGGATGGCATTTTTGGCTCCCTGTGACCTAAGACTCTTCTCTTGGGTAATGCTACACAGCCCTATAGCTCAGGGAGCCAGCAGAGCAGAACGGTGCACAACGCAGCATCGGTGATGTCAGAGCGCTAATCTCTCTGGGGGGATTGGCGGATGGACGCTTGTCAGAAGCATTTGATGCTGCCCTGGATGAAAGCCTTGGGAGGCAGAGCGAGAGACGGAGACTGGAGCCGGAGCTGTGCTACTTTTCTTTTCGAATGCTGATGTTGTGGAGCCTTTGGAAGCGAAGCTGCTTCCGCGTTCCAGCATGGGAAGAGTGACTGATGAGAGCGGCAGGGGGAAGGAGAGGTTCTGACCGAGACGAGCCGACAGATGAGCTGACTCTATCCTTCTCTGAGGTTTCCTCTCACTTTCTGTCCAACTCGCACAAACATCCTGAGCTCAGAGTCGGAGTCGGGCCTTGAGCTTTTCATTTTCTATCTCTGCTGCAAGCACACTGAAGGGGGGTTAGCGGGCAACCTTTCACGAACACCATGATCTCAATGGACCTCAATAAGGGATTTGTTTATCAGGTATGTGCCTTTGTTTTTGTATGTTCCTGTCCTGTTGCTGCATTAACTGAAATTTTTTTTTTGTTTTTTTTTTTTTTGGCTAGTCGGTATCTGTAAAGTTTCAAAGTACCCTAAAAAAGTATCTGGTAACTTTGTGGGAATTGGCTTGAGTCAGGTTGCCAGTGTCTCGGCTGCATCATAGTAATGCAAGCAAAGGCTCGGCTCTTGTTGTAAAATGAGAGCTAGTTCTGTAGATTTATGAGCGAATACTCCAGACGAGGCTGGCTGACAGATGGGACTGTCATTCTGGACCTTATACTGTACATGCTACTCCATGCTTTATTACCCTGCCCCTAATTTCTGATGCTGAAGACAAGCCAGGAATGCTAGATTGTTGCTGTTGATGTGGTTTTAGTCTTGTTTGATGCATATATGATGACTCTGACTTGCCTCTAGTTGATTGACCATCTCTATTGGCTCCTCTATATCTCCTGCTCTGACCGAGAGAACAGGTGATGTCGCGATGTCCCCTGGGTACTTTGCGTACTGTGCTCTGTATGCCACCAGCGCTGATCCTGCTGCCATTGCCACGGCCACCACAGCCATCTGGGGGTGAAAACCATGACAACAGAAGCTGTCAGCCAATCGCATATTTTGTACTTTTGTCACTGATAATCCGTGTTCCGTTTGCGATCTACAACAATCACCGTGGCTCCTAACACTTGCAGAAAGTCCACTAAGGCAGATTGAGATTAAAGAGATTGACATTATGCAACTGTGTTTAGAGCAGGATGGGCCACTTGCATGACTACTTCTGCGTGCATGGTGAAGGACAAATGCCTCATTTTGTGTGATTTTTATTGCACTTTACCTGTCCTATTTCTTAGCGCCTGAAATTGTAAACATTCATCAACCCTGCTGCTGTGGGAGCCTCAGGAGAGATTGTTGAAGGGCACAGAAAGGAGGTCGCATATCTTCTTCCCAGTGAGCACTGTTACTGAACACAGATTCCTGGAAGATTCAGTGAACCTGGGATTTTACTTTGACCTAAAAAAAAGCAATATGATAGTTGAAAACATCTTTGTTGTTCTTCTTCTCTAGTATCTTATGTTGGCTGCATTTAGGATCTTCTGTTCAGTATATCAAGAGATTTAGTCCTCACTTGTACAATGCACTTCATCATTATCACAGCGTTTGAATTTCAATATATTATACTGGGACTTTATGAGATTTTTCAAAGTAGTGCATAATTGTAAACTGGAAAGTTCTGTCTGTAGAGTCCAGGTGTGTGTAATTGAATCTGTAAATCCAGTTCTGTGAAGGCCCCACAGGTTTGTTGGAGAATATTTGAGAACAAGCAGCACCAAACAGCAGAGAAATGCAGCAAGCAGGTCAGAGAGAAAGTTGTGGAAAAGTTTAAAGCAGCGTTTCATTGTAAAACAATATCCAGAGCTTCGAATGTCAAATAAAACACTATTAACTTGAGGGTCCCACCTGAACAGTGACTGCACAGTGGGAGTATTGCATCTTGTCTTGTCAGTTAACATGCATCAAGATACTCTTTTCTGTAGAAGAGGTTCAAAAAAAGATCTGTGTGTTTGCAGCATTGTCCACCGATCAGACGCAGCGGTTGGGGGTTGTTTGCTAGAAAAGGGCGGATGCATACAGTTACCTGTCTGACGCTGCTGGTGTGCATAGTTTTTTCGGGTTTCATGTGACAGAATCTAAGAAAGTTATAAAATGAGACTTTAGTTTTACTAAAGTCTCAATTAGTCTAAATTTAGCTTCTCCTGTGGCTCATTATTTTTAGATTTAAAGGAACTCAAATCCTGTTTTTTGCCAGTTGAAGACAAAATATATATACATACACTGTATAAATATATTAAAAATTCAATTTTGCATTTATATGTTCTATAACTGAACTCTGCTGTAATCCAACATCAAGCCATGTTTGGTTCAAGTGAACCAAACATCTAAACCATTCCAATATATGGATTGGAAAACTTCTTTTACTTCCTTTTCATTTGCATAGACAGAACCATGTTTTATTCATGCTGACATTGAAAAGGGGGACAATTTTGACAGTAGTTCAAAGCTGTTTTGAACCGCCATCTCATTACGGCTTGAACAAAGGTAGGCGAGTTTTGAGATGTGCCGGCACTGGAAGATCTGAAACGGCATGAAATGCTCAGTAGCATGTTTGATCGCTAGCTTGCAACTTCATTATTTTCTAATCTCCAACTAATATGACATATGGTGCTTCGGTTTTATATTCTACACGTGTAGGTGTCGAGAAAATGATGGTTGATTTGATGAAATATGCAAACTGATCAAATTAACTTGTCTTTGGTGGTTCAGATGTGAATAAATGCAGACTTGCTTGTTACTTGTAGAGTTTCGTTTCATTAGGATTTGACTTTAACAGCTTTTTAAGACGAAAAATGATCAGGAGGAGAAAGGGTCAAGCTGCTGATGTTTCTCTGTATGTCAGTGTTTGGAAAGACACATTATATGGGTCTAAATACGAACAAGGACTTTGAAACATTAAAATACTGTCACTGAAGTATGCACTGCTTGTAATGCACTTCTTTTAAAAATTACTGCATGTATACTGGCATTAAGGATGTGGAACTCATAATATTGAGCACATTATTTTTCTATGATTTCAGTCTTGTTTTTCATCATGGGTTGAGAAAGTTGAGAAAATACAATTTATGGAGGGCTAAAAAGGGACAAAATTGCAGAAATAAATAGAATAAATACTTTACCTAAATGGCAATTAATTTAGTAGACTATCAGTGATATTTTCCCATCAAAGTTGAGGTGTGATAACGTTGATGTGTTGAACTTTACTAGTCTAGATTCTTTGAAAGCAGAGTGATTGTTAAGTGTAATTTTGCATCTTCCCATTGACTTTTACTTCCAGAATCAAACCATGGCACTTCTTCTACAGTGTTTTCTCATAGGATGGTGTGTTCAAGGCAGCGTTCGGCGTTGGATTTCTGCTAGAAAACTCACAATTATGCACCACAAATTCAAATGAAACATTCAAAACTAGGGAATCCACTAGATCTCTGCTTTTTGTCTGTTCATCAGAGGCAGCTCAGTGTCAGTTGTCCTCAGGAAATGATGATGCTCGGCTTCCCATCATGGCACAAGTGCTCGAACACGTTTCTGCATGCATGTACATGAACACACACACACACACACACGCACTCACACTTAACACTTTGTGACATTGGAGCTTCCAGAAGCTCGCTCCTCCCCATCACATCACAGCCTGCACGTATGAGTATGCATTAGATCGTCTGCATCACGTGTTCGTCACATGCTGATGAAGCTGTTTATGCTGAAACACACGAGCTGGTTGGAAAGGGAACGCAAAACATTTCAGGGTAAACAGTCGTGCATTTGCATTCGGTTCACGTTACATTCTGTTCATCGCATCCCCCCTCCTCCCATCCCGCCTCCCCCCCCGGAGTCCTGATCACGTGCCCAGTGCTCCCATTCGCTTTGAAATCTCCATCGCCGAGCGACGAGCGAACGGGAAAAGCAGCAGAATTAATTCTCCTCCCCGCATTGGGCCCTCTGTCGCCCATCTAGCGGTCGGAGACGAGGTTTTATCCCGTCATAACTGCTCACAGATTAATCTCAGCCCAGATCGGTGAGCCGGCACGCTGCTGGTCTGGGGTCAGCGGCGTTGGGCGGAGAAAACTGGTGCCTATAAATAGAAGCCGGGACCTGCAGGGTGGAGGTTCTGGCTCATTTGTCAAAGCTTTGTGTGGGACAGAGAAGAGAAGAGAATAGAAGGGTGCAGCATCAGTCAGAGATATTGGATGTCAGTCTTTATTTCATTTAATGGGCGGTTTCTAAGAGATGAGTAAATTATAAAAGAGACACACAAAAAAAAGAAGGGAAGTAATGGAAAATGTGAAGGTCCCATTCATCTAGCAGGAGGTGGGGTTTGTTGTCACATGTACAAAGGGGGTGATTATCTTTTCACAAGATGCGTCCAAAATAATCAAGTTTCTTTAATAACCAAACTTGTTCTTCACAAATAATAATTCACTGATATTTAAGCTGACTAGTTAAGTTTACTCAATGAGGGCAGAAGCTGCGTTTCCATTACAAATGCAGACAAATACACAATCAAAATAACACACAAATAGGTTTGTTCATACAGTGAGTCACTAAAAATGCCATGCTGTGGTTCGCTAACTACTTCCTGTTGTGTTTTGTGCCGGTGGTTATGTCCCGTTGTTGATCACGTGACTCGTGTGATTCAAACAAAGTGTTTCTGTTGCTGTGTGTCGAAATAAACCAATTTTGATCCGGCCCAACAAAACCTCCTCAGCCTACCACCAAAACCTTTTATCGGGAGAGATTAGGTTTTGTTTCAGCCATTCTTTAAAATCTCTAAAATCCGCAAACTTTTTTTGTTGTTGTTTTTGGGCTGATGGTTCCAAATCTGAGAACCAGGATGATGTTTTATATTTTGTGCTGAGCAACCTCCAGTAACATCTCCTCTTTTTGCATCTCCTGTCCTTTAGGATCCTTCTACTCACAAACTCAAACTCACCAGAATATAAATCGGACATAAATGCTTCATAACAGATGAAGATCTGTGTACTGATTAGTTTCATTGCAGTAAAATGCACTGGCAAAATAGCAGAGAACAAAATGTTCTGGAGGTTCTGGGCTAGAATTTACAATACCTTGGGGAAACACTTCTATCCTTTCAACTGTTTCAAACACAAACATTTTTCTCCGTTTTTCTTTGTAAAATAACTCAAGCTCAATCAGACTGGATGGGGAGAGAGTGTGAACTGTTGTTTCTAAGGTGTGGCTTAGATTTTCGTCTAGATTTACATAGATTGACCATATCTTTCAGTTTGTGGTTGTAGGGCGACAAAATTTGAAAAACAAAAATGCCCCCTCATGTTTGTGCCGTTGTTAGAATATTGAGCTCCTCTGTTCATGTTCCTATTTGCAGTAAGTATGTCAGCATCTGTCTACTCTCCTTTACAGCTCTGGCTTGATTCTCACGTTTGTACTTGTGTGTGTGTGTGTGTGTGTTTAGTTCTATTTAGGACCATTTCTGACACATTTACAGGTCTTCTGAAGACTGCTGGATTGATTTGAATTACGTTTTGGTTAACGTTAGAGTTAGGAATGGACTAGTAACAGTTACGGTAATTGAAAATGTCTGGGTTTGTGTAAATGGCTGTTAATACAAAGTCCTAATGTGGGCAGAAATACAAACATTAATATCTGTCTTTGTTGTTGTTTTCTGTGCATATGTAGTGTTTTGTGTTGTTAGTTTTAGCCGTCTCTCAGCTCATAAGACAACCATTTTTTAATAACGGCAATGTTAATCAATGAAATTAAGATGAGAAATAGGTTTTAAATGCTTTATGGTCGCAGTCATTTTAGAAGGGGAAATAAAATCTGAACTTAATGTTTAGTTTTCAAAATGGTGTAGGTTCAATTACACAGGTGCAATTGTACAATTACCTCCTGTGCCTCAGACATTCTGGATGTGGTATTTAAATTCAGACCAAACTGAACTTTTGACATCTGAGGAAAATGTCAGTGTTATTAAAATGTCACTTTTTGAACCTTTAAACCACTGTCACGTTGGCACTTGATGTATATTTGCAAAGGAAGTACAGAGCGGAGGCGGTGCATCACTAATAATCTTCCTAAGCGAAACACCAGCTGAGAAGGGAACATATGAAACATTTCCAGTCAGTGTAATTGACTGTGAGAGACTTCCATTCCTTCCACCTCCATCTCCTGTAATATTAATTTAATAACATAAATAATAATTAGCTTTTCTGTCAATACACTCCCAAGGAAACGTTGCAAGAATTGAACTTGCACGTCCTGTTTTTAAAGCGTCCGTCTACAACATGTGTCTATTCTGGTACTTCGAATATGACTCTTTCCATATCACGGCTGGTTGTCCCTTGTTGCCGTGGCAACCGTGAATGTAAGCTTTATGTGGCAGGTTGTCTGGGTGGGTTGGGCCGAGAGAGACAGACCGGTGGTTTTACATCTTTGTGTGTGTGTGTGTGTAGGTGGTTTTATGTAACCACCTTAAGCATCTTTCAGAAAATGTTTCTTTGACTTGAATAAACTCTGAAGTAGTTTTTAGAGTTTTTTTTTGGGAGAAGTGCTACACATCACGACATCCCGCAGATAAACAATAACGCAGTAGGTGTTGCATCACTAATATGATTCAAATGCTGAGTAATAACTTAGAGTTTGTGTCTCCTGTAGAGGACTGATGAGGAGGCGGTGTTGGACCGCGGGGGAACACGTTCTATGCTCAACACCAATTTTGAGAAGGAAGAACTTGAAGGTAATGGCCTTATATGATGCTTATTGTTCTAAATATATTTGTTTAGTAATTATTATAAGTCGATTGAAAAATAACAACTAGCAAACGTTTGAAATGATTTTGAACAAGAGAGTTATCCGGGACTTACAGGCTTTTCACAAGCGAATAGGAGAGGGCAATTCTCATTTTAATAACTGTTTTTAATCGTAAAGTGGAAAGTAAAAAAAGAGAGTTTTGCCCTCCTTACAGATTTCTTCCATTTTTTTCCAGACCTTAAGACTTAAGCTTGTGACATTGAGTGTCTGCAAATGTGCTGTAATGAATATTTTTGCTGCTAACGTAGCAGCTGACGTCAAAGTGTGCGCCGAAAATAAATCAGCGTACAGCCGTCATAATTACTACTATGTGTCACTGTTAGTTTAAAATAGGATCACTGTTGTATTTTGAACAACAGTGATCCTATAATAAAAAACTATAAAGGAGCTTCTGTTTTCTAGTTGAAGCCCCTCATAAATTGTTGTGAAAAAAGTATTTGGTTCTTTTCTTGTGTGTTTTTTTTTGTTTGTTTTTTTTTGGTCACACGTTTCAGATAACAAATGTTAATATCAAGTAAAGAAGCTGAAGTGCACTGATGAATCATCCAGGTCTTATCTGCAGACCTCACTTCCCGCAGATATAATTCGACACTAATGCCAAATGCCGAATGCAGTGCTTCACAGCACTGCATTCAATTACGAGTTATTGTTTTGTGTGTGAAAAGCATGAAGTATTCTTTAAACATCCTGCTGTGTTTAGAAAAACATGGAGTGAAATAGGTTTCATTTATTCCTGTCCTGATTTTAAAAGACCATAAATAGTTGTTGTTTTTTTCTGTCCTGGATTAATTGGTTCTGAAACCAAGAAAGCACTAAAAATCTAAAATTTTGTCTTTGTTTCTACAAAGGTTGAAGTTTTTATGAATTTAATTCAGGTTTGAGTGATCAAACTTTTTCAGGCTGAGGACTGGGCCTGTGTAATTTGATCGATTTTCCGATATTTATTGATATATAACCTATCGATTTTTCATCCACTAGTACCAATACATTAAATCCTATTTAGGTGTTAAAATCTTCAGGCTTTCACTAAAAAGAAAGCTTGAATATGACCTTTGGTAAGCTAACTATAGCGCTGCACTTTGCATGTAAACAAATAAATGGTTGTTGCGTGCAGTACCTTGCAGCCCACTAGGGGGCACCCAGACCCCCAGTGGACAGGAGACCACAGTTTGAGAAAGTCTTCTAAGTGTGTTACATTTTAAAATTAAACTTTAAAAACCTGTAAAGCAGCCCTTTAGTTTAGCAACAACAGGAGACGATAAAGCAGAAAACGTTTGCGTCATTAGCAGCTAATGGTTAACAAGTTGCGGAATCATCTTTCGCCATTTCTCTTCAGCTTTTTTCTGATGGCTTAGATGACTAGTTTGATTATTTAAGACTCCAATAATGTCTTCCATTAGCTGAATTTCCCTTTATGATAAATATTCAATTGAACTGAACTGAATCACTCCTTTAATCTTCAATATGAAGATTAAATTTGGCTGAGTTTCCTTGAATTCCTTTGGCCGTCATACATTTCCAGATTTTTAATGAAAGGAATGTTGAAAACGCTGTACAGTCATCTTAAGTGGCTGTAATCTCATCAAACCACAAACTACCGCGTAAACTGAAGCTGTGACGGACAAAAAACTGGTTAGGTGGGGTGGGCGAAAAGGAAGAGACAAAAAAGGAAACATCATATGACATCAGCAGTTGGTCATGCCTGAGAGAGGCAAGCTATTTTTATAAAGCCCACCACACACGAGTCCTGACTCACTCATGTACAAAACCCTCCCCTCACGTCTCCTTCCTCTACATCACTTCTGATCTGGTTCATAACTATGTGGCTAGGAAAATTTGCTGCACATGCAGCAAATTTCCAAACCTCTTCCTATTGCTTCCCACATACATAATTTACTGAGCGCTAAGAGCAGTTTGCTCTGGACAGGTCCATCTACTATGAGACACGCGCAGACAGCATCAAGCCTGTCCAAGTGACAAATATATTTTGACGTAGTACATAATCTCGCTTAACCTCTATTCCTGCCTTCCTGTTGGTTTCTGGAGTCTCTTGAGATTGTGAGGTAACTGCGCTCAAGCAAGTAGAGATCGAGTTTCACCCCGGAAAGTAATCCATCAGGCATGTTCTTTATTAAACAAGTCTTTGAATTTATTATCATTTTTGGGAGAATAGCTGCAAGTTTTTATCATTTATTCTTGCTTCAAACTCAAAAGGAAACCCTTTTGCATTATGAGCCAGTAATAAAACAAGAAGGTGGGGCGGCTTGTAAAATCTGGGTCAGACAAACTCTAAACCTCTGCTTGCGGTGCTTTGCACTCAGTAATACCGTGTTACACCATCTCATCACTTATTTAATGCAAACTAAGCCACTCCTGCTGTTTTGCTGGAAATTATTAGACGCAAACGGTGATCAAATATCTTAACTAGCTAACAGTCATCAGTCGCTGCTATCGAGCTTACGCAGTGCATTTGGCTTTTATGCATTTTATTACAGTTCAACTGGAGCTGCACCGATCTGATATTAACATCTTTATTGGTTCTAGATCAGATATTGAACTTTCTGAACCATTTCAAAGATATATTGCGGTTTATTTTTACATGTTTGACCAAAGTAGTCGAGCTATTGCTATCTTCAGTTTCTTTATTCTTTATTTTGCATTGGCTGTCATACTGATAATTGCACTGAATGAACAAATTAAAGTTGTTTCATGCTTGACCAAATGCTTGGTGTATTGTGGTAAAAAGTTATCAAATAAATTTGTAATTCAGTACATTTGTCTGTTTTAATAGGGATTATATGCAATAAACTGAAAAGTGGAACTAAAATGATGCATGTTTTTAAAATGACGTCTAAAAGCACCTCAAACTATAGTGTAGAAAGTGAAGTTTAGTGCCCTTATTTTTGTCCAGACAACCTAGGGCCATCGGGGAAAAACAAATGGACCGCAATAAAAGAAGAGAGAGTCAGCTCAGATTCTCTTCACG
The DNA here is from genome assembly GCA_010277015.1 of Poeciliopsis turrubarensis. Lineage (NCBI taxonomy): Eukaryota > Metazoa > Chordata > Actinopteri > Cyprinodontiformes > Poeciliidae > Poeciliopsis > Poeciliopsis turrubarensis. The sequence goes on along the minus strand of VMRN01000162.1, from coordinate 46,484 downwards.
CTGACCCTGTGGACGTGAGCTCCTGTGTGCTTCCACACAGACATGAGAACGAGGCTGTAATCCTCACGCTGCGACACGTCCTTTCAAAGTACTACGTTCATTATCTGTATTATACCAAAACGAAAATGACTCCAATTACGGTGGTAATCTTCAAAATCAATTTCATTCTCTTGAAAGGGGACAAGGGGCTTTCATTACCAGCACAGCAGGCCTGAAGGCAGCCGTTGGTTCCTTTAATTGAGCCTTCATGGCTGCTTGCTAGATGACATGGCATCTGCGGAAAGGCATTACTACATTATTCAGAGCCTGTTTTGTTTTCTTTGCATCTTTTCCGTCACTCTTTTCTTCCGGCTTTAAGCTGTGAACGGGTCTTCATTTCTTTAAGTAGATTTTTTTTTTTTTAAATTTGTGTCAGAGTACTGCCTGTTGCATTAAAGAATCAGTCAATTATTTGGATGATAGATGAAAATAATCTTGATAATTTCCCTTCCGATGGTTTCGGTTGTGTGTATTTTTATTTATTTTTTTGGTTGTTATACTAAGCTTTGGATATTTTAGATATTGTTCAGTTCAAGTGCTCTTTAAAAAAATTAGTTTTATTAGTCTTTGAGAGGGCAAACATGCATAATTCTACTACTATTAATAATTTTTAGGGCAATCCAGCAAACTGTATCATCACAGTCATAGTAAAGTACGTTAAAGTAGTATTTCATAGTAAAGTGGCACAAAGTATATCAGTTGATTCATGGGGATTTTGGACCCTCACTTATTCTTGTCCAAATTGACTTTGTTTCGTTGTTGTTGTTTTTTCCCCAGTGAAGCCAAATTCTATTTGGCTGCCGAAAATTCACACATTTTCCTGAGAAATTATTCACTGTCGTTGACACTGCAACAGATTGACAGCAATTTCACACGCTGAATATGGTTGAGAAGGATGACAGGCAACACATTGCTCCACTTACCAATCGTGGCTGCCACAATCTGCAGATTTCGCCTTTCCATTAAGGAAAAAGCCAACAAAATGTGCACATTATTTGGACAATTTTCAGTCCAGAAATGACCTCTGACCTCTTTATCCAATCCAGAAAATAATTGATATTCTACTTTCATTTTGAAGCTTAACTACAGAGTTAAAGGGGGAAAAAAAAAGAAGCTATGGATCGATGTCAAAATGTTGTAACTTCTGAGTTGGGCCATTTTGGTTTCAGGTCACCGCACTCTCTACATCGGAGTCCACGTCCCCTTGGGTCGGAGGTCACACCGTCGACACCGTCACCATGGACACAGACACAGGAAGAGGTCCAAGGAGAGGGACTCCACAGGGGAAGACGGTCGAGAATCGCCCTCATATAGTAAGAGATAGTGACGTGTCGAGCTGAACTTCAGAAAATGATTTGGTAGAGCTGGGAGCTCAAAGCTATTTAATCTTTAAGTTCAAATAACTTGTTCTGTCCTCGTAGCAACTTTCTATCAGTATGCTGTGCTTTTTTAGGCTAGCTTCTTTAGCTTTAGCTCTTTGAATGCGGTACCTCCAAGGAAATACTGGTGAAACTTTTTTTTTGTCTTTTTCTTTCACTTTTTTTTTTCATCAACTTCTGCATAGACACTCCAGCTCAGAGGGTGCAGTTTCTTCTGGGAACAGAGGATGGCGACGAAGAGCACATCCCACACGCCCTGTTCACTGAGATGGACGAAATCTGCCTCAGGGAGGGCGAGGACGCCGAATGGAAAGAGACGGCTAGGTGAACTTCTCTCATCTGCTTTCTGTCTGAAAATCGGTGGAAAGAGAATTTTTTTTCAAGCGTTATTCTTTGAACTTGTTTCCAGGTGGCTGAAGTTTGAAGAGGATGTTGAAGACGGCGGCGAACGGTGGAGTAAGCCCTACGTGGCGACCCTGTCTCTGCACAGCCTGTTTGAGCTGCGGAGCTGCATCATGAACGGCATCGTGATGCTGGACATGCGGGCCAACTCCCTGGAGGAGATCGCAGGTGAACACCGCAGGCGGACCAGGCGGTTTTGTCTCATTCTTCAGCGCTCTTGAACTCTTTCACATTTTGTCTGTCAATATGGCTGAAAAACCGCCTCAAAAATTTGATAAAAAAACTGGAATCTTATCAAAATTGGTGTGTTTCCATTAAGCAAAATTATTTTCCGAATTCCAATTTGCACAATTTTATGCAGCTCTTGATCCCTCAGCGCGAAGCTAAAAATTTATTATCTAAGATGAAAGCATGTCCATGTGTTAGAATGGTCTAGTCAAAGTCCAAACCTATATTCCATTGATAATGTGTTTTGTTGCAAAAATGGGGAAAAGTGGGGTTCAATAGAATATTTAGAATGATGGAACACAAATACTTATTTTTATTTTTAAAGCATATATAGTTAGTAATTCATTGCATTTGTCACACAAAATACCAACTAAATCCTACTATTTTTTCCCCCCCATGCATTAACTCTGTTGATAAGAGAATGATCTCACTTTTCAGTCAGAATGACCTAAATAAAATCAAAGCAGGAGACATCATGGAGCTGCCGGTGTGTTTTTGAGGTCAGATAGGGGAGAGAATATTTATCTGTGCTGCTGCAGAAATCGCCTGAACAAAACCTGATCCGGCACAAATCACCCACAGTGGGTCAGGTTTTTTTTTTCTTTTTTTGTCTTTGTTTGCTATTTTTTGGGCACGATGAGCTTAGCATCGCTGGCTGTCATGCTGAGGCAAGAGAAGCAGATTAATTACTGATCATAATTTATCTATGTTTCTCACGTAATGTGTGCTTTTTATCTGTCAGATATGGTTTTGGATCAGCACGAGGGGTCCGGCTCTCTGGGTCCGGATGCCCGGAAGAGGATCCGCGAGGCTCTGCTCAAGCAGCACCATCACCAAAACCACAAGAAGCTGGCCAACCGCATCCCCATCGTACGCTCCTTCGCTGACATCGGCAAGAAGCAGTCTGAGCCTCATTCCATGGACAAGAACGGTAAACACACACACACACGCACGGAGCTGTCAATAGTCAAATACCTGTTTTTTAAATTTCCTTTATAGTTGTCCCACTTTACGCCACATATGTCAATTGTGAGTTCATTGCAAATTTTCCGCAAAATGGTCAAAAACATTGGGTTTAAGTGACTGCTAACTCCCACCTGCAGGTGGCAGTACTTCATACTTTTGCTACACTGTTGCCTCAAGCCTTACTTAATGTCAAGTTGTATTACGAGTTCATGTGGCGAGTAACAAAAAGTCTGTAATATTTCTAAATTAACAACACAAAACCTGTGAAATCCTGCATAGGAAGCTATTTATTATTATTTTAACAGTTTGTTCATGGGATTTATCAGTATCAGTTGATATCAGTTCTGGAAGATTCATGACGTTTATTTGGCCCAAATGAAAATGAGCGTGACCCGCCTCGTAGCTGGATTCAGGCCTGCTCGGCATCTTATTGCAGGGATTATTGGACTGACAAAACTGCCACTCACAACATGGCGGCAAAACTGATGCGTAGAATCCATCATGGGATCATGCAGCATGTTTTAAGTCTGCAATGTTCCTTAGGCCACTGATATCCACACTGAAGTGCTAGAAGTTTATTTTGATTTCACAACAGACTCAAAACCTACTACAAGTTGAAAATCAATATATATCAGATGGTTTAACAATAAAACATATAAATGTTGGGCTTTCTCACTAGTTAAACACAAATGGCTGATTTAAACCTGCTCAGTGACCTTCATCTATTGGCAGCGCTTTCACCTTTTTGGAAGAGGCGGACACAATCTTAATAAACATGGGGATAAAGATCCTCACTGCAAACCTTTTTCATTCTATCAACAAGGACAATAATGTGATGATCGCTTCAGAAGACCAGGCTCAAGGATGTGTGACGAGGATGCAACCCTCCACTTATCAGGAGCAAACTATTCCAAAACAAGCTGATAACATTGATTGGAGACGGAGCGACTGGTTCTCCTCCTCCCTCCCTCCCTCTTTGCTCCTCCACTCAATTACTGCATTTGCAAGATGCCTATGAAGAAATGTCTTCTGGACCAGAGTTTCTCAAGTTTACAGATGGAATGAATCAACAACGCAAAAAACACGACATTACCTGCGTGGATCACTACAAGAAAATGTGCAAAAAAACTGAAATATACAAAATACGGCGGTCCGAATTCAAACCTCAGACTGAAGAACGTTTGGCCTCCAAGTCACTGAAACGAGCGCTTTTAAATACCAGCTCTCTCTCTCTGCTAAAGCTCTATTAGTTGATGATTTCATCACTGAGCATAATATTGATATGTTTCTGACAGAAACATGGTTGAATGACACGTCAAACAAGCAACACACACCCAAAGACACAAACTGGACCTGGTTATCAGTGAGGGTGTGACTGATGTCTCTGTGACTGATGTCGCCCTGTCGGATCACTTCCTGTTATCGCTGAACGTTCTTTATCCTTTGACCCACTTGGACAAACGGCTGCTATCACAAAAAGTTCTTTCACAGAAAACACAGCAGAAACATTTAATCAAATCTCCTCTTCTTTGCCTTTGAGCTGTAATGATGTAGATAAGCTGGTAAATAACTTTCCGTTTAAAGTTTCAGAAACGTAATCAATTGCGAATCGAGTGATGGCACTTGACTGAATGTCATGTTTTGATAGTTGATTCTATGTGCTATAGAAATAATATTTGATTGTCTAGTTTTCGCCAATAAAGATCCAGCGACAGCGAGGGCAAAATGTGTCCACCTTCCAGAGGTTGCAACCGTAGCGTGCCGTTTCCCTGCGTCGTCTCCGTTTGGGAAAGCGGTTCTGGTGAAAGCCGATATTGTTTTCCTGCTCTCTGATAGGCCAAACGGTCTCACCGCAGTCCCAGCCGTCCAACGAGGCCAAACAGGACGTCAGCCGAGAAAACAGCGCTGTGGACTTCAGTAAGGTGAGCAGCCAGAACAACCGCTGCTCTTCTTGTTTGTCTTTGGCCAGTGAGAGCTGAACACATAACAAGCGCAGAGTGTTTAACCAGTCTGGGGTTACGTGTGTGAAATGGTCACCAGCAGCTTCTCACAAAGGTAACTTGACTGGCGTCAAACGGCATCAGACGGTGTTTTCTTTAGCCAGTTCAGATTCTCCTTTCATTCTTTGTTTACAGAATTGCCTATTTTGATCATTTATCCAGCTTTCAGTCCAGAAGCGATCCGTTTGCGTCTTGCTGTTGCAGATTGACCTCCATTTCATGAAGAAGATCCCTCCTGGAGCGGAGGCGTCCAACGTGCTGGTCGGGGAGCTGGAGTTCCTGGACCGCCCTGTGGTGGCCTTGGTCCGCTTGTCTCCTGCTGTGCTGCTCAACGGCCTTACCGAAGTTCCCATCACCACCAGGTGATCCAGGCGCCGACCGAAAGTCCTGCAGTTTGGTTTCTCTTTTAGACTTTGCTCTTCGTGTCAGATCTGAACGTGTTGCTTTCGTTGCTCAGGTTCTTGTTCATCCTGCTGGGGCCTCTGGGTAAAGGTCCTCAGTACCATGAAATCGGGCGATCTATCGCTACGCTGATGACTGATGAGGTGAGGCAACGGCAAAAACAAACTGAAATCTTTATAGGATGAAGAGTATTTCTGTTTTATTATTCTCACAAAGCATTTTGTAGCAGGCCCAAACAGCAGCTTATAATCAAAAATTTATAGTTCATATATATATTTTTATTTTAAGAATAAAGTCATAATACGACAAAGTTGTAATAATGTGACTAGAAAGTCAGAATTCTACCTGAATAAAGTCATGTTATGAGAACAAAGATACAAACATATGAGAATCACATACTACCAGAATAAAGTCATAATAAAAGGCTACAGAATAGGAGAATGAAGTCATAATTTTATGAACATTCCTGGACAAAAAGATAAAATAAAGAATGTTGAGCAACTTGTGAAGCTATGCCTTGGTATCAGTTTTACAAATGATGAAATACTTCATCTTTTCATATCAGCATCCAGCTATTATCAGTAGAAGGGCTTTGAAATGTTTGTGCCAACAAATGGATGTTAAATCGTGGACTGCATGATCCCATCAGATCTTGATAACTCACTGCAAGCTTTGCTCTCATTAAAACAGATTTGTCTTGGTACTATATTCTCTATTGATATTATGACTTTATTCCCAGCGATATTGGGGAAAATAAATGGCACAGTTATTTTTTTTTTTTTTTGATAATTCATCAGAGATGTGGATTTTTAGAGATCACACGCTGCACCGCCTGCTGTGATTCATCCGAAAGGTGTCCCACAGGGAAGTGGCAGGACCCTGTGGAGTCCAATCGAGTTCTTTGACGCCACACTCATTTATCCATGCCTTCACGCGGACGGCTTTGCTCTCTGGTGGACAGTCGTCTTACAGGAAGGGTTCGTCCCCAAACTTGTCGCCAAATCGTCCAAATTGTCTTGGTACGCTGCAGCATTAAGGATTATTTCACTGAAACGAAGAAGCCCAGTCCAAATCCTGGAGAACAGCCCCACACCATAATCCCCTCCGCATCAAGCTTTACTCTTGACACAACACAGTCAGATAAGTGTCGTTCCCCTGGCAACTGCCAAACCCTGACGCCTTCATCCGAATGCCAGATGGAGAGGCGTGATTTGGCCCTCCACTCCGATCCTGTCCAGTGGCGGCGTGCTCCGCACCACTGCATCCAGCGCTTTGCATTGATTCTCCTCGGTGATGCAGCCGGGCTTCCATGGAAACCCATTACATGAACCTTTCTATGTACTGTTAGTGTGCAAATAAAGTTTGGATGGTCTGAAGCTCTTAACTGCAGAAAGTTGGTGACCTCGACGCTCTCGATCCCTCGGCATCCCGTGACCCCACTTTAGGATTTTGCGTGGCCTATTTGCTGTTGTGATTGCTGCCACTAACAGTTGATGGTTGAACCTTTAGTAGAGAGAAAAATTAGACCTATTGGACGTCTAACATCAATGGGCTGTAGAGAGTGACTCATTCTTTCACACCTGCACCCATGAAAAAGATTGAACCACATAAATTCATAGTTTTGGAGAGAGAGCCACTGCTTTCAGCAATCTAGTAATAATATAATTTTCTACCCTAATAATATGATTTTCTTATTTATTTATTTTTTGGATAACTATATTGTCCAACAACATACTAGTTCCTTTAAACTTTAAACACATTAAAAGTTATGAAATTCGCCATCCTGATGTCTATTTAAAGCTTAAGAGTCTGGAATTATGTGTGGAGACATACAGCTTGGATTTTGTTTTGACCAGGTCATGTTATTGCGAAGCTCATTTTCACGTTAGTGAAAATATATATTTAATGTCAACAACACAGATTTTCCATGATGTCGCCTATAAGGCCAAGGACAGGAGTGACCTGGTGGCAGGCATCGACGAGTTTTTGGATCAGGTGACCGTGTTGCCCCCCGGCGAGTGGGACCCCTCCATCAGAATAGAGCCGCCGAAGAATGTTCCCTCTCAGGTAAATTCAAAACGTAGGGATTTTGCATTCTTCTTTTTGCTTCTTGCATTCTGCCTTCAGGATGAAATTGATAGAATGGCCAAATTTTGCAGCTACTTTGAAGCTCTCCCGATTGTCTGCTCTTTTCTGTAAGGTTAAAACTCTTTTGAGACCTCTTTAGGACACTGAGATTTTTTTTTTTTTTTAACTGCAGCCTTTATGTGTCCAGTTGAAATGCCCGGCTGTGCCTGTGTGTGTTTGTCATAGGACAAATTAGGCTGCACTTTAAAGCTGGCATATACCCAGCGTTTGATTGACAGTGATGTTTACTGCACAGGAAAAGCGAAAGATTCCCCCCGTTCCCAACGGAGTGACGGATCTTGGAGAGTCTGAGGAGCATGGAGGACATGGTGGCCCTGAGCTCCAGCGCACGGGGAGGTGAGCGCTGGAGACCAACGGAATAATTTAGCGTTTACACTCTGTCACTTCTTCCAGCTATTCTCTGTGCCTGTCTTCCTGTCGCCTATTAGCTGCTTCACTGCTCCCAAACTGTTAATTTAGCTTGTCTAGTGCGCAGACTATCCTATTGGGGGAATGTCATTCTTCACTGCTCAAAACAGAGGTCTGTTGTTTTAGTATCACTTCATTGCATATTAGTCGCGTTTATTAGACCATAAAGGAAAAATGTTCCTTTTAGACGTTGACAGATTTCAGAGTTGTAACATTTTTCTTCAGATGAAACCACATGTTTTTGTTTTCAGACTCATCATTTGAAACTATTCAGACGTAAAACCTTCAGAAGTAGATCTGATGACATTAATCCATTTATTGTTACAGATTTTAAATGTTGGAATAAAACTTGTGTGCTTGAACACATTTTACTGCTACGATTGAATCTTAAGCCCAGTCTTGTCGGTCAGCCATTTCCTGCTCCCTCCATCGGTACCACCACCTTTTCCGCCATCCTCTCGGGACTGACATAAGCGTAGCAGCCCACCCAATGCTGTCACGGCAACCTGCTCCGACGGCACCTCAGCAGGACTGACTGCACAGTTGTCGGAGGCAAACCCAGCATGGGGTCACTTTGTAACTCCAGCTTTGTTTACCGATGTTTAATTTGGTGAATCAACTGAAAGTGGGAGAGCGAGTGTTTGGCTATGACCACCTGCCATCCGCTAACATGTTTACCAGCCGCTGCCTCTCACCTGATAGAGCGAGAAATGGTAGAACCCCTTGATCAAGACAGTTTGTAGTAACGGTATGTTGTGATGATCTGCAGCAGGAGAAGATAATGGATTTTTGTTGTTGATTAAACTCTAAAAAAGGGATGGGTACTTTTTCCCAAATTAGGGATTTTAGATGTGCTATGCATTTACAGATTTCTATGAAGAGCCGAGAATAATTCATTTCACCATTAATTGATTCATTTTAAGGATGCAAACTATTTGCTGAACATGAATAACATAAGTTTGTGAAAAATATTGCAAGTTTCTTTATTGTTTTTGTAATCATATATGTATATTTATTTTTTTTCCTGTCATTTTTAGTCAGATTGTGATTTTACATAGGGGTCGCTACATCCAGGTGTATCATGTCAACACGGGTATTTTCATATAAAGAGGACAAGAAACGCACCAGTAGCAATTAGCAAACCGCTAGTGGAACTGCACCTCAGCCAAACTCATTATAGGAGCTACTTCTTAGTGCAACGCTGGTAAAAACGTAGTGAAAGGGTTAATAGAGGAGCCATGTTGTGATGACTTCCTGAAGGAAGAGTTTCAGAAAGAGCAGGAGTTTCTTAGAGACAGAGGCCCAATTCCAAGGCAACAAATTACAAAGTCAAATTGCCTTTAAGTGATATTTAAATGGTACTATGTGCCTGGAAAATGCACAATACTACCCCTTTAACATGGCTGTGTCATTGCAGGATATTTGGTGGGATGATCTTGGACATCAAGCGAAAAGCCCCTCACTACCTTTCAGACTACACAGACGCCATCAGCCTGCAGTGTCTGGCCTCCTTCCTCTTCCTGTACTGCGCCTGCATGTCACCTGTTATTACCTTCGGAGGACTCCTGGGCGAGGCCACAGAGGGCCGCGTGGTACGTTTCCACTTTCAAAGACTATAAATTATCAGTGATTTACAATCTACAGTGTCTGCAGTTACCATAAGGAGACATTATTCATTTATTTATATTTTACAAAGTAAAACCTTTTTCACTGACAAGTCAGTGATTCCATACCTTCATGTTTTTGTATCATTTGTGAAAATAAATAAAATTTTTACTTGTTTTAGTAGGTGAAACTAGTATATTATGTCGAAAATGACAATACGGCGACAAAGTTATAATACGTTCAGAAAGATGAGTGGAAGGAAAATATTTGCTAGGAAAAGGTGCATCAGCAAAAATATTTTTTTTGTTGATCTCTTGTATTAGTCAACTATTCAGTAGATGACGGACAACTCACTATCTTTATTAACTGGTAGTCATAATCATCAAACAAAAATATGAAACTTTTTCATTATATAAAAAAAAAAAAAAAAAAAAGATTTGCTGTCCTTAACATGTTTGTTTGTGCTATGCATTGAAAATTAACGAGCCCTTCAAACCTCTAAGGGCTTGTTAATCAGAACTCTGGTTCCGGTTCTTCCAGAGTGCCATCGAGTCTCTGTTTGGGGCGTCAATGACTGGGATAGCCTACTCTCTGTTTGCCGGTCAGCCCCTCACCATCCTGGGCAGCACCGGGCCTGTTCTCGTCTTTGAGAAAATCCTTTTCAAGTTTTGCAAGTAGGCTTCTTTCTCTTCCTCTTTGTTTCGGTCCGTCCTTTGTTTCTTTCTTCCTTCCTTTACTTCATTTGGTAAAACACTGCATGTTAGTTCCTGCCAGTTTGATTCTTGTGTGTGTGCCTCAGGGAATATGGCCTCTCCTACCTCTCCCTGAGGACCTGCATTGGGCTGTGGACGGCCTTCTTCTGCCTGCTGCTGGTGGCCACAGATGCCAGCTCGCTTGTCTGTTACATCACGCGCTTCACCGAAGAGGCTTTCGCCGCACTAATCTGCATCATCTTCATCTACGAGGCCCTGGAGAAGCTGATTCACCTGGGGGTGCACTATCCCATCAACAAACACAACGACCTGCAGAAGCTCACCCAGTACTGGCAAGTGTCTCTGTCCTGTAGGTTGCAAAGCAGAAAGCACATGATCCAGCAAGCTTCAGTTCTAAATCATTACAAAAAGATTACATATGTAATCTGCAGTGTGGTAAGCTCAGCATTTTTGGCCAAAACATGCTAAAGTACCACAGCTACGTCTTGGTTCAGTGGTAAAGGACAGAGTTTATGGTCGAAGCGTTACCAGTAAACAGAGATTACAATGTGAGAAAATGACTTTTTAAAGCGTATTGATTATTTTATCTCAAACAGGTGTAGCTGTGTTGAGCCCAGGGACCCGAGCAATGAGACCCTGCGATTTTGGGATGAGAGGAACATCACAGTCTCCCAGGTCAACTGGACCTCACTGGAGGTCAAGGTAAAGAACCCATTTATTTGTACAGGAACGTCTCCACTGAGCCAAATGCTTTTTCACATCCCTGTAAATCGTTTTCCTCAACCACCGTCTGCCTCGTCTCTTTGCCCTTTGATTATTACCACATCCATCATCGTCTCCATTCACACCGGGGCCAGTAGGAGTGTGAGATGTTACACGGGGAGTTTCAGGGGCCCGCCTGTGGCCACCACGGCCCGTACATCCCAGACGTCCTCTTCTGGTGCGTGGTGCTCTTCTTCACCACGGTCTTTATGTCGGCCTTCCTAAAGGAGTTCAAGTTCAGCCGCTATTTCCCTACCAAGGTACTCAAACTGACACTCATTTTATATGTTTTGTTATTTTAGTTTTAGTCTCTGTGGCTTCGAGAGCATGTTGGATTTATTTGCCGTGCCTGAGCTAGTATTGTATATCAATGGAGAAATCTGATACTACTCCATTTTTGTTTCCATTTGGTGAAAAAGGAAGTTACACTGGTCTTCTTCTGAGGTTCTGTGTCGTTTCTTTCAGTAGTTCTTGGTCAGCAGTTCTTGGTCAGCGCCACCACAGGCGAGGAAGGGAACATGTTTTTCAATTAGTTTAGATCGTTTGAAACAGTGCAGTGTGACTGTGAATCGCACTAGTTGAAAATGTAACAAATGCTGCTATTTTGCTCCCTGATCAAACCGAGTTTACCTGACTATCAGGTGTAAAACACCCACAATTAATTCTAAGGTCTTACACCCGCAAAAGAACAGTATCTGATGGCCAGATCTTTAAGAAATGTGTAAAAAAACAGAAATTTCAACTGATCATTTAATATATTCTATTGGTTTAAAATGTTGTTTTATGATATTTCAGAGCAGAATGCTAGTAACGCAGCAGAGAAGGGCTACTTTGGGAATTTTATCTGAAGATAATAACATTTTGGGATCCTCTGGGCTCTTATTTCGAGCCACTTTTATTACTTTTTTCCCCCCTCAACCTTAAATTAAGTTTCAGTTCACATGTAGTTTGTTACTTAGTAAAAGTACAGTTTAACACATGTTATAAAGACTTGCTACACATGCTAGCTCTTCAACCGCAGTGACATCATGTTCAGTGAACCAGCTTTTAGTGTCTTTGGCTGTTTGGGTACCAAGCCCTTTTGGAAAATAAAATCAGCCTTGTCAGCAGAAAGAAGCACGAAGATTTCAGAAAACCCAGAACCAGCAGATGACATCGAATCATCCACTGGACTTGAAGCAGAATGGATTCTCCACTCTTTCTCTTAAGTCTTGGACTTTGGTTTAAAATGCAAACTTTACTTCCATCTGGAAAACAGATTACTAAATATATTCTCACCATCGTTTCAAAATATCTATTCTTCGGTCACACAAAGGGCCAAGCTGCAGAATGAAACCGACTTCATTTATTAATAATCCATTTAGTTTTAAAATCTGCATAGGTAATGATACTGAAACTGCATCATGAGCATACACTGCCATCTACTGGCTGTTTGGGAGCACAGCGAGAGCGCTGCAGTCTGTGTGGCCATTCTATGCAAAGTTTCTATGGGTTGTCATTGAGATGACACACGCCAGTGTGGGGTGATGTTGGCTCACTCTAGCGTGTCGTCTGATCGCCACCTTGTGGCGATGAATATTACATTGCAGTAACATTACATTGCAGTTCTTGAATTGTACTCTTTTTCCATATTCCGGTTTGAATTCATCATGGACTCTGTCTAAAGGATATGTGTGTCTTTGTTCTGTCCAGGTGAGGGCTGTCATCAGCGACTTTGCAGTCTTTATCACTATCCTCACTATGGTCCTTGTTGATTATGCCATAGGAATCCCATCGCCTAAATTACAAGTCCCCAACAAGTTCAAAGTAAGTCCCCATGACAGCCTTGTGTGTGAAATTCTGCACCTGCGTTTGCAGTAAAGTAGAAGATTTTGTGCAGAAAAACACAAAATCTTAAGATGATCTTTGTTCACTTTCAAGTGCAAATATCTCAGTATACTTTAAACTGGACAAAAGTAACTCGCAAATTACTTTTCATCAAGACATAAGAGTTTGTTTGAAGTGAATGATAATTCCTTAATATTGATTGTGGAAAATGTCTTGTTATAAGTGAAATAATCTGCCAGTTGTTAAAAAGGAACCAGATTTTATCACTAAATTATATTTTGAAGCATTGGACATGCAGATTCCACAGAAAAATAATAATCCGAATCCTGTTTTAAACATTTTATTTGAACATTTATATATAAAATCTTTAGATATCTCATCACCTAAGAAAAATGTCCCATTTTACTCCTGGAAGCCAACGAGAGACGATCGGGGCTGGATTATAAACCCGGTTGGACCCAACCCGTGGTGGACCACCATCGTCACCTTTATTCCCGCTCTGCTCTGCACCATCCTCATCTTCATGGACCAGCAGATCACAGCGGTTATAATCAACAGGAAGGAGCACAAGCTGAAGGTTTGCCCCAGCTCATTTCTCTGTGCCGTGCGACGCCTCATCGGCGCTGAAGTCTGTCCCTGTCGGCCCCTGCAGAAAGGCTGCGGCTACCACCTGGACCTGTTCGTGGTGGGGGTGATGCTGGGCGTTTGCTCGGTGATGGGCCTGCCGTGGTTCGTGGCGGCCACCGTGCTCTCCATCTCCCACGTGAACAGCCTGAAGCTGGAGTCGGAGTGCTCGGCTCCCGGAGAGCAGCCCAAGTTCCTGGGCATCCGCGAGCAGCGCTTCACCGGCCTCATGATCTTCACCCTCATGGGCTGCTCCGTCTTCATGACCTCCATGCTGAAAGTATTTACCGTACTCTGCTCACGTCAAAAAGCACTCGAAAATGCTTATAGAGTTGCACAGAAACCGGTTTTTAAAGAACTAAATTTTATCCGTTAAATTCAGTGAATCTGGACTGAATTTAACGCAAGACACCTTAATTGTTAGAAAAGTATTACTGATCGAAACAAAGCTATCACTAAATTAGCATAGCTTTAAGTGTTGCAATTCTGACCCTGACCTGTTTGCTGGCCTCTTCTCAGTTCATCCCTATGCCGGTCCTCTACGGCGTCTTTCTGTACATGGGAGCATCTTCCCTCAGAGGCATTCAGGTGAGCATCCACAGAGTCCCCCAGAGGCCAGAACTAACCCACAAAACACTCATTTATAAATCTCGCTTGCATCTTCCAAGTTCTTCGATCGCTTGAAGCTGTTCGGCATGCCAGCTAAACATCAGCCCGACTTCATCTACCTTCGACATGTGCCGCTGAGGAAGGTCCACCTCTTCACCATCATCCAGCTCAGCTGCTTAGTCCTGCTGTGGGTCATCAAGACCTCCAGGGCGGCCATCGTTTTCCCCATGATGGTAACCTGACTCTGCGTCTGTGCTTGTGCCGTCTTCGCTTGGCCGGTGTCTTCATCTGGCTGTTTCTCCAGGTCTTGGCGCTGGTATTTATTCGTAAGTTGCTGGATTTCATCTTCACCAAGAGAGAACTGAGCTGGCTGGATGATCTGATGCCGGAGTGGAAGAAGAAGAAGCTGGAGGACGCGGCACAAGAGGTGCAGTAGAGGAGCGCGGCGTCGGATGTTGGACGCGTTACAGTTTGCTGCAGGTTTTCTCTGTTTTGTCTCTTCCTCCAGGAGGAACACAGTATTATCGCAGAGGAGGAAGGGATCGTTCAAGTCCCACTAGAGGGCCACTACAGGTGAGTGTTTTCCACCTTTAGTTTAGCTTTGAGTGTTGATATTCTATTAGAATATGAAACAAAAAAGCAAACAAGTTCAATTTCTTAAGACTGAAACACCTTTCTTCCCTCTGCTGTGTTTGAAGGGGTGACCCAGCCACGGTGAACATCACCGACGAAATGTCTAAGGGATCTTTCGGGAACGTGTGGAAGGGTGTCAGTCCTGCTGAGAGCACGAAAAAGGAACCGGGATCGAAAAGGTACGCTGACGATTCCCAACGCTTCATGTGTAACGTACTACATAAGTACTTTTGCTGTTGATGCAAAATCTGAAAGTTTTTCTTCTGGAAAGGCCTCCATAATAAGTGGCAGGTGTTTATGACTGAACTGCTATTTTTCCAGTGAAGAAAGGAAAAGAAAAGAAAGATGTGTATTGCAGAGCAGCTGTGCCCTTGCAGATTTCCCGCTGCATAGACTAACGTAGTTTGTCCTGCCTGCTTCTCTTGCTCCATCCCGCCCCTAAGCTCCCCTTCCTAACCTCTCAGAAGCCGATACCCCGAAGGTAAGCTGTTCCCAACAGTCCCTGTCGCCGTGCAGAGTCTCACTTTGTGTTGCATGCTGGAACCGACGTCTGTAGCACGGGTGTCTGACTCCAGTCCTCCAGAGCCACATTACAGCTTCAACAAATCTGAATTAAAATTGTTGGCACATTAGCAGAACTCAACCGCATCCTGAAGAGGCGACTCAGTTGAACTCGGGAGACAAATAAAAGCTGCAGGACAGAAATTTGACACCCTTGCTATAATGTCTTGATTTGGTTAGCTCTATAACTATCGACGCCGTCGAACCGCTCGTGTTGTCAGGTTGTGCATGTTTGTTTCAGATTTTAAATGCATTGATTAAAATCTTCACGGTCCTTCAACATTTTGTCGTGTTACAAGCACATCGAGTTGTAGCCGCGATCTGTAACTTTTATAACCCGTTTCGAGCCGCGAATGTTAAAATGAAGTTCTTTTTGTTCGACGATTGCCGTTGTAACGTGATAAAGTTTAATCTGTACGAATGAAACCAAAAGGCAACATTTGCTCTTTGTAAATGAGCAAGAACATAATATCCAGTCAGACATATTTGCATGTTTTGTTGCATGTCTCCTAACAATCATTAGTCTTCACATCATCCCGAGTTTCCATTTGCTTTAAACTTTTTTTTGTTTCCTTTTTCTTCCCCCGAAGTTGCGCCAGAAGCGGTGAAAAGCGACACAAGCGGAGGAGGCATGACAAGAGCCTGGACAGGGAGACGAGTTTGTGAGGACACATGTTGGTGACGCCACTGTGCTGTCAATCAGTAAATACAAATAAAAGAAAAAAAGAGAGAGAGAGAAAAAAAAAAAAAACAAACGAAGCAAATATACCGTGCCACACTCAACCACCTATGTACTGTGCTACACTGTGTTTTTAGTCATGTAAGTCTGTGTGCAAGTTCAGAAGAAAGAAGTATTTGTTGGAAACCATAAGCAACATAAGAAAACTCACTGAGTTAGACACCAAGTTAGGCAAACAGAAGGAAGAACCAACTCTGGACTTAGTTTGATCCGCATTCAGACCAGCAATGGGTAGAAAATGATCAATCAGTGAACGGCTAACATGTCGCAGAGAGTGTATATGACAGTATCTGTTGAAACTAAGCTGTCAAGCACTTTTACACTCTATCATCTGCTGAAGGAAGCTTTGGGAGCTGTAAGACATTGCTCCACTATTGGTTGCTCTTCTTATTCCCCTCAGTAGCTGCCGTTTCGTCACAAACGTGTGCAAAACTTTACCGGCATTCCGCTAAAGTGTATCTTTCAGCGTTCCCGAAAGATACATCTATTGCTGCATTGGCTTTGAATGATGCCCAGAAGAAATCTTTTGTATTTGTAGGGAAATTGCAAACAACCTGGACACTTTTGCAGTGATTCCAAACTGGGAATGATCTGAAATCAAAACATAGGCATTGCTTGAAAATCAATAGGATTTGCTACGTTAGATGTCAAATGATCCGAATAAATAGATAGAAATAGAAACTAACTACAGTGTATTTTTCTGCATTTTGTACTTTCAACCTCCAAATGAGGCTGTACAGCACTGTTTGTGTGAAAGATTTTGTCACAAATGCAAAAAAAAAAAACCCGACTTTTTCTACCACAACTTTCACCAAGTTTTATACGGAACGGATTTTGATCCCGCTCAGATTTCCAACATTTAGGGACCTTCTGATACAGTTTTCCAGTTGAAACGTTTCAAAACCAGAGTACGTCATCGAACTGCAACCAATGGATAAAGATTTATTTAAGTTTTTTAAAGTCCTTTTGTGATAATCTGTTAAAATTGCTGACGTGGTTCCAGTTATAAAACGTTTAAAACCTCTGTTCTGCCATTTTAATACTTCCTACTCTGCATGCAGATCAAATTACATCCAAACCGGACCTTTCCCGTCTTGGTGCCTAACTTGGTGCGGACCATTAAGCGTAATGGTGATACAGAACCAGCAACAGAGTGAAGCCAGAATTATGACTCCAACAATATCTTAGTCTACAGGCCAATTCCTGACAGATTACAAATGATTTTTAACATTTTCTTTCTTCGTATTTTGTATGTTTTTTTATATTTTTTCCAAAAAAAACCATAAATAAAAACAACTGCAAGTTGTCTCTTTAAAACACCTGCCACAGCAAGTGCAATGGATTTCATGTGGAGCAATGAATGCTGCAGCAGAATTTCGCACCTTAGAATAGCGACCGATTAGATGTCTGCCAGGTCTACTCCAACTCACACCAACCTAAGAGCGCTGGCTATGTAACTTTCTGAAAGTAAACATTTTCTATATACTATAATGTAAATCTAAATGTCTACGTGTCAGTGGCTGTGTTCACCTTTGATGTTGCACATATAAATGTTTCTCCTTCAGTGGAGCGATTCCTCGGTTTACTTCCTGAGAAATGTCCATTTTAGCCTTCTTACGAAGAATGAACTGAGAAGATTGATTCCTCTGATTGGTCAGTTCCCCCTTCACCAATTCATACCTGCACACTTTGTAGCCTTGTACTTCAACCATGAAAGACAAGTTTATTTTTTTGTCAAATTATAGAAATTAACAATTCAATAAATGCTCAATCTTATGTACATCTTAATTTATCAATTTAAAAATCTTTTTTTTTATGGTTTCCTATTTTTGTTTCTTTCTTTAGTTGACTAAAGAAAGATCCTAAAAACCCGATAACTCGAAATAACCTTGTGCTGATGGGACCAAAACCATATTTTTTCTCATAGGCATCAGATTGTAAATCACAGATACTGTCTTTAAATTGTCAAAGTTGATGTGGTCTGAGAAGTTTCTCACATCTCCGCGAGAAACGACAAAAACTACAAACTGACATGGAGCAAAGTGAACACAAAGTTAAGGTTAGCAACAGGTTTCTAATGATGGCTCAGTTTAAGAGGAGCTAATATGTCCGAAAGGTATGAATTGACGAAGGGAAAAAAAATGACCTGCCCCCTCCCCTCTAACGTCATTGCAAAAACCTGAAGCTAAAGTTACTGGGAGGTTGACTTGGTTGACAAAGACTGAAAATGTGGAAACTGTTTATCTGCTCTGACTCAAGTGTAACACCTAATGCTGATATGTACTTTATATCATTTCTGATTTGTCCCACAAATTTTAGACTTCCAACAAAACGAGCATCGGAATCAATTCACTGACGAAATGTAAGAACCATATCAGTCTTTCAAATTACTCTTCCAAATCGAGAAAGTCAAATCTCTTGTTTCCCTGCTGCGGTCGGCGCTCAACATTTCCTCTTCATATCGGGGAAAAATCTGGGGAATAAATCTTCAAAACTACAACACGGCAGAATTAACATGAAGCTAAAGCCAGTGGCAAGTTGACTAGGCAGGCGAGGCTAATCGCAAAGGTTGCAAATGACCCAGATGAATCGAAGAAGCACTTTATACCTTGTTTCACTCCAGAAACGTCACACAATGTACCGTGTGCAAAAAATTGGTCCTTGCAAGTTTTTGCATACATTTATTCAATATATACAAGAGTCTGTGTGAATGGTCTCACGGAAAACGTTTCCTACCCCCCACCCCAAAAAATCAGGTGTGAAATGTTCAAAACTATTAGCGACAAAATGGTGAGCAGGTGCTGGCGATTGCCTCATGTCATTAAACACAAAGCTTAATGCAAACGCAAAAATTGTAAATAGTGAAACCCTTTTGTCTTTTCTCGAAAGTAGCTGCAGTGCTACGAAAAAGTATTTGACCATTACAGATGTAGTCTCTCTTTCTTTTTTTTGTTGTTTTTTAAGTTTTTTGTCAATCTTTAATGTCAAATTTTAATTGCAATTTCATTTAATAAGCGAAAAAGTTCTCCAAATTTTCAAAACTTTGATTCACCACAGTGATTCTGGAAACACCCACGAGGTTAGACGATGCTAAATGTGACAAAAAGTAAAAATAGAAGAGATGTGAACGTGGAAAACTACTTTTTCATAGCACTGTCAAAGGCCTAAAGCTGACGAGCACTTTACGTCTTCGTTGTTTCATTTCAAAAAGCTTGTACAATGTAATTTGTAAAAAAAAAAAAAAAAAAAGAAAGGGAAAAAAAATCTGAATCTCCTCGCTCGCATTCGCATTTCATTTTATGAAGAAATACCAGAGCCATATCAGTCTTTTCAATTTACTCTTCCAAAGTAAGAAAGTGAATGAGCTTATTTCCCAGTTATTTCTTTTTAGCGCACTTTTTTTTCTTTTCTTTTTTTTTTTTCCTGGGACAGCTTAAATAAAAATGATATTTTCAAGCTTGCATGGCAGCGTAGTTCGGTAACATGTAACTTTAGCGAACATTAGCTATCTTTTTGCTTAAGAATAACAGGGAGAAACTTTAATGCTTAACTT
This sequence comes from Poeciliopsis turrubarensis, assembly GCA_010277015.1. Classification (NCBI taxonomy): domain Eukaryota; kingdom Metazoa; phylum Chordata; class Actinopteri; order Cyprinodontiformes; family Poeciliidae; genus Poeciliopsis; species Poeciliopsis turrubarensis. Next base: position 26,886 of record VMRN01000162.1, on the reverse strand, counting down.
TCGGGCGATTGTACAAACAGCTCAGTGTTTTCCAGCATACTCTTCATCATCTTGTCAGTAAGTGTCATCTATGAACATGTGATCTCCTCGGAAACTGACCTTGTGTGTGTTAGCATCCAAAGCTCATTGTTTTTAAAAGGAAAAATAATTAAGAAATCCTGCATGAAGGTGAAATGATATCGCTGCAGGATCATGGGTTCCTCTAGAGATGCAATAATCCTGTTCTTTTCTTCTGGTAAGGGCAAAATGTAAATGGTAGAGTCTTAACACTGTATAATACATAGAATATTTTATTCGTGTAAAATGTTACTAATATATTACTAATAAGAAATGTGTTGAATTCAGATTTTTGTTTATCTTTCCTCCACCCCCCCAATGTCCAACCGACGGTTCTTAGCTGATTAGAGAAACCAACGGTGGGTCAAAATGAAATCAAAATCAGATATTTTGACCACTTCTGTGTGGAATTCTGCCTTAAATCTGGTATTATTAGACGGGCACTTTTTGTTTTAACGACTTGAGTCACCTTTATGGAGAACTATAAGTTCAGATCTGTTGTGCAGTTGTAATTAGTTTCATGAGAATGAGAGAGTGCGTGCAAGACAACATAAATAAAGATATAAAACAGCTGAAATTGTTTGTGTTTTGCTTTACAAATAGATGTATGTTTGTATGTATATGTTTTAATACACTTGACAAAACCCCAACTGCAGTTTGGGATATTGACGGAGCCGTATTACATAATCAGAATGCTTAGATTGAACCACATGGACCTTGAACATTGATTGTTGCTGCTTTGCACAGTTTCTGTCTCATATCTGGCGCAATTGTGAAATTTCCGTCACGATTGCGCAGGGGTCTAAACAAAGGAGGCAGAGATGAAATAAATGACAAGGTTTATTTGGCAGAGTAAAATATTCATTTGCGATGACAATCGTGCTTTCCATAGGACTTCCTGAGACAAAACTTTTGGTGTTCTTGTTTGCAGCTTCGAAATATAGCAAATAATTGTCATTTGTGGAAAATTTCATGCCCTGAATTTCATTTCTTCCCTTGTGCACCTTTTGTCTGTGGAAGAATAGCATTTATTTGTATCTTTGCAACACATTCAAAGTAAAGTAAAAAATATTAACATGCAAAGCGGTATGGCTTCCTGTTCCTCTGCAGTATGGCTTTAGGTGGCGCTCGAAAAGACTCTCATTGGTCGTCTTGCCGTTTGTTGCTGCAAAAGACAAAAGTCACAGTCACGTTTATTACGACTAATGGGGGGAAAAAAACAAAACAAACAAGCATTAGCATTTGCGCAGTCAGCCGTGTGGACTTTGTATTACCTTTCCCCTGAAGGCTTAGAGGTCATGACCCACAGTAAGTATTCCTTGGCGGCCATGGAGTCCAGCACCTTGTTCACATCGCTGGTGAAGCTTCCATCGACATGCCTCCTGCTGATCGTTTGAGCCAGGCTGTCCATTTCCGATCTATGTACACAAGGACACAATGTAAACAATGTCCATTAAGGGTCAGCGACCCTCTAATGTTTGGCCCGAAAGCCGTCAGATGTTGCTATCGCTGTTGCTGTGATCGGGTCATGCCAGCTTCACTGTCTGCATGTGTGTTTTGTGATTCATTGCGCCGGGTGCCAATAGACATATCAAATCAACACAGTGGAAAGGTTCATTGATTTATTTTAGCACAACGTTAAGAAGAAAGGAAAGGGGAAAAAAAAACATAGGACAATGGATGACGGGCAACACAAAGCAGATGATTAGTTCAAGATCACTCTGGTTCCTGTGACGGGTTCATGGTGGAAGCAAACAGCCAGGCGGTTTTTGGAGGCTTTGGAACTGAAAGACGGAGGATTGGCCTACTCTCTTTGGATCTGTCCAGACTTGAGCTGGGCAACGAAGTCTTTGATTGCTTGGTCCTTAAGGTACGAGCTGACGTCGCTGGTGAAGGTCCCGTCCGCATGGCGCTTATCGGCGCTGCAGTAAAAACAGAACAATACCCGATGAAGAAAGGCAGATAATTCAGAACTTTCTCAAATGGCTTTTTAAAAATATATATATATGTAAATCCTACACCAACCCGCTCCTCTTGTTACTCATCAACCACCGGACAAAGTCTTGGGCCTTCCTGTCCTCCAGGTATTTGCTGTAGTCATTGGAAAACGTTCCCTCTGAGTGTCTCTTGATGTTCGACAGCTCCTGGGGTCCGCTGGCTAATCTGTTGTCTTCCTCAAAACTGCAAAAGACACGAGGCACGCAAACAGATCATCTCAACTCATTCACAAAAATAGTTTGTGTGACTTTTTAAACAGTGGAGCTTTTTTCAAAAACATCCTAGTTCAAGATTTTTCAAGTGAAGTTCTGTGAAAAAGTTGTGATCGATTAATATGTAGCAAGGAATGTAGTGGAAGTTGCCTCTCTTTTGTGGTTTTTGCATTTTTAAGCTGTATTTTAAATCTATAAAGTAATAAAAGGATAATGATTTTAATGAAAAGTATAGTAAAATAAATGATAAAACAGTATAAATTCAGTATTATTCTCTTTTTTGACTGAAAATGTTTTTATTTTGCTCAATTATGCCTGATGTTAATTTTCATCAAAGCTAAATTCTATCTTCAAATAAATTCTTATTTAATTTTTTAACCAGCATTTTAAAAATATGATTGCAAATAAATTCAGGCAGTATGAGGTCAAACCGTTTTACTTTCACTGGGCACTTATTGAAAAAGAGACAGTTGATTAGTTGCTACAGGAAATGGAGTTTGGAGGCTGTGCGCCACTGAGAATCCTCCTGTGAAAGACATGTACTGCGAACAGAACACCGAAAGTGTCTTATGGTATGTAAAAAAATTGGGAAAAACATTTCTTGTTTTTTACAGTCTTACTGTCTGATGAACAGGACTTCATTCTCAGAGTCTCAGTGACGCATCACTTCCTCCTTAAGTTTCCATTTGATTTCAGTTAAGTTGTGTAAAATTTTGCTGCCATTTGCCATTTTTATGGATTATATGCTGGATTTTCTTCTTTTTTTTTTTTTTTTTTTTTTTTT
>VMRN01000162.1:0-23735 GCA_010277015.1 Poeciliopsis turrubarensis | reverse complement strand
TTTTCTTCTTTTTTTTTTTTTTTTTTTTTTTTGTAGATGATAGAAGTCTGCTTTGGACTTGGTGCCCTCGGACTCGCCATGAGCTCCACCAATCCTGGATGTGCACTGAATGAAGACTCCAAGACTGATATCTATAGCAGGTAAAGTGTTTACCTGCTCACAGCCTTTAACCTCAACACTGGTCTAAAAACTCTAATCAGGTTTACGGTGACAGTACATCCTCCAGTCTTAGTGCGACGCTCAGGAGGAGCGTGGCGGATGTCGCGACCCCGCCGGGCTGTGGAAGGGTTAAACAGTGTTGCATGTTAAAAACAATTCACGCTAGACCTTTCATTTGTTGTGAAGCTATTTTGTTAACGTGCTCTGATATCTTACAGTGTTTGTGTTTAGATGTACAGCCTGTATAAATCCTACCTCCAAACTCTTGTATATCACAGAATGGAGTTTTTTGAGTTAAATTGTGCTGAACCTGGAGAGCTTTACCTCGAGCTGTCCTCAGTGCCAAGTAGAGGAACCTGCCAGCTGACCTGCACGAAGCCCAGGACCAAAAGGACGCCGGCCAAGCAGTGGATGCTTCTCATGGTTCCTAGCTGCGACATGAAACGAGGCATAAACAAGACCAGTTCATCAGCTGAAGGTACGGTGGTGTAAAGGCGAGAAGATTCAACTCACCTTGTGTTGTTTCCTTCCAAACAGCGCTGTTAGATCCTCTGCTTGGTGCTCCTGTGTAACCACCTGCTTCTCCCTTCCAGCTTTATATACTAGAAGAGGAGGTCCCATCTCCCGCTTTACGGTCCCATTACTCTCGACCCATTAGACACAGGACCCCTCTGTGACGGGTAAGTAAACGAGCCGTGCGTTTGTTCATTTGAAAGGTGCAGGTGGAAAGGCGCAGTTCATGCGTGATGCCTGCTTGTACTTAGGTGTTAAGATCAAACAACTGCTGCTCATCCTGCCAAATAGACAGTCAGGGAGACGCTCTAATGCGCTACTGTGTCATCACGATGGGAAGCAGTATGTGTGACGGTGTATTTGGACAGTGAGTCAGTATTTGAGGCTTCTCGCCAATCAGACGCAGAGAATTGGAAATATTGATCAGTTTTTGCCTCAGCGGCAGTTTGGGTTTTACGACCAGAGCGCTCGGTAATGTTCAGGAAACGTCTCCGCCGCTATTCCTTTTCTTTTAATAAACCGTTTATTGCGGTATGATGTGGCGCGAGCTTAATATTTATAAAGTTATGATGAGATTCATTATAATTTCTACTTTTTGTCTGAAAGCAGAACATCTTGAGGTACAAAACACAAAACCAAACATGCCAAAAATAGATCACAAACCGTCAATTTTGCAAAAAAAATGTTTTGTTCCTTTATTTCTCTTGGAATCATATAAACAGCAATCTGTGAACTTATTTCAGAAACATTTTGACTCTGTTTTCATCATATGTATGGAGCTAATGCAAGGTAAAACAACTTTAAATCATTAACATACAAATTTAACAGAATGCAACATTTTATTTCCAAGTAAAACGCTTACATGAATATTTTCAGATGTCTTTGGATTTTTCTCAGGTCATTGTGCATCCGCTATAAGCAAACAGCAGTGTAAAACCAGCTGCTTCTAGCAATGTTATAACGCTCACAGAATGATAACCTTAAGCAAAAATATGACAATTTCATAGTATTCATACATAAATTATAGCAAAAATATATATAACATGGTCAGTGTGCATATTTATTGATGTTCTCTACTTTCATTTGGTAAATACATTTTGGTAAAGACTTGTTGGTTGAACTCCTAAAGGAAAAGATATGATAATTTAATACAGTTTTTATTACAACAATATCTTATTCACTTGAGCAAATGAAAACATGCATAATCTCATTCAAAGCATTTTTTCAGGAATTTAGTCATGTGAACGTAGACATGCATGTTGGCAAAGCCATCCAGTCCGTGATCCTTGTCCGTGTACCACTGAAAGGAAAACGTAAAAAAAGAACTTTAAGATCATATTTGGCAGCTTTGTTTGTTAAATAATGATTTGGATCTTAAGGCATATTCACCATAGCATCAAAGTCCACCCGCTCATTCACCAAGGCTTCTGAGATCTCAGCAGCCTGCTGGAAGTGGACATTATCTAGAAAAAAAACCAAACATAAGAATTAGGCTAGTACGTTTCAAAATATTCTAGATTTGCTTTTACAATGCAATCGTTTTTGCATGTTTTTTATGACATCGGGGATGAACGTGAACATTTTCGTGGCCAAGTTGCAAAACGTTTGGACACCCAGGGGTAGGAACTCACCGTCGGCTGTTCCGTGAACCAGAAGGTACTGGACCGAACGGAAATTCTTGGCTCTGGCCATTACCGTCGAGTTCTAAACACAGCCAGATTTACGGTTAGGCGACGAGATAACGGACGCGACGACGGATAACGGACGGCGAAGCTTACATTGTATCCATCAGGGTTCTCTGACGGCTGCATCATGTAGCGCTCTGTGTAGATGGTGTCTGGAACAAACAGATCAACGCAGATCTTGTAAAGTCCCGTTATCACAGCGGGACTTTGATAGCAGGAAATTAACAACACCAATTAAAATACCATAATATTCCCATTTGGACACCGGCGCCACTGCCATCCCACATTTGAAAACGCCGCTGTTAGAGCCCAAGACCATCGACGACACATATCCACCATAGGACTGTGGAAGATGAGACATCTCATTACATCAGCACTATAAAACACACTGACGTCAAAGTGGAACATTAACTTATTTTTAGAGCCACGACTCGGCCTTTGCACTCTAAAATATTACACATCAACAGCTCCAGTCCTATTCTTACACAGTCCATATTTGCTTTCTAAGTCTTAACTACTTACCCATCCCCATATAGCAACCCTGTCTTTATCAATGAACCCCATTTTGATGAACTCCCTTTAGAGAAAGGACAACAAAAGGTGGTTAGTTTGTGAAATTCGTGAGAACTGCATTGCACTATGACAAAATGTATTTTTATGGAGACTTTTCAGGCCAGGTGAGACGTTTGCGTGAGATTCTCTTACTTTGCCGCCGTTATCTGGTCTTCTACCTCGTAGGTTCCTAGGCGTTTGTAGATTTCGAACATCAGCTGGTCACCCTGGTAACCGCTTCCTCTTCCGTCAAAGCTGGCAACGATGACTTTCTCAGTGCTGGCCAGGAAGGTAGACCAGCCTACTCTGTACCTGAAGTCTACTTTCTGGCTGCAAGGACCTGCATACCTGGATCGGTGTGCAGATTTGTTATTATATTGTTTTTTGTGAGTTAAGTTTCTATGTATTTTTGTTAGGTATTTAATACAGTAGATCCTTACACATCAATTAGCAAAGGGTACTTCTTGGACTCATCAAAGCCCGGGGGTAAATACATCTGATACCAAAGCTCTGTGAATCAAAAGAAATTTATTTTTTTCATTGGCCATATAAATTGACAATTTGTTCTCAGAATTCTGAGGTTAAAGTTAGAATTTTTTTTTTCTTCCCAATGGCTCTAATCCTCTTCCTACAGAGGCAATTTACAGAGACCAAATAAATGCTAAGTTTACGTCTTCTTTGAGCCGTCCTGCTGCTGGATCAGTAGTCCAGGCACAGAAGAACACCACTGTATTGCCGGGGGAAGCTGGAATGTCTACCAGTTGCAGATGAATTTACTTACTATATTTGCCAATCTGAAGGGTCTCTCGGCGCATGGTGGGCATCTGGATGTCGGCTACCGCATCGCTGAATACCTTGTTGTCCTCCAAAACCTTGATCTCTAGAAATAAGAGCAAGTAAATATCTGTTGTTTGTCCTTTCATGTCATTTAAAGATGATTTATCTAAGCTGTGGCTTACTTTTAAAAGTCTTTGTTTCCACAAGAAAGTGCTGTGGAATTCTGGGACCTTAAAGCAAAAAATAAAATATTCTGTGTCATTGTTATAAAAATATACATAGAGTGGCAACTTTTTCCAAAAGTCAGGTGAGGTATGACTGACCGTGGCAGCTAAAGCGGTAGTAAGAAGCATTGTGGCTGAAGTAGACGGTGTTATATTCACATTCTTTTTGAAGAGTGCAGGTGAGACACTTATAGCTAATGTTTTTCGTCCACCTGGCGTCCAAACATACGACGTGCAGATGTTAATAAGTTTTCCTTATGGAAATAATACTTCCTACAAAAGGGAAATCCAAATTCTTACTGGTAGACGTTCCTCCCTCCTGGCTTGCGGTTCTGTTCGTTGCTCGAATAATACCTGAGGAGGAAATGGAATCCAGGAAGAATGTATCACTGCGTGGTTTTCTAAATGTGGAATTAGTTTGTAGAGGAATCAGTTCTGCTGGAGATGGAGTAAGGTAGCGGAAAACAATGGCATTTCAATTCTAGATGTTTTCTAAGGATTTGTCAATATATTCAACACACATGTGCAGCCCAGCAATTTAGACCTTTTTCTAAGAGGAACATTATTTAAAAGTCACATTCAGAGGGACTGTATTTAAAACGCTGAGAAAACTTACACACTGTCTTCACTGACTTTCAGAATAGCAAGGTCTTCCCAGAATCCCGGTGAGATGACTGTTGCCTTTCCCTGCATGACGAGCCAGAGCAGCATGAGCGTTGACAAAAGACATTGTGCAAGATTTTTTAGCTTTTTTTGTATTTTTTTATGTCATTCCACTCACCCCAACCACATGATGAATGTGCTTGTACATTGTCTGATCACTCTTGATCAGGTAGTAACTGTTCCCGTCAGGCGCAAAAACTGGCTCTGGTGGAGAAAACTAGAAGAAAACATAAAAAAAAAAAAAATGTAGACTGACGCAAAGGTTTACAATTTAGTCATAATTGGAAACATTTAAACATAGATCATGTACATTAACCCAACAGCGGGCTTGTGCAATACTTATAAGATAAGTTTCCTACGTTTTAAATGACCAGCAGTGCCTGACACTGCAGGTCATGATGGTCTTATCGTGGAATTTGTAGATTAGAGAAAAACGATTAGCGTTTTACCAAAGGGAGTTAACTTACCCATCCAATCCAGCCCAGACTGTCCAGCTCCAGATTCTGTAAGAAGATAACAGTGGGTTTATGGCCGTCATAAGTCACGTTTCATTAAAACGCACGAACCTTTATCTCAGCAGCTCGCAGCAGAGATACGCCTCAAAACGGAAAAGAATTTAGGAAAAATGTTTCCAGATGTTGTACGCTTTGTTGGAAGTCGGGCTCTACTAACAAGCAAACAACGTTTTGGCAGGTATTAAACCTACTTTTTTATTTAGTCCAAATTTCTGTTTGTGCTTTTTCAAAATAGTTTTTTTTTTTTTTTTTTAAATTCATGTCATGTAGCATTTAAATGTTGCGTTAGCAGAAATCGTCATGGTCAGCATCAATCTTTGTCTAAATTCCGTTCAATTCAAAGTCAATTTATCGATCCCGAAGGGAAAATGAATGTTGTTGTAACTCATTTAATTAAAGCTTTACAATAAATGGAGGGCAGTAAAAGGTACTGAACATTCAGTCTGTTAGTTTTATACTCTCAGGTTTGATGTTTATTTTGGGGTAATAAAGTGGTTGATTAGCTAATTTAAGCACCTGTTAAACCAATTTTTTTTGCATGAAATGTTGTTAAATATACCCAGAAAGTCACTGAGTTGGGAACAGTGGGGCAACTCATGCAGACATGAACTGGTTGGTCTGTCACTCCAACCTCTTTCACTGGAGAGCAGAAGAGGACAGCTGTTTATTTTTAGACACGTCTTGAAGTAGATAAGAACGGCTTAAGATGTAAATATCAGCCGATCAAACTTACCAAAATTAAGGAAATCGGCGGGTGGCGCTGATAAAATTCACTGCTGCTTGATTTTGTGTTGGTAGTAAAAATATTGTAGGTAGTAAAAGGTCGTAAAACCTTCTAAAAGTTTTAAAGGCGTCAAGTTCCACACGAACTTGACGCCGCAATAAAACACAATAAAGTTTTGGGAAAATGTGAAAAGCTTATCACATGTGACTTTTACACATGTACACATGATTAAGGACTGACCTCAACAGGATCCCATCGAGTTCCATTCAGGTCATAAATCTGAAGGATGAGATGGTTCTGTTGTCTCTTTAGCCACTGAACGGCTATCCGGGCGTCAGTCACCCAGGTAACGGTGGCCAAGTAGTGTTCACTGTGGACGGAGGGGGGAAAAAGTGAATCAAATTCTCTGTTTCTGTCAAATTCCTTTAGGGGGATGATCTCGTGCATCACATATCACGTATTACGTTGATTTGTATGAGTCTGGAACAACAACTTCTGTGACTATTGTGGTGTTGTCAGTGTCCACAACAAACAGCTTCACAACCGGGTTGGGAGTACCTGGCTGCAACAAAGCACAACATGAACGACGAGCCAGGAAGTCCACACTTCAAGAGAGGCCACGACAAGAACAAAGACCCACCTTAGGATAAGGAATTGAAATAGTGCTGGGGTACTGGCCCTCGCCATACCAAGGGTACTCAATTTTGTGCACCAGGGTGTCATTGAATTCAGCATATGCCAAATACTTCCCACCTGGTGACCACCAGAAGCCCTGGTTGGACGAAAACATCTCCTCTGGAAGCAGAAAATAAAAAGAAATGCAGAAGCAAAAACCCACACGTTCAACTTTTTTGTCCTGGTTGACTTCATGTAGCATTTGAAGTTGCCACACAGTGAATCAGAGGTGACATTCAATTCATATTTGGGGTGGGGCATGACATATATTCTTAGAAGGGCGGGTTGAGTTGTAGCAGAAATCCCCCATCTGGAAGAAATCAGCCTCATGACAAATGCCAGAAGGAAATAACTCACTGCATTCTTAAGAAATTATTATTTTTAAAAGAATATCTTAAAGTCAGCTGTTTTGACAGCAGGGCGAGGTTCCTCATGGAAAAAATGAATGCGATTCTTTGATACCCTCATACACCCAGTCTGGAATCCCGTTTAATATCTTGTTTGGCTCTCCGTTGGAAGTGATTGGCTGGGTCGGTGACTCGGGGCTGGTCTTCAGAAACACGTTGTTGTCCCAAACATAAGCCTGGAAATCAAACAGAAAGGGGAAGCAAATGTAAAAATACACCGGCGAGCCAAATTGTATAAATAACCACATGTGACCAAAGTAGACATGTGCACGGTGGTGGGGAGTTGATGATCTGGGCTTGTCTTGTAGAGACAGAATTGTCACTAAATCCCTACTGAGCGAAATTAGTCATAATCCCAAACAGAAGAATACCCACCACAAAAAAGAATCAAGGTGTCAAAGTCTAACATTACCAAAAAAAATTAAAATAAAAAATCCTTCAAACTGTAGAGACTTAAACTGCTTGTTTTTGCTTTCTTTTCAGCATGACTGTCTCCTGCAGGCTTACCAGTTTGTTGCCTGCTGGGGCCCATGCAAAGTACTGGACTACATCTGGAATGCCAGAGGGAGAGACGTTTTTTCTGAAAGAGATTGTTGCGAATCAGTGAGTTTGTTACACGTATATTTACATGTTCAGTAGAAATGCTGAAATTTGTGGAGTACGTTTTGAAATATTTTGGATGTTCTTGCAGTTGCAGTTACCAGGATATCGGTTGATCAACAAGCGACTTACCCTGACTCGCGATCGTACAGCGAGTAAGAAGCCGTGAACGAATGTCTCCACACCTGATTGGAGGAAAGCGGTAAGGGTCAAAAGCCTCCAATGTCTGAGGTTTGACTCTAAACGGGTAAATAGAAGCTTCACGTACCTTATTGTAGTTGCTCATGAAGGCGACATATTTGCGATCAGCAGACAGCTTGTAGTCAAAAGCTTGGTGTTGGATCTGTCTTGTTCAAAGAAAGACTTAAGTACTAATGCATTGACTTGGAAACAAACACAGCATTTGTTAAGATTGACATGATCTTTGTTTTAATCGCACTTACAAACTTGTCCTTTGTCAGAAATACTTCGGAAACGTTTGTTTTCAAGTTGACGAGGGAGACGGAGTCATCGGCCTCTTTATGCAGGTACTCGTAATCTGTTGCGGAAGACAGAAATCTGTGTACATTCAGCACGAAACGCAGCACAGTGGAGGAGAAACTCCCACAAAAAGAGAAGAAAGCAACTGGGAAGCCTGAGGAATGTATCGACCGAATGGCGCGTGCTACATAGTTGGAATGTGACAAAATATGAAAAGGTACTAAAGATACTAAAACTCAACATTTCAAAGCACTGCAACAGTTAAAGAGACTGACTAATTCATAAACTGTATTAGAGGTGCAGCCTGGTGAAACAGTAACTAAGAAGCACAACCAATAAAAAAAGATTACATAATAAAAGTCTTCAATGATGCATTTATGGCTTTACACACTGGTATATGCTGAGGTGTTATCAGTACCATAATTTCCAATCATTTTTTTTAGTGACCCCTCCTTTAAACCCCACCTGAAATCCATCTCATGTTGTAGGATGCTGGTTTCAGGGAGGAGTTGAAAAAGTCCAGTAGGCCGTAGGTTTTCATGTCCTCGGCGTTCCCATCGTCTGAAACACAGTTACCAAATTGGCTTTCATCGGGGATCTGGAACTCTGTCCCTGACCTTATTTAGTTCAGGAAAATGCATTTTAGCTCAAAAATCCCTCCCAAATTTAGTTTGAAAGTTTAGACTTGATTAGCCCACAACACTTTTCCAACCACAGTTTGACATTTCTGATACACACAAGCCTCAACTTGTACCCACTGACAGTCACATTCTGTAACATTTACAGAATGATGGATGGATGGATGGATGGATCCATCCATCTCACAGATTGGGCTGTGTTCCTCCTCTTACGTCACGGCCGTCTCTTTTCCCATGGGTCGCGTATTTTCCAAATCCAAACTGACCCAACATTTTCAGATTTGCGTTTCGTTGTTTTCCAGGGCAAACGGCGGAGAAAGCCGGCTCGGTTCGACCTGTGAACTCCCACACAGTACAGAACACCCGCACTTTGTGTTTTTGACTGTAAAACCGTCGATATCCGAACCGAACATTTCCCCCTATTTGGAGTTGCGACATGCAGCTTGTCGTGCGTAATGACGCGCGCGGGTTCTGTGAGCGGCGTGTGCCACAGCCGGACCTTTTCACGGCCAAAACACTCACCGTTCAAGAATAGAACCGTGGGCACCACGATCAAAACCACGACCACCGTGGCTCCTAAGAGTCCGAGCAGCACTTTGGCGACGGAGACCTGGAGCGAAAGACGAAGACGCTTTTAACAGAGTCGGAACAAAAAGTGCGTAAGTGTGAACCAAAAAAAAAAAAAAAAAAAAAAAAACCAAGAAAATAAATACCGACCATTGCTTTCTTGGATAACTGGCCGTCCGAGTCACGAACGCGTCCACATCCACGAGGCTACAAACGCGGAGAGCTGCAAAGTAACGCCAAAGTCATGCTTTGGAGTTAAACATTATCTCAGCTGAAGTTTCAAAGGTGGGATCGTGAAGGGAACCTGCCGCGTAAAGTTCTCCAGCGTTTGAGGAAGTGGCTTTTCCCCAAACCGTCCGCCGTCACAAACGCATCATATGTGGAAACGGCGAGGCGTCAGCCTCTTCCAGGACAACTGATCATTCAACGCTGAATTGTTGGAACACTGCTCAGCTTGTCAAAACCATGCTGAATTCACAGCATATTTGTTTACTGCTGTAATTTAATAAATAAGGTGAAACTCATAGATTTATTAACTGTACATAGAACTTTTTGTTTTGATTATATTTTTGGTGATTAGAACTTCAGAAAATCCTAAATACAAACATACCAAAAACAGATTTAAGCCCATCACAATAAGCGTATTCAGCAGCATAATATGGCCGAGAGCTCAAAGGAACTTAGAAGTTACTTTCTGTAGCTTTTCCTGAATTTATCCAGTGCTCTCTGTAACCTTTAGCAAACTCAGTTTTATAGGCAGAGCGATGTAACCAAGACATCAGGCCACAACTGTTTCCTTGCTTAACCATGAGATGTCAGAAGCATCCTAAATGTTTGAAAAAGTTACAGTTAAACGTATTTTTTTATTCAAGATCTGAAAATCTGGAGAATAAATTGTACGGCGAAGCTAATTCCATTTTTCATTCTCTCAGCAGGTATTCTTCCTGGATTGGCATCCTTCTTCCCATCAGCTCAAGCCATCTTCCCTGAGCCGCTGAAGAAAAGTGTTCACACAGCACCAGCCTGCCACCACTGGAGGTATTTTCTACAAAACCCAACTCAAATGGATCCAAGTCAGTCAGTTGCAATAGTCTGACCACCATCAGGTAAATTTACCGTCAGGAAGTGACGTTCTGATTGAAAAACCCGACTAGATTTATTGCACGTTAAACCGTTCATTGCCACAACACTTAACATTTACACAAAGATAGATCTGTGTACTGTCATGACGACTCTGCATTCCTGTTGAATCGTAATGTAAAGTACTATATTGCAAAGCCAACAAACTGGCTACCATAAATGTCCCTGAATTAATACTCAATATTTACAAAATCATTAATGGCTCTCCATTGCTGAAGGGGGAGGGAAATTATGCACTCGACCGGAGAACGGGAAACCCAAAGTAAGCTTTACCATTTAATCCACACGCAATTAAAAGGAAGACTACGACAGCAAGGAGACTCTGAGTGTATTTTTGCCCCTGTTTTCAGGGATTGTGGAAGTTAGTCTTTTTGTACATAGTGTAAGAGCCGACTGTAAATGTTAACAACCCGTTAAAAGCTTAACAAACACAGAGCCGTGTCTTTACGAGGATCAGACGCCGCATTATTCCGCACTCGTCCGCCTCACACCGGACATCCTCAGCAAACAAACAGACAGTGGATGTCTTCTCTAATGCGGCGTGGCTCTGTTTGAGGAGCGGTTCTTTGCAGATAAATCCGTTTACCAGACGCTTAAGCCGGCCGGGGCCGTTTATAGTCGTCACTCTGAACGCATTTGGCCTTATTGGACAATTAGGGGGCCGATGTCACTGAGCTAGAGCAAAAACAAGACAAAGAAGGAAAGTCATTTTTACCACCTCGACGTGCTTTCAGAGTACGTTACCAATCATCTGTCACAAAAGTTAACCTTTTATCTCAGTAATCCTTGCTGTATAATGTAAGAAATGTCAAAGTTATATGTGAAAATCTTCCACTTCAGTGTTTATTCTCAGGCATAAACAGGGAAGCTTGGCTGTCACTTCAGCAGATGCGGTGCAAAGGTCAGAGCTGTTATGGCATTCTTGGCTTCGGGGCGTGATTTTGTTTAGGTTTGAGAGTTATTAAGGGAGAGACTTGTGTTTGCAATGAACCGCTAAAGCTTCTGTTTACATCCTTGTAGCACATCTGCGTGGTTCAGAGGAGCAAACATGGTTTTCTCAAGCATCACAGTCATATTTCAGTCTGAAGCCACAAACTTCAATAGATTTTGTTGGGTTTTAGGTGACAGAGCAGTGCAAAGTAACACATGACTACAGTTAAGTGGATTAAAAAGAGCACATTTTGCAATTACTTTTTTGGACGAACCTTATCAAACCCCAACCTCCTTCAGACGTTCCCCGAGTCCTGCGAACGAAGACGTTATGGGAACCGAGACCGACTCCCAGGCAGATAAACGGCGACCGCATGTAGTCTGTACTGACCACAGGGAGGAACCACTGGATGTGGTTGGCGTGAAAAGAGAAATAAATATCATACTTTGTGGTATCTTTCTTTAGGCGGGACAATTTACGGAGAAAACAAATGACTGGGCCCAAAATAGACTCCCTTCATAGGAGAGAAGCAGAGAATGATCTAGTCTGGTATGTGCAATGATCACATGTATTTTTTTTAGCACAAGACACATAGAAATTGTAAAAGGTAATACTTTTGAGAGAAGCAGATGGTGGTATGGTAACTCTTTCTTTGTCATTACCTCGTTCAAAGCGTAGGGTGTCTACATGGGTAAAAGAGGTAACAAATGCCCAGTCACTTTGGAAAAAAAAGTGTAACGGTTCAATAAATTAACCCCGTTAGCCACCTGCTTGTGTCCACGGTTCCTGCAGCCGTCAGCGCTGGAATCCCCCTGTGTGGAGAAAGCGGTAACTTCCCAGTAATGGAGCTGAATTCAGTTAAAACCACAAAGCACCACAAAACTAACAGGAACAGGAAATTACAGCCTGTGCACTGAGGAGCAGGACATAATGTACCTGCTGCATCAATTTGATACTTTTTGCTTTGATTGTAGATTGGTTGGGGAGAGTGCAAAGTTTGTCTATTAGTTTTTTTTCATTTATTTATTTGTCTTTACTTATGCCTTTCAAGATGAGCGTTTGTTGTATTTTGTTTGGCAAACATGTGGAAAAAGGTGCTAGCACTAGCAAGATGAAACCAAAATGCGACTGAAACTAGTGGCGCACATTCAGCTAAGCAAACAATCCGCTGGGTGAAACATGGTGATGGCAGCATCATGTTGTGGAGACGCTTTATCAGGTTCAGTGACGCTCGCCAGCGCTGATAGATGGAGCTACATTTCGATCCGTACATGTTGTAAAGCTGTACCGACTCGAGGAGGTTGAATACAAGTGCATGCCACACTTTCCAGATTGTGCCATTCACCTTCCAATTCATAATTATACTTTACTTTATGTTGGTTTGTAATAAAGTGGTAGCAACAGGAAAGAAATATGCTCTTGGGTTATTATTGTTGAAAGGAAGTATTTCCTTCCACTGTCACCACTTTCTTCTTGGATTATCTGGAATTATTTTACACCTGGAATGTAATTGAAATATTTCCAATTGATTGAAATAGTTTTGGTGTATTAAAATGATTTGTGTTGTTGCCTTGAGGAATCATGCCATAGTAAATCGCTGTAACCTCTGATTGCAATGAAGATTTTTTTTTTTTAATTCTTCAGTGAGGAAATTAAAATCTGAGTTCTGTTTGTAAGCCTTCAATCATATTGCAATAGCACCATCTAGTGGTTAATGGACAGCAAGCCTTTAATTTCTTTTAAAAACACAGACATGTATTTATAGATGCATTTATATCAGCCAAATGCGTATTTGTGACTTGAATCCTTTATAAAATATACTTTTTTTGTGTGAAATCAGCCTATTACTCATTATGCTGAAAGCTGAGATATGTTGATTTGTAAAAAGCTTTTTTAGTCTATTACTTCTTTTTCCAATTTTATAACAATTTGCAAAAATTATTGGCAAATATATTGAAGTTGGCCTGTTGTGAATCTGTCAGTCTTATTAGCATGTTAAATAAGTTATATGATATGACTAAAACTGCTAGTTTAATTTCCGGACCGTAAAAACTACAACACCAGGTAGGCGGGTCTTTGAAACGATTCTCCCCTCTCATTGGTTCGCCGCGCCGTTAGTCACGTCCGACGTTCCCGAGCGGAAGTGACGCAAAACTCCTCTCACTTCTCGGAAGTTGTTACGCCTCGAAACAGCAACGCTAGTTTTTACCTGACAGCGTTAAAGTTGAAGGAGTTTATTTGGTGAAATCAAATGGCTTATCCAGGATACGGCGGGGTGAGTAAACAACATGTCGGAACGTGTTTTTTTTTTCTTTTTTTATTTTTCACGAGTTATTTACTGTAGTCGGGTCGAAAAGCCCGGAATCTCCTGGGAACGTTTTGAGCCTCGGTAGTTCTGCAGGACAAACGGGAGTATTTCATGTTTCATGAGTAAATAAGCAACAGATCTGCTATTTGCTGCATTTTAACATTAAATGCTGACTTCCGGGTGGACCCCCGCCCCCACCCCCCCGTTACGTTAACGTTGCGTCGTTAAAGGTGTTTATTTGGATATTTAGTTTGTGTGAATCGGTAAAGTGAGCCATCTACATTCTTCAGCTAAACACGTTTCGCCTAAATCCCCAGGATAATTCTTTGCTGAAAGCTCTCGTGCAGAATGAAGAGCATTAGTAACTTTTAATCTACATACACAGTGAGTAGGTGAAAGGCGGAAACCAGGTGCAGTGCTTTGACGTCATACATGAGGTAACAGCGTTCTCGTGTATGACGTGAAGTTTGAATTTAAACTTTTACTGGAAAGAAAAAGCTTTCTGTGAAAGGCAGACACCAGTTTGAAACATTTCTTTTCGATGCGTGTTTCCAAGACGCCTTACTGCTGGTTAAGGGAGGAAATGTGAAGTTCTCCTCAACTTGACCTAAACCTCTCCCAGTACCCACTGGTGGTAGTGGGAGAGCTCCCAGGGTGTTGTTTTTTTTTTTTTTTTTCCCTGCCGGGAAGTTGGAATTTCCCGTTTGACAATGTAACTTGAATGCACCATCAACCTCCTCTGCTCATTCGTGTCCACTCTGTGTGGAATGTCTGGATTCTACATTTAGGATCTGTCAGGTCCGAACAAGTAGGCCAATTCATTTAGGATGAACTTTGACCTCAGGAGATGATTTGTTTTGCAGAGAGCAAAGAAAATCACAAATCAAAGTTGGAGATTGATCCACTGCTGTCCTCATGTGTTTATCATTTTGTCTTTCCAGGCATTTGTTTAGACATGTGCTAAATCAGTCATCAATTATTCTTTTGACCTGTGTTTGAGTGTCATTATTGTCTTGAGTTCAGATCCTGCTTTTACATACAATGCATGTTTAGATGTTGGATTTCTCTGCTGTTTGATCCATTTCCTCAGTATGGTGGCCCCATGCCAGGGATGCCACAGCAAGGGATGCCTGGAGGCCCCATGGGAGGCCCCATGCCCGGGCAGATGGGCGGACACATGGGAGGTCCGATGGGCGGTCCCATGGGAGGCCCAGGACCCCAGCCAGGATACGGTTCATACGGAGGAGCGGGCTTCCCGGGCGGATACGGCGCCCCGGCCCCGGCCGCCAACGATCCGATGTGGGGTTACTTCACCGCCATCGCCGGGCAGGTGAGCTGCTATCTAAACGCAGAGAGGCTCTTGAAAACACAGAGGTGGGCTTTGTTTTCAGGGGAAGTCTAGTGACTTTTACTCCCAGTAATCAGACAGGAAATGGGCAGAGAGAGGAGAAGGAAGACCTGCAGTCAAACAGCTTCAACCATGTTTAGGTGTTTCTACCTGTAGCGCTCTCACGCGAGCCTCTGTGTGCGGTTTGAACAGGACGGCGAGGTGGATGCAGAAGAGCTCCAGAGGTGTTTGACTCAGGCTGGATTCACTGGCAGCTACAACCGTAAGTCAATTTATTCTTCTGTACGACGGCTGAAACCAGACACTTAGAAAAACAGACTCGTTTTCTCACCAAAACCGTTGACATATAAAGCCGTGCGCACGTACATTGCTGCACACCGTTTGTTTATGCATAATAATATAAATAATAAGAGCCGCAAATTCATATGTAAATTAGTATAAATACCCAGAAGTCTGCCACCACGTCAAGGAACAGTCCTTGCTTGTAGCAGTATAAGTGTTTATAATAATAACATATTTTCTTTAAAAAGTGTTTTCAGGCTGTAAAACATTACAATTACCAAGAGATAAAGGAGAAAAATCCAGATTCTTTCCCAAATGGGAAAGAATCTGAACCTCAGATTCGACTTTAAAGTAGTTTCTTGATGTTTGAAAACCAAAAGAAATGACTATAATTGAAAAAGAAACTGTTAATTTGATGCATTTGTAACAAATATCTTTCTGTGTTTGATCTGTGCAGCATTTAGCCTGGATACCTGCAGGATCATGATCGCAATGCTCGACGTATCCTTTGTGTGACGGGTTCAACACCCCCCCCCCCACCTGAACACGCGACCCGTTTATGAAAACTTAACCGGGCCGTCTCCAGCGGGACTTCACGGGCAAGATGGGCTTCAGCGAGTTCAAGGAGCTGTTCGCGGCTCTGAACGGCTGGAAGCAGAACTTCATGATGTTCGACCAGGACCGCAGCGGAACCGTAGAACCTCACGAGATGTCCCAGGCCATCAACGCCATGGGTGAGAGCAGGAAGCGTTGGGGATGACGGATAGCCAGACGGCGCCTGAACGACGGCTCTTAATGAAACTCATTCAGAGCCAAATGAGCGCTGAGCTCATCTTCCATTTATCACTGCAGAGGAAACCGTCACTACTCACTGCTTTTTTTTTCTCCCCTTCCTTTCTTCCTGCGTTTCAATAGATGTACTTGGTTTAAAACGAGTGACGGTTCAGTTTACTAGAACTCAGTGTGTTTGCGCTGCAATTTGTTGTGCATCAGGTTACCGCATCAGTCCTCAGGGCCTCAACGCCATCATCAAGCGCTACAACAAAGGAGGCAGGATCTACTTTGACGACTACGTGGCCTGCTGCGTTAAACTGCGAGCTCTAACAGGTTAGAACGCGGCGTCCGATCGGTTCAGTTTTTCTCACAGTCTTCTTTGGGACCTCTGCTTTGAAACACCGTTAACTGAATTCACTTCCTTTTCCCGTTGCAGACAACTTCAGACGGAGAGACACCATGCAGCAGGGGTCAGTCACTTTCCAGTATGATGATGTAAGTGCCGTCACTTCTTCTTCTTCTTTTTCAGTATGTAGTTTGTGTCAGTGAAGAAGCTTGCACAAGCATCGGTCGCCTCACGGTCACATATTTCAACACGTTTTGTTTGGGGAGTTTTGTGGGAGAAGGACTCACAAAGCGGGAGGAAAGTGACTCATAGTTGAGCTATTCCGTGCAGCTCAGCTGCAGTCAGGTTGGATTCTGATCAAGCTAACTTTACTCTGCTAATAAGGGAAGTGGCTGCAAGGTATTCTTCAGGGGCATTGGATTTTGATAATCTGCATTATTTTTCATCAATAGCATAACATTCTAAATTTATTTGTTAAAGGAGCAGCATTATAAAACTGTTGCGATGACTTCCTGAATGTGTGCAGCAAGATTTTTTTTTTTTTTTTTTTTTTTTTTTTTTTAAAGAGACAGAGGCTCAATTTGTTAAATTACAAAGTCAAATTTCTTGAATTTTATATTTGAGTTATAAAATGGCACTGTGCCTGGAATACTGGCCCTTTAAAAGTTTTGTCTCCCAACAGTTTTTCTAATATCTGAGTCATTTTTGCCTGTGGTGTAATCTAGACTTTCATGTTGACTTGGCAGCCAGTATTTGTATCTCTAGGGTATAAAGGCTTTCCCATAATTCCATGCACACACCTGCTATGTTATCTGATGATGCAACACTTGGAATGTGCGCTCTGATTAAAGACAAAAGAGCAGATTGTTGCTGAATGCGCTTTGCATGTTCTGTCCGTCTGTCTTCTGTCTACAGTTCATTCTGTGCACGATGGCCATCTAAGCCCCGCCTCCCGCCCCACACCAGAGGTCAGAGCATCCAGGACAGTCAGGTCAGCGCAGCACCGTGAGCCGGCCAGTATATCACACGGCAGGAAACGACTCCGTGTCGTAACGCTTTGGTTTGCGTGGGATATTTATAATGCAAACACAGATATAGACTTATTGGCATTAAAGGGGAATTTTGGACAATTCACCTGTACACCCGCTAATCTAATTGACCTTTACTTTGGAATACGTATAATGAACTGTTGCATAAGGAATGTACTTGGAGCTGTTGTGCCATTATAATCAGAATGTATGCTGAAGTATATCTTTTTTTATAGTTAACGGTGCATGCTGTGAATTGTGATTGCAGAAGAAACGATCCTAAAGCGGCGATTTAATTTAAAGCGACCATTTTCAGCCATGTTTATGATAAAGGATGAAATTTGCTATTGACGTTTACCTGTGATTATCGGTAGTGCCTGAAATCCCGCACTCAAAGCCAAACACTCCCTCTTCTGTAACAAATTGATATTTTTGTTAAAATAAACACATTACAATCATTCATTTTTCTTTATTCATTTATACAATTGTGCATCATTTCCCAGTCTATTTACATAATATACTTTATTTCTTTAAATATAGTTAAGAACAGAAACATTCAGAGTAGCCGTTGAGTGTCGCATTGTATAAAATACAGTGGCAAACGTTTAAAAAAATGCATAAAAACAATTGTGAACAGCACTAGATTTAAAAAGTGACATTTAGATCCAGTACAGCAAGGTTGAGTACGTCTGTGCAAAAGTTTGCAAATCCCATCAAAAGTTCAGCAGAGAAGCCGGCGACTTTTGTTCGGCGTCTCGAGACAGACGAGCGAAGGAAGGAGGCGGCACAACGCCGGAAACACTCCAGCAATTTCTCTTTAGGTCCGTTTGACGTCAGATATTCTGCCAGTACGATCGGAGGGATCGGTAAGAACTCGCCCGATTCCGCGGACGGAGAAACAGAAAGACTTTACGACGCTGGGAAAAGGTCGGTCTCCTCGCACCTTTCTATTTGTGCATGTTTGTTACTTTCAGATCAAACTAATTAGAATGGAAAATTTAAGACGTTAGGAGAATAAAAGGACCAAACCAACATGGCCATTTGAGGACTGCATTTTGTATTGTGTCTGAAAATAAAATGAGTTTGATTCGAAATTAAACAGCCAAAAATAGAAACAAGATGTAAAACATCTTCTTCACACCGCTGTATAGGATGAACGTCTTTCTGCCTTGCTACATTAAGAGGTGATGTATTGCATTCCCACAGCAGGCTCAGAAACCATAAAACATGAACAACCAACGAAACAGTTTAGAAAAATAGGTCTTAGCGGTTCTACAGATGTTGAACGTTTACTGGGAGACCCAGAATCCACTTCATCGTGCACACCAACTTAAAATGATGGTTATGAAGGCTAGAGCACGTGAATAAAACTAAGGCCAAAGTCTTTTCATCTGCAGTTTTTCTGATTATGCTTTCTTTCAGGAAGTTGTAGTTTTCAGAAAACAACGGAAGACCTAAAGCATTCACCGTCCCCAGCAGGACGAAAAGATAACGAAGGGTATCAGAGCGCCTTGACCTCTCGCTATTACCGTCACATCCTTTTCAGCGTTACCATGACATTTGTGGATTTTAGCTCATTTGTCCTACGTGATACGTGGACGACGAAACAAACGAACGTATTGTTAATCTCTGAAGGTTTTTCTCTGTTCAGGTCCACCAGCGTCGCCTGCACCGGCCCGGCATTATCGCTCTCAAAAGGCGAGGCCTCGTTCTTCCGGGGGGGTGGGGGGGGGGTGGTCTGACTTTAAAGCGGCGGCGTCACGTAATACGTGCCGTATTTTCTGTGAACTTGGAGGTTAGCTGATGAGTTCTGGAAAGCGTAAGTGCTAATAACGTAACCTCTAAGCTCTAGTAAAGTAGGGCCTATATTATTTTGCGGTAACGCCTCAGCGAGTTTCAAGTAGCTTTGTTCCTTATGTCGAGGATATAGACGTGGAAAACGCTAGCTACGGTATTCCGAGCACGCCCGAACGCCTCGGGAGTCGCAGGCCGTGCGAGGAACATGCAACAGAAGGGAAAACGTGAGAGCGTAGATCATGCATATCTAGAAGTAGCACATTAGGTGCCTTGTGTTGCTGGCAGTGATCTATTTGACCTATGTACAGGAGGATAGCTGATGGTGACTTTACATATGTTTAATAATATAGAGTATAAATACCTCAGTATAAATGGATTTTGTACATCTAGATCAGAGCTGGGCTTCAGAGATGTTGTCAAAAGGAATGGAAGAAAATCTACAGTTTTTATTCCTTTGCAAAATTCAGTCTCTTTCTTAGACCCTGAGTCAAGCTTAAGAGAAGACCTTTAGTCTCGAAGGGTTGAGGGCGGGGCTACCGTCCCGGAAGGCCCGGGTCGGACACGGGCCTGCGGAGTCCCGATGTTCCCGAGCCGCCGGGGAGGGAAGCCTGCCGCATCGGCGTAGCCGGACCGCTGCCGCCGCTCGTCGTGCGTCTCTGCTCCGGGTAGGGGTCTTTGGATTTCATAGCAGAGCTCTCTGAATCAGGGCCCTAAGGAACAGCGCAAAGGTTACACTTGTGTTATTTTAGAAAACGAAAGCAACACTGCTGCAGATTTCAACTGAGTGAATTGTGAAAAGCTGTGATAGAAAAATCAGTGTAACAGAAAAGTTTTGAGACAAGGCGTTGGTCCGTAGCAGCGCGTTACCCGCGGCGGAGGCGGGGCCGGGTCCAGGCCGAGATCCGTCCGGACCCCGACAGGCGGACCGTGATACTCCGGGCCGGAGGTGACGGCGCTGTAGGCGGGGGGCCCGGCAGCGGTCTGCCTTTGGAGGAGCTGCAGGATGGCCTGGATGTCTGCAGTCATCTGGGATTCCAGTCTGATCACACACAGAAATGGTTTTTGTGAGGAAATTCATCAGTCTGGGTTTCGTCAGGTAACTTAATGAGAGAGTAAACCTGGAGGAGAAAACAAATGAGCACATCTGTCCTCCTAAATCAATCCTTCCGCAGCTATTTAATTCCTAAACCAAGCCAAACATTAGCAGAGATGATTGCATTAGACTACTTAGCTCTTGCTGTGATCTCATCACTACAGATTATTTATTTACTTTTCTTTTTATTGCTCCGCTGTGCCTGAGCTGCAGCAATCAGGATCGTTTCCTCAACAGGCACCGGGAAGAAATTAAAGGAATGAAAATGAGTGAACATCTGATTGAACATAGCCTTCAATCAGATCTGCTGAAATCCACCGGTTGAACAAGTCAGGTGTCAATACCCACTTCCAACACTAGAGGGAGACACTGACCTTCCAACCTGATACGTTACCCTCTATAATAGAAGGTTAGCACCTTTTATCATGTCTTTGCTACTTTGTATTTTATGAGAACAAACTATGATGTCAATGTGAATGCCATCTCATTAGGTTGCCAGGTGCTGCAAGAATGACACTGATCAGCCCTATGAATAATGTATATAATGAACATTTTCTGTGTGAATTGTGAAAGTTATAAAAGCCCCTGAATAAGTGCTACTTTATCTATTGCATGAAATTAATCCAAATCTGTGGTTTTAATGTGAATTATTTATTTTACAGTTTACGCATCAATGACCGATTGGGAAGTTGTTTTCCGTCCCTCTGCGAGTTTGTAGCGACGTTCTATAAATAGCCTCCGCCAGCCGCTCCCCCTGCATCAGCCTCCACTGTCTGCTCTCAAATGTATGTGTGAGTTCTGAGCCAATTAGAGGAAGGTGATGAAAAATAAAAAGGCCCTATTACAGTGAAAGGAAAACAGAGAGTCCCTGCTCCCACCTGTTCAGGTGCTGCTGCAGCAGGTCCAGCCGTCGCTCCACCTCTCCGTAGGTGAGGTCCGTGTCGCTGTCGTCCTCCCCGGCCGCGTCTGGATTTTCAGCCGACTCCTCAGCCGTCGCGCCGGGACGAGGCCGCGCCCAGTCCTCTGCCCGGAGCTCTGGGAGGAGACGGCAGGTTAGCGGCGGGGTGTGGGACATGGATTTTCCAACTCGAATAAAAAAGAAAATCTTGAGCTTTTATGAAAAAATGTGATAAGTGTGTCATGCCTGTGTTTAGGAGGGCAATTTTGAAATGTTTTTACCCTCTCCAGAGCTTGCTGTGTTCATCTCTGCATCCATTTGCAGATCAACGAGAGAGGAGCTACACCATTAAGTGATTTTGAACATCAAAGTGGACGTGACCCTCTACCCTCACATTTTCGGTTTTTACTTCAGAATTCCCTGCTGAAGGAAGCAGCATGATGCTGCCATGCTTCAGGAAGGGGATGCACGTCACGTAAGGTTACGAAGAGCAGTACTATTTATGCAAAATAGTTGTGATTTCTCTCTGAATGTCTCTGCTGAGAGAACGCATGCAGCCAGTCGGGCTCTCAGCAGGAGATTTCTTGTGCCTTCTTTCAGAAACGAACGGCTTGAGATTAAATCGACATTCCCTCTCCGGGCTGTAATCAATATCACTGCTCTCTACATTGGCAGTAATGGCTGAATTATGGGATATTACTATCAAATCAACGTGCCGACGCCGTTTCCGCACGCCTTTACGCCGCTGGCACCGAAGGAGGGGGCGTGCCAGCGTTTGGAGAAAATGAAGCAGCAGACACAATGAAGTTGCTGTGGCAACATGGAGAAGTTCTGCCCTTATCTCCTGTTCCAAATCAATCCAACATGACAGATGTTATTTTGTTCCTTCTGTTCTGTGCAGCAGGGAGTTAATGTTCATTTTAACACTAATCATTATCTAGAGTCATCATATTAGTAAAGTGTGGCACTAAGTTTTGCTTCTTCCTAGTAAATTGTACAAAGATTAAGAATTTCAGATTTTGTACGAATATTAACCATATTAGTGTTGGGACTCGATGAAACATTGTAATTGAGTTCATTGTAGGTCTGATGAATTTATTTGAAAACTGTGTATCTACAAAAGAATTAAGATTTTGAAATCTAAAACAGTTTTTCAGCTAAATTGAAAATAAACGGACATAAACAGTTATGTGTTTAATTAGTACATGATTCAAGCATGACGGTGTTTCTGGAACAGGTTACGCAAACATTAGCTTTGCGATGCTATTTTAGAAACGAACAGCTTTGCTGATAGACTAACTGCTTTTATAATTTAGTCTTTACCCGCATCCAACCAGATATTGTTTAAGCAAAGACAACGCCGATTGACTCTGCTTAAAACGTTGTCACATTTTACTATGTAAACGAAGGACAGAATCACCTTTACATTCCCGGTTCTGTGCATTTCCTTCAGCTTGCGCCTCAGGAGCCCCGCTCAGCCCGAGACCCAAGTTGTGGTCCCGAACAACCGGGTAACCAAGCACACCAGAACATAAGGGTCTCTGCTCCTCTTCCCTGCCTTCCTCCCGCTCCTCATCGGACTCTGTCCTGTCCTCAGCCGGCGAAGAGGCGTAGACACCGCGGCCCTTTTCGGCGTCGCAGCGTGGGCCCGGCGGCTCCTTTTTGTGCGAGTCTGTAGGGAGAAACGGTAATTGGGGAAAAGGAAGTTCTATGCACATACTTCCTGTGGGATGACAACAGGCAGAACCTTTTAGATTTACATCAACTAAATGTCCTTAGAACTCAGGCAATCATACGTGATCTTATAACATGTTTTTTTTCCCTGAAATATTTGACATGGTTTTAAAAGTTCAGATGGAAAACTGACTGAGTGGAAAGATTGACAGATGCCTTGTTTGTACAGTGGATGCAGACTTGGGTTGCGGTCCCAATGGTACTTATTTGAAGACCAGCTCAATCCATGGTTTTAAAGTTTAACACGGAAGACTGACTATGAGGTACTTGTAGAAGTTTGAGCGAGCACAAAGGCAGGTGCTCAGTTGGCGCACCGCATAGAGACTTGGGTTGCGGTTCCAAGGGTTCTCAGTTCAAGACCCGCTTGGGGAAAGGTCTGAAACACACTCTGTATCCAGAGTGAGAGCTAAAGTTTTAAAGTTTAACACTGACTTTGAGGTACTTGTAGAAGTTCGAGCGAACAGAAAGGCAGGTGCTCGGTTGGCGCACCGCATAGAGACTTGGGTTGCGGTTCCGAGGGTTCTGAGTTCAAGACCCGCTTGGGGTAAGGTCTGAAACACACTCTGTGTCGAGGACGGAGGATGGGGAGCGGGAATGAGGGCGAGGGCTAGAGTTTTAAACATTAAAAAAAAAACTCCCCGACATGTGCTAATCGCACATGCCGGGGAGTTGGCCCTCCAGTTGAGCACAGACCCATGATACAGACTACGCTTCTGACATTCCTCACGCAAATCTTGAACCAAGACCCTTCGGAACCGTAAACCATGTCTGTACCCACTGCGCCAACTGAAGCACCTAACCTTCAGTTCCCTCCAATGTCTACAAGAACCTCAAAGTCAGTCTTCC
Organism: Poeciliopsis turrubarensis; assembly: GCA_010277015.1. Taxonomy (NCBI): domain Eukaryota; kingdom Metazoa; phylum Chordata; class Actinopteri; order Cyprinodontiformes; family Poeciliidae; genus Poeciliopsis; species Poeciliopsis turrubarensis. The sequence goes on along the minus strand of VMRN01000162.1, from coordinate 31 downwards.
ATGTTAAATTTTACTGTTGTTTTGTTGTAGT
>VMRN01000161.1:408365-580134 GCA_010277015.1 Poeciliopsis turrubarensis | reverse complement strand
GCCAATACAGCCGCTCAAACTTCTACAAATACCACAAAGTCAGTCTTCCGTGTTAAACTTTAAAACTGCAGCTACACATGGGGTATCAAATCACACTTGTATAACCATAACACAAAATCAGTGTGGAACTGGTCTTCGTTTGATGAACACCTCTTTAAACAACAGGTGACACCAAAACCATCATCCCAAATAATCAGAATTTTTCTTTTTTACCACAAAACTTTCAACATAGCACATTTAAATGAAAAGTATATGCACTTATTAACCTGAACAAATCTAACTTCACACTCCATCAAGCCTGTCGGTATCTGAAGCTCGGTTGTGAGGCATCTGTGAGAGGCAAATATAATTCGGCACATCACCTGAATGGAGGTCGAGGTCCTCTATCAGCAGCTACAAGAATTAAAAAATGATGTGGAAACAGCTGAGAGATATCCTTCACAACACATTGTTCCTGCAGCAGAAAATGCTGAATCATGAGCGCGCCACTGCCCCCTAATGTACCACTTTATAAATAAAATGGCATGTTCCCCGAGGTCAAACGCGCTCTTTGAGAAGCACTGACTGTCAGAAATCAGCAGCTAACATAACATTTGCAAATACATTAATCTTTTTCACCATGTAGAAATGACATGCTCAGCTTGGCTGGGTTTCCTGTGAACGTTTTAAGAAGGAGAGTTGAAAGCAAATAAAACAATTATTTTTACTGAAATCTTCAACATATACAAAGCTCATCTGCGCAACAATGCCAACAGTTCTTACAGCATCTTTGGATAAAACACTTAAACAACTACAATAAAAACTGCTGTGAAACACAAATTAGGCACTTTTGAAACAATCACAAGGCACCGCTATATGGAAGCCGCTTAGAACATAAATAGAAAACATGTAGTGTCCTATATGAACAGTTTCTTCACAAATCAGCAGCGTTGTGTGCATACGGTTGCCTAGCAGCGGACGCCGGCCTCCTCCCTGCGGCGGGTCGGTGCGCTCTCCGGAGAACGGAGATCCTCGGCCTCTCTGGACTCTACTGGTACTGAAGCGGCTTTACGTCTCCTGGCTCACAGAGCCGTTTCAAAGATGACCAAGTTGACGTCGGCTCCTTCTGCGTGTCCGTTCGCTACGCCGGGACGGCTTCTGCTGTTGTAAGCCTGGAGTTGTGTTTGAAGTCAGTTTTTTTTTCTCACTTGTTCCTAACTTTGCTTTGATGACTCAAACTCACCCTTTTGGCTGCTTCCAGTAGCGCTGCTGCCTCCTGTTTCCCAGTCTGCTGCACCATCTTGTAGAAGATGCCTTTCGTGTCCTGCAGCAGGACGTGTGGCTCGTCGTATGCGTGGATCTTCCCCGCGTCCAGAACCTGAAACCGTAAATGCTCTCCCTACATCACGTTGAATTTACACAACCCGGTTTTAGACGCGACAAACATTGACAGCACAAAGACCCTCCTGCTGGCTCTGATTGGTTGTTTCTGCAAATGACAGTTAAGCCACAGAGAGGAAGCAGAGGAGCTAATTTTTTTTTTATTTAAAAAAATGTTTACAGTAATGTGTGTATGTTCTAAGGTAGACATGCTATTTGACTTGAGGAAGAAATCATTTTCAAAGCGACATCTTTGTTCCAGGCAACACAAACTGGATACTTTTCACTAGTAATTAATCAATCTTCAGCAGAAATTGCACAGACTCCAACTCTCTCTTTGTTTCCATTTCTGCCAGTGGGAAATCAATATTGGCCTCACCAGGATGCGGTCGCTGTCTATGATGGTGTTGAGGCGATGAGCGATGGTGAGCACGGTACATTCCCTGAACTTGTCCCGGATGGTTTTCTGGATCAGCTCGTCTGTCCTGTGACAACGGCGTGACGTCTTGATGACTTCAAGTAATTTAAAAACACAACTTAGACCAGAGTATTTCACTGTATTTCTACCTGGGGTCCACGTTGGCCGTGGCCTCGTCGATGATGAGGATGCGGTTCCTCCTCAGGATGGCTCTGGCCAGACACACCAGCTGCCTCTGACCCACGCTGAAGTTGGAGCCGGACTCGGCCAGAACCGTCTCCAGCTTTCCGGGCAGCTCCTCCACCACGGACTTCAGCTGCACCTGAAGGAAAAAGACGTCATGAACTAAAACGCGGGAGCTTCGTTGGCTGAAGAGTCATTTCGCTAACGGTAACATCTGGCTCTGACTAAATATTGTTTGAAGCTGGTGCCGACCTCTCGCAGAGCGTTCCACAGTTCTTCGTCTGAGTGTTGGTTAAAAGGGTCCAGGTTCTTCCTCATGGAGCCTGTGAACAGCATCGGGTCCTGGAAACAAAACCAACTGTTTTCACAAGTCATACAAACAATAAAATGTGAAAAATCCACCAGAGAGTATTTAAACCTTAGGATAAAAACATGGTGGTGGCCGCATCAGGCTAAGAGCCGGATTTCCTTTAAGGACAGAAAATATTCTCAGTTGATGAGAATAGAGCTCAATAGAGGACAAACGTACAGCTTGAGCGACTAATTTGTGTCAAAGTCCAGTTCACAATATTTGGCAAAACTTCTATAATGCTGTTCAGACGCTCTCCATTTAATCAGCCTGAGCTTTTGCATGTTAATCAACAAACTAATCAAGAAACATCTTGGTTCCACTTCATTTATTTTAATATGACAAATGGGAAACGATTCATCTGAGCTCACCTGAGGAATGATGGACATCTTCTGGCGCAGGTCATGGAGGCCCAGGTCAGAGGTCACCACCCCGTCGATGTAGATTTTTCCCTGAGGTTCCGCCAGGCGGAACAGAGCCGAGACCAGAGAGCTTTTCCCGGCTCCGGTTCTCCCGACGATCCCGACCTGACGAACGGAGGAGAAAGAGGAGGACGGTCGGCTTCTGTCTGCGGCGGCTTTAGATAACTAACCTCTCACCTTCTCTTGGGGCTGAAACATGGCCTGGAGGTCGTGCAGGACCGGGGGGCCGTCGTCGCTGTAAGAGAAGCTGACGCCGTCAAAGGTCACCAGGCCTTTGCTCGGCCAACCGGGAGGAGGGCGCTTCTTTGTTTCCCAGGGTGCTTCGCTCTCTAGTTCGGTGTACTCCATCACTCTCTCCACTGAGGTCATCTGTGGACGAGGTTAAAGGCATTTGATGCATTGAATCTGTATTTTCTAGCATTCTTATTCAAATATGATCATTAAAAGCTCCTTCTTCATGATGCCCCCCTTTCAGTCTCAATGATCTTCTATAAACTGAGTGAAAGAACCAGTACTATACATCTTCCTGCCACATGGTGCTATTTTATAGCTAATAATTTAACTTCGGTTGTTATAACAACACTATATAAACCAAATATGACTTCAAAGAAATTTTACTTTGTAATCTCAGGCTTTGAAATTGGGCCCCTGCCTCTTTAAAAACTGCCGCTCGTTTTGCTAATTGCTGCTGGCTCGGCTGAATGATTGCCACAGCAGTTTAAAGGAAACGCTCCAGGTGTGTTTTTGACAACGTGAAGCTCCATAACTTTTATTTTAAGCTGTGTCTCACCATGTTTTCCACCTCAGCGCTCTGCCTTACGCCCCATTGGAACATTCCCATCAGAGTGACCGCGTAGGACAGAGCCAACCCAACGGAACCGGCATCCAGCTCTGACGGCAGAAATAATTCAAAAGGTTACGCTCCCGTTCCCCCTAGCGGTGCAGAAGCGTGCGGGTCCGGCTTACGGTCTCTCAGCAACAAGCAGCCGAACGTAGTGACTGTGACGAAGACGGAGCACATCCCGTCGAGGCGAACGGCGAACCAGCGAGATGTCGTCAGGAAGAGGAAGAAGGCCTCTGTTCACAACCGCAAAACATCAGTACAAATATTTGACGTCGGTGGACGTAAACACGCAGGAAGAGGCGGAACCTGAGTGGAGGTTCTGATGAGCGTCGAAGGTGTTCTGGAAGCGCTCCTCCGCTCCAAAGGCCCGGATCGTCCAGAGGCCCTGAAGGGACGACGACAGGTGCGAGAAGACGGGACTGCGAGCTGCACGACACGACGATACGTCAGATAGGAGCAACAAAATAGAACTCGATCGATTTCAGACGCCTACTGGTGGATTCGAGGCGCTTGACGTCTCTGGAGGTTTGCAGGAAGTAGCGGCGCAAGAACAGGAACAATCCGAGGAGAGGCACGACCGGGATGAGGATCCATGGGATCACAGACGCTGCCACGGCGATCACGCCGAGAATCTGCAGGAACACCTAAAAGTCACAGTAAAAGTGTTCACGACCAAACGTCAGGGTTAGTTGAAGAGGATTAAAGCCAATGCTCATCATTTCTTTATTATTTATGGTGATACATTTCTTATCACCATCAATCCATCGATCAATTCCAAACGATGACGTTTAAAAACGTCCCAAAACATCCGCAGTTATTTTCACTATTTTCTTCTCTCTTTTGTTCAAGTAAACAAACAATACCCATAAATACATTTGATATATTGTTTATTGATATAAATCAACATCATTTCTTTGATTTCTTTCTCAGTAGCAATAATGTGTTTGTGGGGCTTATTACCAAAACAACTAATAATCATAATAAATTTAGATACTGTTTTACGATTACAAATATCGTAATCAAACATTTGGCCGTATTGCCCACTCTCAGGTTTGTGTGTCCTCACCTGAATGAAGTCGGTGAACGTCCAGGGCAGCATGGAGTCCACCTGGCCGATGTCCTTAGAAAACCTGTTCAACACTCTTCCTGAAGAGACGCGGCGACTGACAATGTAACGTTCCGTTCTCTTTGGATGTTCAATGACGCTCTCTTGGCTTACCGATGGGGTTGATGTCAAAGAAGCGTACGGGCGCTCTCAGGATGGCGTTAAACATGCTGTTGTGGAGGCTCTGAGCCGCTTTCACCAGCACAGAGAACAGGAGGAGGCTCCTCACGAAGCCAAACAGGATGGTGGCTGCAGTGAGACCTGGGGGAAACCAGCAGGACTCTCTGATCAGCAGGAAGCAGACAAACAGTGATAAAACAGGGCAGACTGCGTGTGAAGCAGGTTACCTCCATAAACACCCAGATAGAAACCTAAATCCAACTTGGTGGTGTTGGTTCCATTTGTAGCCATGCTGCTATTAGTGCTGTTGAGCTTTTCTTGCTCTTCTGCCCTAAAACATGGCAGATTAAATGAGGAAACAGCCCTGTTAGCATCAGGAGGACAACAGAGACAATTCCTTACCAGTACGCCATCCACCAGTCTTGCATCACGTAAAAACCCTGCGACAGAAAACATTGTTACTTACTTGTTCTGATTTTTGGTTTTTGGCTGGTTTTTGTTGCTGTACCTGAGCCAGGAGGTTAACCAGCACGGCAAACAGCAGGACGACGATGTTGGCTCCGGCTCTCAGGTATTTCACGTACATTTTTATTCCGATGGTTCCCTGAGCCCGGCTCTCCTCCGGCACCGCCTGGACCGCCTCTGTCTGCCGAGGAACACAGACGAGCACGATCGCCGTCAATACCGTTCCGTTTTAATCTCGTCTTAGAGAGGCAAAGGAAATGTTTCGACAATAAGGAGAAGATTATTGTGCTTTAATGAATAAGCTGCACTTCTGAATCGTCACACAAACCGACTAAACGTGACCAGACAAAGACAAAGAGGATCTGAAATTAGAGAAGCAAAAGACAAATACATATTCAAAGCAGCAGAATCAGCTGCTGTGTTCATGGTAGTGTGTGTTTAAAATCACAGCTTCAACACTCTTTCATTTCCCTTTTCATAATGAGAACTAAAGGTCAGTTATACTAATGTGGATCAGATAGACAAACAACCCCTTTCTTCTCTGTGAAACCTTATGGTGGACCACTAGGGGGCGTAACAGACCGCTGTACCGACCGGTAAGTGATCTCCGTCTTTGATCGAGTTAACCGAGGAGTGATGGGACACAGTTGACATCTCGGACAGAGTCCTGCTCCTGGGAGAGACGTCCTGTGGAGACTGCGGCTGCTCTTCTTCCTCTTCGTTCCCCAGCAAAGAGGTGAAGTCCAGTCCGGAGCGCTGCAGCTCTGTGTACGTTCCCTTTGCCACCATGTGACCCTGATGAACACACGCAGCCAGAGTTATTGTTTTGTTATTGTTTACATACTGCTGCCAACAGCAAAACACTGGATTTTATTTACAGCTTTCTATTTCTTGCTTTCGAAAACCCCAAACCACGGCAACCTAAACATCTGTTGTCGTAACTTTACACCAACAGGATGAGGGTTTGTGTAGAATCCATCAATTCAAAGCAAAGACTTCTTAAGACCTTTAAGAGTGGGATTTCAGACCTGTATCTGAAAATAAATGCACTCACTTTGTCCAGCTAACTGGCAAGAAATCTGTAAGAAATGTTAGCAGCTAGTTAGCAATAGCCTCAACAGTCCTGAGTCACAGAACCAATGAAGATATTAGTGCAACTCAAACTTTTGCCTGATAGAAAATCTTGTATACATAGAATATGAAAGTTGTATTAATTTTGTTCATACGACATTTAAGACATGTAACGTATTGCGGGCCAAATTACTTTTATAAAGTAGTTTTAGATGTTTTAAGACCATTTTTTCCAAAATGAAGGCTTTATAATGTCTTACATTCTATAAATGCATATCCAATTTCAGACATTTCAAGGCCTTTTCTTTAGATACGACTTTAATATGAAATGAAGGTTTTAAAACGTTTTAAAGTAGCTTCCTCCCTGCTCCTAATTAACACCCTAACATGTGAAAAGAATGCAGTGCAGACAGATTTTGGAGGTCATAGAAATGTTGCTGATGAATAACAGTTGAAGCCTGCCAAGTCGAGGAGCCAAACAGGACAGGCTGCAAGGTTCCTGCTCGGTGTGTCCATGCAGGGAAGAGAAAGTATTCAAACCAACCTCCTTTAGTACCAGGATCTGGTCTGCAGCCTTCAGGTACTGCAGCTGGTGGGTGACCAGGATGCAAGGCTTGTTCTTCAGCAGCCCACAGATGCACCTGATGACAGCAAGCAGGAATGAGTAGCTCTAGCTGCAGGTTTATTAGGACTTAATTACTCAAAGTGTTTGCTGCTGACACTGGAATAAAGACATTTATAAGGTGTGTCTTTGGTCATTATCCACTGCAACCAGTTCTGTCCCTTTTCACCTGCCTTCTTAGTTGAGAAGTATTGCGTATCGGAATTAAACCGGAGGACTGTCGGCCGTTGTTTAACCCTGAACAAAAACTCTTAGGCCTTCAAAAAGCCAATAAGAGAGGAAAGTTCCAGTAAACACACTGACAGGTCTCCACCCTGCTCTTTACAACAACTTCCTCTGACTGGGATCTGAATCAGAGGCTTTACACCCATTTCCTGCCTGGGAAATTCAGGGAATCTATTGTCCCGATTAATGAAGCGTTCAGCTGAGCACGCTGGACGGGACTCACTCTTCAAACAGGTGTCTGCCGACCTCTGCGTCCACGGCACTGAGAGGATCGTCCAGAAGGTAGATGTCTGCGTCCTGATATACAGCCCTGAAACAGAAAACGTTTTACTCCGGCGTTCGTCCAGGAAAAATGCATCTGCACTCGTCCGGTTTCCTGCTTCGCTTACCTAGCCAGGTTGACTCTGGCTTTCTGGCCCCCGCTGAGGGTGGCCCCTCTGTCCCCGATCACGGTCTGATCCCCGTCTGGCAGCAGCTCCATGTCCTACACGTAAAACGTAACATTTACAAGATCGTCCCCAACTTATCTTTGAAAGGGTAAAAAGATGAACATGCATGGGTTTGTGGGGTTAAACATAAAAAGAAGAGTTCAACACCAACAATGAATCAGCAAATTTAAAGGCTGATCAGTGACAACTTCATATAAAACAGATAAAGTTGATCAGGAAGAACTTGGTGTACAGGGCTTATAGTTCAGTCAGTCCATTCATAGCTATCCAAGGTAACTCATTTATCACAGGCCTCTTCCCTGACCTCTCCTCCAATCAGCCTAGCAAACATTAACAGCTTTTTACAACAACAAGAAGGTAAAAACACACACACACACACACACACACACCCAAGTCTCAGCTTTGGTTAAACTTTGCTATTAAGGTGAAAAGGTAAACTTTCAATATTTACGTTGAAGTCTTACTATAACGGCAGCAACTAACAATTATCTTAGCATTACATTATCCTGACAATCTGATTTGAAAATTCACTCCAGCATTTCTTACATAATATTAGAAATACATTACTAGATTCTAACTAAGTCGATTCCAAACATGGCATTTCTTGAGTTAATCTGAACCAGGTGAAACTAAAACTGATATTGCTATAAACATACATACACACACACAAAAAAAAATCATCTTAAATGCTAAACGTATATATTTTTGCTTAATTACTCCTCTGTTATTCTTTTAACAAATGGTCTTTTTTGTGTCTGTATAATCCAGTTAACATTTAAGTGATGACTACATTAATTGACTATTAATCACAATTAATCTTTTCAGCACGAGTCAAGATACTTTAGTTTTTTTTAAATCACAACTTCCATACAACAAATATTGGGAGAATCCGTCTCACCCTTTTCAGAGCGCAGGCTTTGATGACTCTTTCGTACTTCCGAGGTTCCAGGTCTTTCCCAAACAAGATATTGCTGCGAATGGTTCCAGGAAACACCCAGGGCTGCTGAGCGGCGTAGGTCAGCTGACCTTTGACCTTCAGCACCCCTTTTTCAGCAGGAAGCTCTCCCAGGATGGAGCTCAACAGGGACGACTGCGAGGAAACGCAAAAAGTTAGCAGCTGACTGACGACTCTGGGTCATCGACACGTTCAAAGAAAATAAGAATCTTAAGAGGGACATTGAAGGATTTGTTAGGAAGCCAAAACGTTTTCACAACTCTGGGAATTGCAAAGCCTGACCTTTCCAGCTCCGACGGGGCCGATCACAGCCAACAACTGATTCGAATTCAGAGAGAGGGAGATGCTCTGCAAGGTCGGAGCGTCTAAGTTCTGGAGGAAAAACAACAAAACTATTTTTTACTCTACCTAGATTTTCACAGAATTAAATCTCCAGCTTAGAAAAAAGATTTCTACGCAGTTCTATTCAGTTCTCTCTTGACATTTGTAAATAAAAGGTGGAGTCCCACCTTATCCCAGTAGCAGGTCAGATCATTGAGCTCCACACCAACATCCTTCCTGTCCTCCTTTGAAAGAGTAACGCTGGTTTTTGTGATCTCATCCAACAGCAAGAACTCCTTCACCACAAGAAAGACAAAACGGATTTTAAAAATACTAATAAACAAGGTCCTGATTTAAAGCGTAACAGCTTAAAACAGGACTGAACAGAAAGAGTCTGTCTAAAATGTTGTGTTGACTATAGAGATTTGTGTACATGAAAATACTCCATCAACTCCATCAACTTTATCTACATGTTTTACCACAGACTGCATCAAATGTTTCAGTCCCCAGAAAATTATTGTGTCCATGCACGTCATCTTAATATTAGACATAATGTTTAGATGCAAACATAAAAGCAGCTCAAGTTTATTTAAACACTTTGGTTTAGTCAAACTAAGCAATGAATTAAAATGTTTAATTGTAAAACAATTTCCTGCCTCTTCCTGGTTTTTATGGATGTGGTTTACTGCAGCAGTCAGGTTGCCGTGAGGTTATAAAACTACAATAAGATCTGGAGCGGAAGATAACAGAGCTGAACATTAGAGCGATGACTGGACGGATCGATGTTTATGAGTTCTGTCAAGAAAAGCAAAGTCACCGACTTAATCTACGTCACGGTTACACCTGGGTACGACATGCTAAACCTTAACGCCGAGTGACAGGATGAAAAAAGTCGTCTCTTCTCCTTTGATTTACTTCAGTCGCTTTCAGAGAGTTTTGAGTTCTTCTTATACCTGAATCCTCCGAACGCTGACCCGGCTCTCAAACAGCTTCTCGATGGCGCTGGGGAAGAAGAGCGTGACGGTGAGCCGCACGGCCGTGTACAGCGACACCGTCACAAACACGCGGCTGGCGGAGATGGGGTTCCCCAGCAGCACGTAGATGGTGAACGTGATGAACACGATGATCTTGCTGGCGCAGAAAAACGACGCCATGTTGAGACCTCGCAGGTAGGAGCTCTTCATGATCTTGGAGATCTCCTTCCTGGGACGACGAAGGGAAATGGTCAGATGGTTTAGGCGGATTAGAGTCGGCTTGGTTCGGCGACAAAATGACAGAGACCAGTCCTGAAGTTTTGTCGGAAGTAATTTGGACTGTCCTTTGCGATAATTAGTGAGTTAATTAGTTCTTAAAGCTTTCCTTTTTCTTTGCATTTGTGATGCAGAAAACATACAAATAAAAAGTGAACTCGTGTTTTCTAAGAATCGTTTACTATAAGCTCACAATACCTTTGTGATGAAGAATATGCACGTTGCAACAAAAAGCTACGTAAGGTGACAGAAGAATCTCCCAACCATTAAACAATAAACACTCCCACGAAGCTTAAATCCTAAAACTCCAACAAAGCAGCATCAGCAAGTTCAACATTTGTCTGATGACAACAAATCTTCACAGCTAAAAAATTACTTCCTCTTTTGTCACAACCTTTTCTTTTTTTTTTCTGAAATGCCTCAGTGGTCACGTCTAACACTTTTCAAATTAGTCGTAACCCAGAAAGTAATTATTGATACCGGTCTGTGACCAGCATTAACACTTTATTAATGTTTATGTCAACTGACTAAACTGGTAACTTTTCTGTCGGGACCAACAGATGATGTCTGCTGTTAATAAATAGGCAGGAAAAACCTGAAAAGACAACTAGAGGTTTTAGAACCTCAGGCTGTTTGTGGAACTTAAACTGCCTGACATTGGCTTTTCTTTTTACCTTCTGACCTCAGTGACCAGAGCAGAAAAAGGTTTTTCCCAGGCGTACATCTTGATGATTCTCATTCCAGACACGACCTCATTCATTGTTCGGATTCGGCTGTCTGTGAGCACGGCGGTCTTACTCCTAGAAAGGAAGGGTAGGACACTGAGTGTGCTGGAGATGCACGTCAGCATCCGAATGTCCTCTCTATGTGCAGGTAAATGAACTGTATACAAAACAAACTTTAGCATTTTCTTTGTAGTTTATATAACAGTGAAATAAAGCAGCACATAAATGTGAAATAGAAGGAAAATAATGTGTGTATCTATATTTTCATCTGTGACAAATCCAGAAGGTTTTGACTTTTCCTTCTGCTTTGCACCATTTTTCTTTGGTTGCTTGCTTTAGTTCATCCATGTCTGTGTTCTGTGATTAGACAGCAATTTGTAGTGTTATATTTTTTTGTTTTATTATATTATTGTATTGCATATTCGTTTTTATAACCTATCAAGTTACTGCAGATGCGAATTAGCTTATGCTACAATCTGCTACAACACATGAAATGATGACATTTATGTTTGAGCATTTCTAAATAAACTTTGATAAACACAACTACAGTTACTGAACAATGGTCTCATCTAGTGTGTGTGTGTGTTTTACCTGAACTTAGAGAAGAGTCTTCCAAACATGGTTTGGGTGGGCATCAGGAACAGGAGGACCCCCATTCCCGCCAAGCAGGAGGGGCCGATTTCATCCCACAGCAGCCCCACAACTGCGGCTGCCTGAAGTGGCCCCACCCACAGGAAGTGCAGGAAAATAGTCACCTAGAGACAAGGAGTCAGTGTTGAACCGCAATACACCACACAACATTAGAAAGAAGAAAGAAAAAAATAAATAAATAAAAGTTTCCATCAAGGTGAGAGTTTCCTCTCCCTTCTGTAAAACAGGCTCAGGTCCAGTCAGGTATGAAAGCGTGACATGCTGTAATTACCATCCCACCCACTGCCAGAAAACAAACTCCCTCCAGAAGCCGGGACTTTCACAGCGCGCTCTGCCCACAGATTAACGTGAAACTCTGCATTCCTCACACACAAACAGAGTTCAGTGCTCAGAGGGTAATGAGGCCTTAAACAGAGACCCACACGGCTTGTGCCAAACACATTTCTGACACGACTAGGTAGAGTGATGATCAGGCACCGGGCCGTGTCAAAACATTTATGTTAACCGACAGCCCCAGAAATGAATCGTTTGATCATTTTCTAACACTGCGCCGACCCGATCGCGTCATTTAACTTGAGATCAAACCAATAGTCGGATAGCTTGGAGGATGTTTGTCACTGCTAAGGCATAAACACACCTGATGAATATGGAACGGTGAGTCGGAAGAGGAAAAATTGCAGAATGTGAAACAATTACACAAATATTTGGTGAACTCTGTTACTCCTGCAGTAACAGACGGTAAACAGACACAGAAAGGTAGAGAGATTAGTAACTAGCAACATTCTCTAACAGCGAGGGAGGCAGAGATATCCCTGTGTGCCATTTAGGACATTTATCTCTTATCGAGCCAACTTTAAACTTGTATCTTTAATAGTGCAAAGAAATTTAATGAACACACTAAATCCTGTTTGTTAAAACTAAAACAAATACTACGTTTTTCAGATCTTTAGCATTTTTTTTTTTTACCATCCTAATACTAATTTAGGAAGACATATTTCTCAAATTTTTGTATTTTTCAAAAAGGCTGCATTGTTCCTCAGGTATTTTCATACATGTCAAATGGCTCAGTTGTAAGACATTTACAAGGAAATCCACTTTGTGTTGTCAATTAAAACACATCGCAATTTGTGGTAAAATGTGGAGAAGTTCAGGTCGCGTCAATTTTTTTGCACAGTGTCGAAGCCTGAAAAAGAGACGGCAGCTCGTTTTCTCGTACCTCGTCAAACTTGTTGACGTCGTTGGATAAAAGATTGACTATTTGGCCTGTGGTTGTCTTTCCCATGGCTGAACTGCTCAGGCACAGAGCCTGAGAAAAAAAAAAGAAAGAAAGAAGCAATGGTTAAAGGAAAACTGATTTGATCTGACAGGCAGTGCCAGGATTAAACTGCTAAATGATAATCTGAACCTCATTTTCCCTGATACGGACCTTCTTGTAGATCATGTGACACATGGCCACTCTGATCTTCATGCCCGCCCTCAGTACGTGGTAGAAGTAGAGGTGATGGATCACCGCCAGGAAGAAGGTGCAGGCGGACAGGCCGGCCGCGTAGCCCAGGGACTTATTCAAAGCCTTTCTGTCATCTGGATCGTAATTCTCAAAGTACTGAATCACTTCCCCCAAAAAAACTGGCTGGATCACTCTGATGGACTCCTACGTTCCGGGAGAGACGAGATGATTAAAGATAAAATTAAAAAATTCCCTGCAGACTTCAAAAAACAACCCGGTGTCTTAATGATGCAATATTTCCTTATTAAAAAACACTTGAAATCAGATATTCTTTTTAAACAATCAGTACTCCTGCACCTTTTGAATGTTGTGACATTTACAAGCTTTTGGTGTATTTAAATTTTCTGTAGTGGTGCAGCGTTATCAAATACCTTTGTAATTGAGTACATTCATGTCTGCGTTTAAAAAAAAGCAAAACATTTTAAGTCAATTCAGCAGTGTTTTTCTGTTTTGGAATTGGCCGACGCTAAGCCTCAGATATCGGTCTCGGAAGTGAAAACCGTGGATCGGTGCGGGCTTAAAAACATAGGATGTAAATGGATAGAAAATAGAAACTATGGATGAAAATGTTTAAGTCAATAAGATGGGGAATAAAGGCATCAAGTATACAACCCTGTTTTCCCAGTTTGTATCAGAACCTTGAACATTTCACACAGACAGACCTCTGACCTCTACAAGTGTAAAGATTCCAAGCACTCCATAGGACTTCCAGTAGCACTGGATGATGACTTTGGTCAGCCCAGGTGTCCTCATCTCTTTGGCAGCTTTCTGCACCTCCTGGTCCCAGTATCTGTGACAGAGAAGGACCAGAAGTGGAAAAGTGAAAAAGTCGAGGTCTGTCGGCTTAGAAATCTTTGAATGGAGACGAGGCCGGTGCTGCCTCCGAGACGGCGGCGGCATTAGTTCAGGAACAAAGCTCCCAGTGAGTTAAAGCAGGTCGCAGGCAGGTATGAACACATCGACAGCCTACAGTAACATTGGTGCAAACTTTAATAACTTCACATCAAATCAAAGGATGCACCTTCTTAGAGAAGATTTTTTTTCTTCACTTTTTTATGACTGTTTGTTCCATTAGATGTACTTTGGTTTTTATTCAAGAAACAAATTCACAAATGTAGAGAATAAAGATTGGGATCAAATGTTGAACAAGTTTCTATTTAGTCTTAATTAGTTTTAAAGAAATGTCCAGTTTTTGTGTCGCTGTTGCTTTTATTGACGCATTTATATATTTGTATTTTTGAAAATGGAAAAAAAGGATTATTTAGGTTAATTTTGAAGTGTTTTTTTGTTTTATTTAAAAAAAATGACATGGAAACACACATTGGTTAAAATGTTATGTTACCTTCTCCCTAGTGGTTGTAAGAACTTTTATAATCCGATACATAGTGGTTCATAACTTGCAGGAAAACATGAAAATTAAATGTTTTGGGCTTAATATAACAGATAATCTGATAAATTACCATGACTTCACTGTGCTTCAGGGGGGAAAAAAACAGATCTATCAGGAAGTTAAACTCCATTCCCACAAATACCCACATCATCATCGTCCTTACACGGCTGATGTTTCCTTCATCTTATCTCCGACAGCTAACCGTGAAACATTTTAACAGGCTACACAAACAGATAACGGCGATCAGAAAGCGCAGGTTTTAAAGGATAACTCTTAAAGCTCATTTATCAAACGATAAACGCTTTTAAGAAGCTGAATATTTGGCTACAGGAAGTCAAATAATACCCGAGCAGCAAAGTAACATTTTGAACAAACACCAGTTGAAGCTGAATATATTAAAGCAAATATCTCCATTTATCTTTTTACGTTAAGAAATAAGCAGGATTTGGACGTTTTCGACAGTTTTTTGCTTTCTAGCAGAACTCTGGTGACTTTGAGCCAAAACTTTCAGAGTAAGAACAAATCCTGACTTTTTTTAACCTTTACATCTTAACAAAAGCAATCCTGGAGCCTGACGCTGCCTCCGCCGTGTTTCAACATTAACATAATGTTCCTTTGTCCCAATTTTTTAAAAAAACCTTTATTGTTCCATAAGATATATAATTCATTTGATTCTTCTCCTGCTTCATACTTTCATATAATGTAATTTTCTATTTATTTTTTTTTTTTTTAAATCTACAAAAGTGAATGAACTTTGTTGTTACATTTGCACTAGCAAGAGTATATTAGCAACAAGCTAGTGGTAGCTTCAATAGTCTGGAGTGTGTCTAACACTTTTGCCTGACAGAAATTACCAATAAAAACACACAAAAAATATAAAATACAACATTATATAGTCTTGTCAAGACAAAATGTTAAAAAACAAACAAACAAAAAAAAACTTATCTTAAGATATTTTAAGGCCTTTATTTGTGCAGTTTGTGTACCTCTGCAGCTCTTGTCCCAGCACCTCTGACCTGTCCTCATGGAGCACTTCATACATGTCTTCCTCCTCCAACCTTCGCTTGTAGCCGAGCCTGAACAGAGGGTTCAGCCACCTGATGAAGAGAGGAAAAGGACTTCATGATTTCATTCAGCAGATTAGATCCACACCGTCTTGGAAATGGATGCAAAACCCATCTAAAAAGACTCGCAGCCATCACTCAAGATTGTAAACATTACTGGAAAATGTTGGTGAAACAGATTCTGCTAATCTGATGGAGGCAGACCTCAGGGCACAAACAGGGAAAATGACTCAGACTACCATATAATAAGCGGAAAGGTTTGTGTTTCTCAAAGTGTTTGGCCGGCAGATGAATGAGTCTTTAATGCTCGTATTTTGGATTTGAGATAATTTTACGTGGCAAATCAACAGCTTGAAACTTCCAAAACCAAGTCAGACTCCCGGTTTGGAAAACCCGACCCCGACTGTGTGCGTTCTTGCACTAGGCCGTTTTCTTAAGGGTCAGCTGATATATGACCCAGACAGAGGAGATTGCCAGAGGTCAGGGAAACGTCCAGCTCTTAAATTGAAAGAAAAGAGTTTTCTAAAAGCAGAGAGGACCTGTCAGACTGACATATTTGTTTGTTTTTTTTACAACTGTTCTAACAATTTGTTCAAGTTTTCAATGTGCAAATTCTTAGAATTATCTAGATTTTTTATGGCATCAATCAGGCACAAAATAATTCAAACCAGACAAATAAATAGTGTAATAAAAATGGATTCTGAATGTCTGTGTAAAACAATCCTGTGGTGATTCAGACTGCTGTTCACATATTGAAAAGGAAATAATACATCCTAAAATTGTATTTAAAACAGACAAAAAGTTTCATGAAATGAGAAAACACACAGACAGTAAGGCAGTGAATTAAATAGTCTGCAGGACGTTAGGTTTAGGTGCCTAATCTAAAACACCTGCGCTGGAACCTGACGTAAATAATGTTGATTCGTCGTACGTGTCCGGTTGTTTCCTCCAACAGAGCTCGTGCATGACGTTGTCCCGTCAAACTAACTTTGTGTGAAACGAAACAGTGAAAGTCACACTTCCTACCCAAACCGAGTCCACTTTTAAACTCCCCGCGAAATTCCTCCCGATAAAAAAACCAGCCGGTTCAGCACAGGGAGACCTCAGCGCCCACTCACCAGAAGAATATCTTGGACAGAATGTTCGCCGTCGCCGCCGGGTTCTTCTTGCCATCTTTCCGGACTTTCTCCATGACCAACCGGGAGGATCGCTGCGTCTCCCCGCTTTTAAAAACTGCAGCTCCCGGTTACGTATTATAACTTTGTAGGACATGCATGTTACAGGAGGGCAAGGCTCCCCCCGAACGTGACTTTACGTAAACCCTTACGTCCGGTCTAAGGTGCTGAAAAGAAATGAAAGAAACGGAAAGAACTCCCTTTCGCCCCGCCCTCAATACACCTGATTGGCCAGAAAAAACATTCCTGCTATGCTATTGGCTAGTTGTTCACGGTGGTTTTTGACAGTTACCTACATTTCATTTTTACTTTGAATATATCTAAAATATTTCCGCTTTCACATTTGTCTTTAAAGATTGGTTAAAAAAATAATTAAATATCTCAAAAATAACAGTTTTAGAATTCATTTGAAATTCAGTTCATCCACATTTTTGTGACATCACAATCCAAGACTTCAATGAATTTTCAAAGTAGTTTATGTGATGCACATAAATTACATGCACAGTAGTACATTGTTGGGAATTTAAAATATTTTACAAATAAACATTTTATTTTGGAGATAAAATGTAAAGGACACTGAAAATAAATCGATGTCCAATATAAATCAATGAGGTCTGAGGTATTAACATGTTCAGATGGGGAACAAACAAATTACGCAAGGTACTGTACTCCAGACTTACAAGTCAAAGATGTCCAAATCAATCTCCAGTGGTCCGTTCGTGAAAATCACATTTTTATGAGTCACCATAAGTTCGAGTTCCTTTATTTTTGTCACATGGTTATTACATAGAAAATCTCACTCTATGTTTTCATCACGATGACACAGTTCAATGCTCGTAGGACTTTTTAGAAGGTAACTCGTACCCCAATTGTCATGTGAGAGGACTGAAATAAGGTAGTGAGGAGTTTTCCCCTCAACTTTCCACAGTGGAGGAACTTCCTTTTATTTTCTCACTCTTTGGTTTGATACAGAAAGACCCCCAAGGCATGCTGTCCACACAGAGAGGATATCCTATGCATAAACAGAGGGAGCCTGCATTTGAGGGAAGCTCCTTGACTCTCCACAGGTGTTTCCTGCTGGGTTACTTCCCAGCATGGCACTCCCTTCAGCCTCCTATTGCTGCTATCGTACTCAAGGAACCTTCTGAAGCAACTCGCTCACATGGTGCTTCGGTAAACAATGATACCGTCACCGTTACAAAGCAGAATGGCCAAGGCTCCGTGACTCACGTTTTCCTCCTGTCGATGTTTAGCTAGCGCTGACTAGGAGAAAGGCCAAAGGAGAAAAGGCAGCGGGAGATTATTCAAAGAATAACGGCCAGTGGATAAGTACAGCTTTCCCACGCTGTTCTCAACACTAAAGAGAACTGCTCTGTTCCTCAATCACTCACAGATGAAACCTCCATCAACTATCATATCTGTGAGGAAATATACGTGTTTACTTCCAAGAGTTACAATGAAATCCAACGCCTTGCTGCCTTCCTACTGACCGTCGAGTTTTGAAAAACAGCTTTTAGAACTGGAGCGAAAAACATGTTTTATAGAAAACACATGCAGATGCATCAGTATGTAAACACAAACAAACATCCAGTCTTCTATTTTTGGCAAAGGCCGTTGGAAAAAACAGAAGCGCTTTGAAGTCCTTTGGACTTTCATAACGACTTTATTTTGTGGTGTCAATGCATGACCCTAATACACTCAACTCACCGAATGTTCCCGTAACGTCAACAAATGAATGAGTCATCATAATTTACTTTTATTCAACACAAATAAAACAAAAATTGTTTACGGTCCCAAAATCCAGGGCTTAAGATCAGAACTCGGCAAGAATCAATTGGGCTAAAAACCACAGAGAATGCAAGGGGCCTGTGTGTAGCTTTGGTCTTAGATCTGGAAGTTCACAAGCACAAAAGCTCTGTTACCGAATCAGCTTACTTAAAAACATTGCCAGAATAAAGGATTTCATCAACCCCGGCCAGAGAAAGACTTGTGCGCGCCTTTTAGTTTCAGTAGATTCGATGACTGCAACATTGTCTTTACTGGTCTCTGTTAAAAATCAGTCATTCCCCAGCTCATGCAACATTATGTTTCTCTATATAGGACTTAATGTATGTATCCTTTATTTAACCACGAAAAACAACACAACCTAATTCAAATCCTTGTTGGGGGAGTGATAAGCAATATTGGTTTTTGATACTGTAAATACTGTAGAAACAAAACCAATGCTGTCATTACCAATTGGCTATTTTCCTACCCAATGTTATCAGATGATCGTGGTCATGAGCATTCGGTATCACGTAAACCACCAGTACCGGCTGTTTCCCTTTGAATTGGCTGCTTTACAGGATTAAGCAAGAGGCCTTTCTGAAACATCCCAGCAACAGCAGCCATGGTAACATAGTCTGAGGGTTTAACTATCTAGAGATTTCATAAAGACACTCTCAGCACCTGCCTCTGTGCCATTTACTGATGGCAAAAATAGCTGAGCTTGGATTTCCTGGAATTCTTCCCCTGCAAAGGTTCTACCTGTTCCCAGTTTACGACCGCAGACACTGTCTGATTAGCGCTTATAAAACAGGTAGCCTGAAGAGGAGCCGGTAGCGTCTTAATAATGTTTCTGTTAATTAAAATGTTTCCTTCTCTGGAATGAACCAAGATTAGGAGGATTTATCTTTTCTTTGAACTGCTCAAAATCAGGTCAGCACTCAAATATGGGATGTTTTCTGGTACCAGATTATTGCAGATCCTAAAATGCTGAGTCACTTCGACCTGAGTACCGAATACGAGTGGGACCTGTGCCAACTTTATTTGGTGTCCACCTCCTCCTCATAAATTTCACACAGGCCTTTAACTTTAAGCCTGTCTCAGTCTTCCATACTCACACTACTCTTTATGTTCCTCCTTCCCATCTGAGCTTAAAGTCCAACGCTGTTGTTAAAATTAAACAGCTGCATATGTTTCCTGCACTGACAAATAATAGATCATCATCATCTGTGAAGTTGAACTTGTGTAGAACAAAACATCCGGACACCCCAAGGTTAAAACATCTAATACTTGAAAAATTGAGGAATTGTTGAGATCCCCAAAAGTTTTTT
Source organism: Poeciliopsis turrubarensis (assembly GCA_010277015.1). Lineage (NCBI taxonomy): Eukaryota > Metazoa > Chordata > Actinopteri > Cyprinodontiformes > Poeciliidae > Poeciliopsis > Poeciliopsis turrubarensis. Next base: position 560,369 of record VMRN01000161.1, on the reverse strand, counting down.
ACTCTCTTTAGTTTAAAAAAATAAATAAATAAATAACTGTAATGAAAGAAAAGTCTAGCCAATCTCCACAATTGCGACGAAGCTAAGAGAAGTTTAGTTCCTGGGATGGTTTCCACTAGTTTCAAGCAGCCGGAAAGAGAGATTGAAGTGAGTCCCAGGCAACTTGGAAAGAGGTGAACTGCTCCCTCCTGGTGAGGGGCCAGACTCTGCCTCCATCAGAGGACTTAATGTGTCCTGGGTTCTTGCTTATGGAGAAAGCAAGAAGCTCGGAGATGGAACGACAGTAATGAACTTGGCTTGAAAAATTAGGTGACAAACACCACCATCTAGTGGATGCTCACCAGATGCTGCTCCTCCTCTGAATTTTAAGACGTTAGGAGGTTCAGGATTTCCAGATGTATCCAATTGTTACTTCATATTTAGCACTTTAGAACAACGAGTCCTGACTGTCTCTCGACATGCAACCATGAGTGAACGGATATGTAATAACTGTTTATTCTTTCTGCCACATGATGGCGCTACAATGAAGTAAGAGATGTTTTGCTCAAGTCCAGAAATTCAAATTTTGATTAGTTATGATCAAGAAGCAACCACACTCCTCAAAAGAGGAGAAACATTGTGGACAAAGCTGTTGTCTCCCAGTCATTTCCTATTTTCAACCCCTTGTAGTTCAATCAAAAACATTTTAGTTTTTCTTAATTAAAGACTAACCTTCCCCTCACAGATTATGGATCTGAAGTAATGACTTGGGTTTTAATCACGGCAGATCCATCCACAACACTTCCTGAATGTGTTACATGATCTCTGGCTGTTCACCAAGGCCTCCCAGGCTGGGCAGGTGAAGTAGAAGCAAAATTCTGCACAACTGCCAACTCCTACATACCAACCAAGTCAGACCAACCAACAGTTGTTCATTTTTAATAAATCACTAGAATAACTTGCATCAAAAGCCAACTGGAACTAGTAGCAAAGAACAGTTCTTTCATGTCTGCTACGAGAACATTCATTGCTCCAGGGAACACTCATTATCTTGGATTTACCTGTAATTAGAACGGCACAAAGACCCTGTGGTGTAATTCTGGGAACCATGGCACAGTGCGTACCTGGTGAAATGACCAATAACCAACAGCTTACAGCCCAAGGCACAATCGAGAGCGATGCTTCACGCGGCTCGACTCATACCAGTCGTGCTATTACATACTTCATGTAGAAATATCAACTAAGATCGCATCAAACAGAAGATGGAGTCGTAAATCAAAAACACTAAGACGTATGCTTGATTCTAAGTTAAGTGTCAAAACAGTGAAGTTTCAGTATTTTATGACAGAAATCAGCCGCAATGATTTCTGTCATTGCGGCAGAAAAGACAGAAATTTCTGTTTTGAGAATTAATGCTGTGTTTTAGGTCATTTCAATCTGATTTTAAGGCCACACTTTGACTAGACTTCAGCTACAAACGTGGTTAATAACAGGAAGCTTTTGATTTAACGGGAGTATATTTACTTCATTCTGGGCCAGGTTAGTTAAAAACTGCATTTTGTATGTACTCTGGTAATTTCTGACATTAAAAATTTGCTTGAAGCTCTCAAACATTATTTTTTGTGTGACAAAACATGAAACCACAAGAGGGAGATAATAAAAAGGGATATAAAAGTACAAAGACCCTATGGCAGTTTGGCATATTTATAGTCACTATTTTAAGTCATAGTTGCTACGTTTTAAGTCAAAATTATTTAAATTTAATAATTTGGTCTTATTTTGCACATATTCCTGAATCTGTGAGAAACTTCAGAGGATGCATGAAGTCCTGTGTAACCTGATATTTGCTTGGTGAAGTGGTTTTAGTCTAGATTCTAATCTGGCCGTTTTCAGCAGTGGCTTCTGGGAACCAGAGCGAATTCTGTCTCCCACCCACATTCTACGAAACACCTGATCTGGTAGACACTCCTTCTGCACAGCATCAGACCAATTCACCTGCTCGACTTTCTTTGAAGATTTGTTAGGTAGGAGTTCGACCGCACATCTGGCTATCTGGCTTTTCGTTGGAGACAGTAAACGTTGTTGGATGAGAAATCTAAAGGGCAACCCACCTGCACAGGCCTAAAGATGAAGATCAGAGTGGTCCAAATCTGGGGGTTTTTAATGACCGTGTTAGGCTGGATCTTTGTGGCCTGCACAATGGCCATGGAGGGCTGGAAGATCGCCTCGGTTGGTGGTATGGGTGGCTCGTCCATCATCAAAGTGGCATGGCACTGGTCCAGCTTATGGAGAAAATGCTTCACCGATTCAACTGCAGTCAGTAATTGCTATGATTTCCCTGCGCTCTGGTCTGTGGAAGGTAAGTAAACACATAGACATGAACTTCGATCTGTAACCGCTTTGTTTGCAAATCTGCTCATATAAATGTCTTGTCTTTGTGATTAAAGGGTACGTTCAAATAGTGCGAGGCCTACTGATGGGAGCTCTTTCTCTGGGTATGCTGGGGTTCGTACTCAGCCTGCTGGGTATGGAATGCACCCACATTGGGGGAAAAGACCCTTCAAAGTACAAGAAGATCTTTACAGGTGGATTGTGCCACATCATCAGTGGTAAATGTTTGATTTTTTCTAAATATACATGATTTAATAAATCCTGATCCTTAGTAATTTCCATGTTTGATCATATTGCTTTAAATCATGTCCCCCCTGCCAAAGATTTTCCAAAAGAAAAAAGTTTTTCCTGGGTGCCAAAATGAGAAACTTTATATCTACTAAACCTAACCCTTATAAGGAATGTGACAAAGTGTGTCGACTGGATTCTCCGTTAATATTTTTCAACATGATTTTCTCTCAGGTGCATTGTCCACATGTGGGTATGCCGTGTATTCAGAGTACGTCATGATCAAAAACTTCGATTACGGCCTGACTGGACTCGAGTAAGTTAATCAAACAAACGTGCATACTGACCACCTTACCTTCAAAGCCATTACTTTCTTTTCATTGTAAATCTGTTATCTTTTTAATAGAGGTAAAAATGTATGTGTATTAATCTTGCACTGTGTTTATTTAACCGTTTTCAGTTATGGCCTTGGCACTCCGTTGTTCCTTGGCTGGGTGGGCTCGGCCTTTCACATGACTGGTGGTTTTTTCTATCTGTGGTCCGTATGCACGCCGCTCTGTGGAAGAGGTGAAAGGTCAGTAATGGAGTCATTACCTGCTATTGGGCAACCAAACTGAAGTGACACTACAGTACTTACTTCCACAGACGAAAAACGACAAAACAACTTCAGTGGGCACATGGTTCGGTATATAATACTTAAGTCAGAATTTTGTGCCTTCAAAGATAGCCATGCTCCTTAAAATGTTTCATGTTTTGTCATGTTCAAAGTAACAAACTGATAGAGCTATGTGTTAAAAGATTACAGGTAATAGCTCATTTTCCAGTTTTACTTATTAAAATGTTGAGAAAGATGCATCATTTTCCTTATTCTTCATATTTTTTTACACTACTTTCTGTTGGTCTATGAAGATTCAGATGTTTTACTATCCGAATACCATATTAACTAATGTAATGATTTTAATCGGAGGTAAGTGGAGCAAATAATACTAGCATTTTGGCTCTTATATTAGCACTTTCTGCTTCCTGTGTGCTTTAGGGTGTGGATTTCTTCACCCGATTCAATTTAAAACTTTGCCTTTTTTTTTGTTTGTTTGTTTGTTTGTTTAGGGTGATTAAGGTAAAACCACAGCCAGACCTGGAGAAAAACAAACCCGCCACAACTTCTTCTGCCGTATCAGAGGTCACCTCCAATACCAAACTGTCGTCCATCTCTGAGCTGTCGTCCCGGTCCGAGCGTTCGGATGTGTCCTCCTTGTCTTCCAAATCGACACGCACGTCCAAATCTGGGCGTAGTGCCGGGTCGGGACGGACCCCCGGATCAAATGGAACCTCCGAATACGGTTCGGGATCCAGATCAGGATCCGAGTTTCAGTCAAACCTGTCCTTGGAGTCCAGCCGGTCTACTTTGTCGGGATCAAGGAGCAGCAGTCGGAGCAGCGGCAGCAGTCGGAGCAGCCGCACAGTGACCTCGCTGTCTGGCAGTTTGAGAAGCGGAGCTACGCCGTTTGTCAAAAACTCCTACATTTGAACCGATTCATTAAAATGTCGAACATCAAAATCACTACGAAAACAAATCTGTAAATATGTCTGACATAAAGCCAAATTCTGATCAAGTTACCAGATGCAAACTAACTCAATCATTAGCTTTTGAATGTTAGCTGTTTTATGTCAAGTAATTGTCTTTGACAAGTTGAGTTTTATTTTAATGCAATAACCATGTACTTGTAATCTAAAACATCTGGTAGCTTTACAAAAACAAACAAACAAAAAAAGACCCCAATAAAACAAAGGGTTAATTCAAGCATAAAAGCTAGTTAGCTGTAGCCAAACTAGCTAATTTGGCTAGCTACATTAGCACATGTTTGGCAGCTGCTAGTTAGGCTAAAAATTGTTTGGCCTTCCCTTGACTTCCCTTTATATACTGACAAACTGATGATTTTTTAATCACGAATACAACAAAAATTCCCCTTGATGTCACACATCCAATTGTGTCAGTCAAAACGTTCCTACAATCAGTGACCGATATAGAAATTGCCAACATAGCAAATTGCACTTCTTATTGCAAGATCAAAGCTGAACAATAAGGTAAAGAAATTCAATAATAGCCTCTTTATAATTGAAAACGTGCATGTTCAAAATCTGCATATAATTGTTTTTTTTTGTTTGTTTGTTTCTTGGGGAAACTTTAACAATAGATTGTATTTGTGCTGTAAATAAATTTTGTTTTAGCTGAAAACGTTTTATTTGAAAATCTCACAAAGATTTTACACTGACTGCTGATAACTATTCCACATAACCCCAATTGAAAACCAGTAAATCAGTTACCCTAATGAAAATCACACCTGTTGAAACTGAATGTGACAAACTTTAATAGTGAATGTTTTGTAGTAATAAAATCTAGAGATTGATATAAGTGTTTGTTGACAATAAACAAAGCTCTCTTTTACTGTTATTCAGAAATTCAAGCAAAGCAAATGTCCGTCCAGGCTCAGAAAGGAAAATTCATCTGGAAGAAACGCATTGTGGTTTTATTATTATTGTTATATTATAAAAGGGTTTTTTTTATATCCTACTGTGTGGCTAAGAACGACTAATTTTACGACGCTCAAAGTATTAAAGCATAATCCACTTTTGATATAAGTATTTGAAAGTCAAACGTGGGTACAAGATTTATTTACATACATGAAAAAGTAATAAATAACCGGTTTTGTTCATTTGGGAGTATTTTACTGTTTTTTGGGGGGTGGTTTTTCCAGGGTACATCCAGGCAGTCAGGGGTCTGCTGAGATTGGGCTCTGCCTCGGATTACTCCGGCTCTTGGATTTTGGGGTGGAGTGTATGTGGATGGGACCAAGGACGGGATGCTGATGGGAGCGTGGGCGGTCCAGCTGCTGGGCTGTAAGAGGGATCAGTTCTAGAGAGCTCAAGCTGCTGTTGTGAAAACAAAACTCCTACTCACTGGTTTGTCTCGTTTTTCCCTCTCTTCCTCTTCCACCAGGCATCTCAGACGTGGCTGGTGACTGTTTGCACATAAACAAAGTGACTTCAGCTCTTTTACGCAACAAAGCAGATTAATCAAAACTGAGGAAGGGTGGGATGTTACATAAGAACATCAAGATTATGAACAAACGTACTTGTCACTCACGTTTCCTCAGCTACGAGATCGGACCGCCTCTCTACCTGGGTTTGGTGGGGAATCTTCTCCTGTTGCTTGGCTGCACGATTCACTGCGTAACTTCATGCAGCTCTCCGCCCACAGAGATTCGTTTACTGACCTTTAAGATAAAAACAAAACTGTAAAAAGTGTCACATTATGCACTCCACTGCGGACAGGATGAAGAACACGTCAGCAAATTGAGGAATATTTTCTTACAAGATTCGTTGCGTAACGAAACCGCGCCGAGTTTGACTGAGTCCAGAGCCAAAAACTATGAACTCGAGGCCTCGAGAATTCTACGGCCTCCATCTGAATCGTGATACTGTCCCCACAGCATGACGCTGCCACTCCCATGTTTAACTTTTGAGGATGGCTGACAAAGGTTTTGCTTTATATACATGCAAACTTTAATTTTGGGGGAAAAAAATTAAAAACTAGACAGAGTTTTCATACAAAAAATTTTGTTCAGATACAATTAATTAATTGATATTAATTACTGCTGTATAACCAGTTTTATTGAGTTACGCAGCAGTAAAGTGATCTGAAGCACTCAAATAAGAGCAAAGATTAACGAGGGGCCAAGTCAAATCCCATGAGATGCCGAGATATGTTTAAGCAGCTTAAGGTCCTCCAACCTCCATTTAGCTTAAATGGGTTACTCTAGATGTCGTTTACAAGTTAGTAAATGTTTTGTTTTTACTCCATATTGTATTTGCTCTGGTTATTTTTTAAATTTTTATATGTTTGATATGAATCATGTGAGACAAAAACAGTTTCAAAAAGTCAAAAATTTTCCACCTTTTCTTTTTTCCAAAATTTAGGGTTTTTTTTTAGAAAATGTCTGAGTTTTTGCGGAAATGTACTCCTTTTTTCTATCCACAAATAGGCTGTTGTATAAGGCATGTAAGGAGTGGTGTAATATAATCCCTTCGCCCAGTTGGGAACATGAAGGACGCTTACTTGGCAAAACTATCTCAAAGATAAGATGAGACACAGCCCAAAGCATTATGGGTCTATTACCTCTCCGCACTGCAGGGATAACGCAGAGGGGACCTTCAGTCCTGGTTCCCACGGCGAGAGATTATTATTTCCGTTATTAGTCGAGAATCAGCGCCGACCATGGAGTACCGGACGGTGATTATGTACGTGGAGATCGGCTGCTTTGTGACCAGCCTGTGCGGCTGGATCCTGGTGTGCTCCACTCTTCCCACCGAGTACTGGACGTTCTCTGAGGTGGGCAGCATCGTGCTGACAACCTCCAACTATTACTCCAACCTGTGGAGAGACTGCATCTCGGACACGACGGGGGTCTCCGACTGCAAGGACTACCCGTCCATGTTGGCCCTGCCTGGTAAGGCGCTGAAAACTCCACAACTGACTTTTCCTTTATTTTTGAAAAAATAACAAATAAATGGTTGTACTTCATTTCCAAAAGCAGCTATTGCTAATTTTACTTCTGCTTTAGTGTACCTGCACGCGCTCAGAGCACTGGCGGTCTCCGCCGTGATCACAGGATTCTTTGGAGGCGTCCTCACGCTCATCGGGATGAAATGCACGAAAATCGGTGGGACGGAGATCACCAACGCAAGGGTGACGTTTTCTGGTGGTATAACCTACTTAGTTTCAGGTGAAAAAAATAATAATTTAAAGTGTTCAGATTTCTTTCTTCTTCTTTTTTTTTTAAATGATGAAACTTACATTTTAAAAAAAGCAAATACTTTTTTTCTGTAGGTTTCTGTGGGATGATAACATACTCCTGGTGGGCTAACAGAGTCGTAACAGAGTTTGTGGATCCGAACTTCAAGGCCCAGAAGTGAGCAATACTGAAAGATTCATTAGAATATTACTAAATAAAACGAATTTTAATGAGTTGTGTCTTCCCGTCCAGATTTGAACTGGGAGCTGCTGTTTTCATTGGCTGGGGAGGATCCATCCTGCTCATTAGTGGGGGGACGGTGCTCACTTACTTCTCTGGAAAAGAAGGCCTACCAAAAAGGTCAATTGCAGCCATTGTGTTCTTATGCCAGTCGCTTTGATTCTCATATCACGTCAAAGATCCATGTGGGCTTGCTCCCATTGACTGTGATTCCTCGGGTAGAATTTCGACTGTCGAAGTTGTGAACGACGACGTAGTTTTTGTGGTCTGAGTTTTAGGAACAGCAGTGGAGAAAACTAACGATACGACGTGTATCAGGGCCATTGAAGATCAGGGGGAAAAAAAAAAGGGAGTCAATTTCCGCAAAAAGAACAAAAACAAAAACTCAACCTAAATCTGAATTTGTGATTTTTTTTACATTTCCAGGCTTTTTTAGAAAAAAAAAAAAAAAAAGAACTTGGAAATTTCTGAATTTCAAAAGTGGGAAATTTTTACTCCCCCGCCACCCCAAAAAAATTCTGAGATTGATCTAAAAATGTCTTAGTTTTTTGGTGGAAATGTGCTCATTTTTAATTGCTTGTTTTATCTACAATGGCCCTAATATGGCGTCGTAAAATGAAGCAGTTCAGTCCGTGTTGCCCAGACTTCCAAATATTAACAGAGTGACATTTCAGATCAAAGATGAAAACAACCAGGGCTGGGTGACATGTTTTGTGTCTCTGTTTTCCATTACAGTTCATCAAAAGGCCCACGAAGGCCGGCTTCTTATGCTACTGTCCGCACCAGACGGACGTACGTGCGGCCGCCGTCGTCGTCCAGAGTGACGCTGGTGCCGCCGCTGTATTATTCAGATGGGAGGAGTCAAACAACCAGAGGGACGAGAAGAACCACTCCCATCGAGAACCGGGACACCTTCGTGTGAGCTAAAAACTCAAAACAGAGTGACTGAGCGGATTCTGTGGATTCACGGTGCCGTCTGTTTGAAGAAGTTACATTTTTTAAAGAGCTTAAAGAGAAATACAATTTCTACTTTCTGGATAAACTGCCATTTTTACCCCGCGATTGTTTCTAAAGGAAACTTTTAATGAAATGTTGAGTGCTTCCTAAAAGTTTAAACTGTTTCCCACAGAGAATATGCTTCTGGAAAAAACAAATGTATTCTGAACAGAAGTCTCAGGTTTAGCATTGACGAGTCACTCTAGATCAAATCACACTTTTATTTAATCTGTTTGCTTTAATTATGAAAGTATTTTTCATTCCTAATTTTAATGCCAACTCCATAGATTCTTCTGCTTCTGTATTGTCTTTTAAATGAGGTTTAAATTTGGATGCCTAATTTTCTATATAGAATAAACCCTTATTTTATGTGGTATTTGGTGGCAACGCAGAACTGAGAAAACTTGACAAATTTGATTTTTCATGATGAAATGTGTTGTTTTTATATTTTGCTTGGAAATAAAGTTTTATGTTGGAAAAACACAAGTGAAAAATTTGCACCTAGCCTAATCATGATCCTATGCAATACAAGACCATAACAGATCATTACAAAAAAATAATGATGCAAAGGTAAAATTAATTATTTAAAAATGAAAATAAATACAAGACTACATTTATTTTTATTCAAATGTTTTTAGTTGCTCACATAAGCAGTAAAAGATAGGCTTCTTATGCTACCGTCCGCACCAAACTATTTTTTGCTGTCATCCAATCACTGATGATCATTTCGAGTATTTGATTAAAAAATGTCTAAAGGCTAAATTTAGAAAACTGGAGTGGCTCCATTTAAACTATGGGGAGTGGAAGGATGACCTGAGTGCTCAAAATCTCATCTTTATTGCTTGAATAAATATCACACGTAAATTAATACAAAATTTGATGTACAAAACCTAATAGAAATGTACAATATTTTGCAAAAACATTCTGAGGCTAAGACGATTTTGAACATACAAAAGAAAATATATGGAAATCTGACAAAAAGAAAACTAGAATTGGCACAAGGCATTAAGAGTACTTTAGAATAAAAAGTAGTCTGTAGTTAAAACAAGATAAATCCTATTTTCTCATCAAAATTTGATTCTGGTCTTGAACTGTCTGAACAGCCTCCTTGAAGGTATTGCTTTATTCCCCTTTTTTATCACAAAGTCCATAGAATAAATAAGCAGAATAACTTTTCTTTGGCTGGAGAAGTGAGAGGCTGAGGTCCTCATGTTAGCTACGTTACCTGATCTGCTGCAGTGCTAATGCTACTTATTGCTTATGTCCTCTGAGTCGCTGATGTCACTGAAAGAGCACAGGCTGCTCTTCAGCGTGCTTCCTGTTCCTGCTTCGGTCGGACCTGCCGGGCACAACAGCAGCAATTACAGCATCGCACACAGACCAACACGTTTGGAGTTCAGAGGAAGCCAGAGCGTCGGAATGACTCTAACCTGATTTGGGGGCTTTCCCTGTAGACGTCCCCCAGACGCTGGTGCTGGACGAGTCCAGGCTCTTCCTCAGGTGTCCGGAGCCCCGGAAAGACATTTGCCTAGATGCTCCCGGTTTGTCCTCCAGAGAGGAGACCATCCATTCACTGCTCTCCTCTAGATCTGTCAACTGTCAACACAAACCCCGTTCCTTTGGTTCTGCTGGTTGACGTTCACTGGGAATTAATTGCTTCTCATCTTGTTTTCTTACCGACAGCTCCTGAACTTCGTCTTTTCTCTCTGGAAAAATGCTAATGCCCCCTGCAGGCTTCTTTGTTGGTCTCTCTGATATGTGCACTTCAACTTTTCTGGCCAAATCAGCTACTTTATCTGGAGACAAACAGAACAATTCCAACTCCTCTGACTCAAGAACTGAAGACAAAGTAAATCTACCCGATACGCAGATGTGCAGCTAACCTTTACTGTGGATTCTTATGTCATTATTGGTGTGCTGGTTTTTGAAGCCTCGCAGATGCCTGGGGTCAATTTCCGCCATATCGCTCACATCCGACCACTCCTCGTCGTCGTCGCTCTGCGTCTTCGTGGCCCCGTGACGGGACTGTTGTGGTTTAGAGGAGAACGACGACTGGCTGACTGCGCTCTGCCTGGACAGAACCGGAGGAGGTTTGTTCGATTTGAACTGAAGCGTCAGATTTAACGACTTGACTCGCCGGAGGTCTGGCTGCTCCTCATCCAGGTCGGACTTCGAGTCTTGCGAGTCTTCGTCCGAACTGAACGGCGGGGTTCTTAGGAGTAGAAAAAGATGTTGCGATTTTGTCAATTTTGAGAAAAAATAAGGGGCAAAAACAGCTGAAAATGAGCATCTCCATACTTGCTTGTGCTGCTCCTGAACATCGGCTTCATGTTGGGGGTGGATGTCTTCGGCTGGATGAAGCCTTTGGTCCTCGGTGTCGGCTGCGGAGTCTTTGGCTGCGTGACGGTTGCTGCGGGAACCGCCTGGCTGGCCCTGGAGGGCAGGCTGCTGGAGCGCGGCCGAACCTGCATCACTTCACATAAACCCGTTAAGAGCGTTAGAGACGATGCGTCGGGATGATCTCAGGAGTTAAGAGGCTTTTGTTGCCGACTCACCTTGATGGGGCTGTTTGGATCTTGGGGCAGCTTCGCTGTCTTCCTCTTGTCCTCCCAGCTTCAGCTGAACAGTGCTTGCGGTCTCCTCCCAACAGCGCCAGTAGTCGGGCATCGTCTTGGCAACGGCCTCCTGCTTTAAACGCACCTTGGCGAGGAGGGAATCATACTCCTTGTTCGTCAAGCCTTTCTGGTTCTGAAGAGGAACAGAAGTGGGGAATTGGTTTTATTAACTGATAATCATTAATCGAAAATCAATCATAACTCGGCCAAGTTAATAAAATGTTGATTATTCGTACAGGCTTGACCCCCAGGCTCTCCAGCTTCTTGGTAAGGGAGCGTTCCAGCTCGGACCGCATCTCCTTCTTGATGCTGGGGTTCTTTTTCACAGCGCTGGCCGACATCTTAGCTTTCTTAGGCGGTTCGGTCACATGCTTACTGGACAGCCGTCTCTTCTCAGAGATGCTGGAATCTGGAAAAGAGAAGACAGACAATCAAAAACAAAACAAAAAAATACAAAAAAATAAAAAATAATAATTTCAAAATGATGCATGCGTCAATGATATACAGAAGGAAGCCATGCCATGAGGGGAGTTAGATGCAAGTTTTTGTTTTCTCTTTAGCCACCAACCAGACAACAATCTAAGAATTCATCACAAATCAAAAATCTTTCTTATTCCAAGTTTGTTCGTTTTTTTTTTTTTTTTAGTACTCTTGGCACACGAGGAGACTGGTGCACTCATGCAGCATCATGCAGCCGCCACGGTTCCGTCAGTCTGACCCGCGTTTACCTTTCTCCTCTTCCGACAACTCCTGTATGGGATCCAGCTTTAGAGCAGAGGCTGGCTCCTCTGAGCGTTCAGGTGAACAGGCAGTGGGAGCCAGAACAAACGGGGGGTTACAGACGGGAGACTGGGCTGCTTGGGAAGCATCAGCCAGATCATATGTAGACAGATTAAAAAAAGAAGCTCGTTGTTCTGATTAACTCACCGAGTGAGACCTTCTTTGGTTTGGGTTCTGGGACTGGTGGGCTGGCAGCAACTGGAAGACAGGAGGGATTAGAAGACTTATTTTAAGGTTAGTGTCAAAAACATGCATTTTTGTTTTTAATATAAAGATACAAAATACATCTTTAATGAGTTAAAGAAAACAAAACAAGCCTTCCAGGAATCCTTACCTGGTATTTCTTGCACTGTAGTGGGTGGACTGGAGGAAATGCTCCTTATCTGTGGAATGACATTATAAAATAAAACGAACTTTACTTTTTACTTCTTAAAATTTTGCTCTTATAAAATCTTGAACGTAAAGAAAAAAAGTATAATGCTTTTGTTGCTGTGTGTTATCAGAAGTTGTGTCTCAAAATACGACAAATATTAAACTGGTTTGCAGTCTCACATAACACGCCGCACTGATGCAGTAATTCATGCACTAGGAGCCCCGACCAAGCACTGACGCACAGAAGTGAATCCACTTTTCAGAAGCAGGAAATTTCTGTTTGAAATATCTGATGTAATATTGGAATTTTCTAACTGAATTAGGTTTTTCTGTTACCCATAAACTAAAATATGAGAAACAATAACGCCTGTGTCATGAATTTGCATAGCATTGAAATGAAAGTAAAAGAGGAATTTCATCAAGATAAAGAATTTTTTTAAACATGATTCCTACTTATTTATCACAGCAGATAAACAGACAAGTTGTGTTTTTTTCCTACGAGCTAACAGCAGTTAGAAACAACATCAATGATCTCTCATTTCGGAGCTCTTTCTGGAGCTCCTCCAGGAAAGCAGCATTCACTTCCTGCGTACAGTATCATTATGCGTCAACGCTCAAATCCAGGATATCCTGAACAAGGGCCACCACTCCTCCCCGCTTCCCCTGGCGACATAATCTCCTATTGCAGCGGAGAGCCAGAAAGCGGAGGCCACCTGCTCTCTTTGAGCCTTGATGGTCTGCGCCTTCTCCTGCAGCCTGCGGTCCATCTCCTGCTGCAGCCGCTGGCTCTGCTCCTGGTGCTCCTTCACAGACGCCTGCATCTTGCTCAGCTCGTTCAGCAACTGCAAAGCAAAGCGGTTGGGAGTTTGGGAGAGGGGTGTTACAAGTCCACTTGTTTCTGCTGAAGACTGAAGACGCTTTGACGACAATGTGTACCTGATTCTTTTCAGACTCGTGTTGAGCCTTGAGCTCTTTGATTCTGGACTCCCACTTTTTGTCCTAGGAAGGAAATGTAGGTGTCAACAAAATACAAAGATAATTTCTTAATTTTTTTTTTTTTTAATAACCAGCAACTTTTTACTTAGAAATACACTTGGGTAAAGTTTTTAAAACAAAACTCACATTTTTTTGTCGATGGAGATGAACTAAAAAACATTTTACAGATCGAAATATTAGAAAATAATTGGCCCAAAACGTTAAGTGACTGTAAACATTCTGACAAATCTCTTACTATTGTTGGTTTCATCAAAATATCACTTCTTTAACTTATTGTTGTGCAGATAAACACTACAAAAACACAAAATCTTATCAAGTATTTTAGTCTAGTTTGTAGCGTAAATATTTCTGTTCAATTGAACTAAGACAAAACTAACTTACAGTAGCTCTTTAACAAGATATAAATGTTTTAAGTCAATAATTCCTTCATTTGGATTTTTTAAAAAAAGTATGTGTTCCATTGGGAATATAACAAGACATTTTTCCTCTTATAGGCCAAACAAACTAGACATTTCTTATGTCGGTATTAAATAATTATTAACTGACAACAGGCTCGTGCGTATTGTTGATAACTCACTTGTAAGTTAGTTTAGTCTTATTTCAAGTGAACTAAGACATTTGCAGTAAAAATTAAGACCAAAAATACTTGGCAAGGTTTTGTGTTTTTGCAGTGAAGGAGAAAGAATTCACAACCGTATTAGGTTGGCGTTTTATTGGAGAGAAGACGGTAATGTTGGCCGCTGAAAGATTTTGGTGCGAAAAGTTCGGACCCCTGAGTTAGAAGATTCTTTTTTTCCCTCTCTGGTTGCTAACCTGTTTCTTCATCTGCTGCTCCACCTTGTGGATGGCTTTCAGCTGCATGTCATTGTAAGAGTGTTGATGGGCCTGAGTGTTGACAGGGCTGCTTGGTTTGTCCTGCTTGGCCATCTGATTCTGATTCGCTTCCTGGGAAAAAGGAAGAATCGTGTTAATTTGAACAATTCCAACTGAAACGATGTCGTAAAAAGAAGCAGAAGCGAGCGGAGCGATTTGGTTCCTCGTACGGTGAGAGCCTGAAAGTTTCGGTTGTAGAGGAACTCCATCTCCCTGCGCATGCCGTCCCTGCTGTCTTCCAGCTTCCTGTCCATGCGGGCCATCTCCTCCGCCTTGAAGTGCTCCAGGTCCCTCAGCAGCTCTTTGTGCATCGACTGCTGCTCCTTTTCCTACACCAAAAAAAAAAAAAACCCAATATGGCGGCTGTCTCTTGTTTTTACAATCCCAGTTTGTGCAATTATAGACAGGAAAAACAATCAGACCTGAGCAATTTTGGCCTGCAGATCCTGTTGCTGCTGAGTGATTTGATCCTTCAGACTGCTAATCTCCTTTTTCAGACTATCAATCTGAGATTTCTTCTCGCTGTCAGACTGCAGCTCTGGATGCACAAAGTTTTAAAACAGTCTGTCGGTCGGCCAAATCGACGTTTGTGACAAATATTTGAAACGCGCGATGGACTTACGCGACTGCTGCTCGTCAGGATGCCGGCGCTGGATGTGGTTGTGAAGGAAGGAGGAGTTGAGGAAGGATTTATCGCAATGTCCACACTAAAAAAGAAAACAGAAAGAACATTTTGTTTACATTGATCACCCGTTACAGCCGTTCATCAGTTTAACTGGTTTAAGGAAGGAGTGAAAAGTGTTAAACATCAACCCAGTTAAAATACAACAACAAAATAATTACTGACACAAAAACCATAAAATCTCTAAAACTGATACGCCGCTTTTCGCCATTTCGTGAAACTCTAAGTAAAAGTAACATTTCCTCTTCACATAACGTAACAGGACGAATGCATGAAAGAATGTTGGACACTTCTCTAATCGTGTGACCTTGAATCCGACCCAGAAACCGTTTGAAAATTATTTGAACTTGTAAATTATTTTCCAGCTAATCTAAATGCACTGAGGTGTGTAATGCACTTTCCCCTCTTCTTAAAGGCTTGATAGTTAAGCTAAGAAAAAAACAAAAAACAAATCCAAGTTTCAAGGCTTAAAAATAAACATTTCCTGCACAAACATCATGCAAATAATTCAATTCTTCTAAGAACTTTGATTTTTTATATTTATTATATAAATTCTGATTTATGCATGGCACACTAATGTCCAGCTGGCTTAGAAAGGCTCCAAAGTTGATAACAAATGCAACTAATTAAACTGACATTAGTTTGCTAAACTTTCACTGATGAATTATACAGAGCAAAAAAGCATCATAAGCTCCACAGTAAGTGTACATTTCTGGGATGATTTTCCTCTTTGTAGTTCAATTTTGTTGCGAAGTAACACCATTTTGACCGTGGCTACTTTCATTTTTTATTTTCACTATAAACAGTCCATGTGAGCTCAGTACATAAAATTAACTCATATTTCATTTCACTGTTAATTTTGAACACTAATTTCCTCCATGTGTAAATCTATTTGTCACCTGAACCTCGTTAGAATCAAATAATTATTTCTATGTATTATGAGAGCTATTAATTATTAATGCATATTTCCTTATATGCAGATAATATCCTCTACTAATAGAGTAGAGGATATACACAAAAACAAGCACTTTAAATCATTGATTTTCCATTTTGTGACAAAAACAACAAATCTGAACGCATATTGTTTTAGAATCAGAAGAAGAGGCTGTTCGTTTTCCTTTTAAATGGAAGAAATGATTGATGCTGTACATTTTTGTTTCATATACTGGTTTAAAAACTGAAATCATGCTCATTAGATCTTAAGAATCTCACACCGGCACACGCCAACTTGTCAATTCCACAGAGAGCAGAGATGCAAATAAAACCATAACCATTATGAACAGGAGCATCCATGAGCTGGGCTGTACATTTCCAAATAGCAACACCGGTGATGCCGATATGCTGCCTGCCGCAGGCATCTCTGCAGGCACCTCTGCTCTCTCCAAGACCCCGACTGGCACAGACGCTGCCGGTGTGTCCACACGCTGCGTTTAACGCTGCAGTTCACTGCACCTCGGACTCCATTTGGCGGTAAATCGACAGCTGCTGATACTGTCGAAGACCCGAAAACAGCCGCACGGATCTGCAATGCTGCTGTCAAGTTTTGAAACGGACAATAATTAAAAACAGGCTGTGATTGGGTGGGTTTAAATGTTAAAACAAGCAAACAAAACTCCAAGGAGAATGTCAGACGCCTACATCAATTATTGATCCGGCTCTGTTAGTTGAGCTCGTGGCTTACACTTAGCAACGGCCAGCTGCTGTGAAACGCTAGAGCTGTTGTCATGGCAACCTCCGGGGTTAGGTCAAAGGTGACCAATCGTTCATTCAAGGAGCACAAGGAAATTTCTGATTATTGCCTCCAGTGATGAGCTTCATTCCAGACACGGTGACTTGCAAAAATGTACACAAAAAAATCTGTATAGGTCAGAAAACCCTAATACACTGCATTAAATCCCAATAAAATACATTAAGGTCTGACTAATTTCCAAAGGAAGTGGACATCTTTTTGCCATTACACTCCAGTGACAAAATGAACACAGCAGGCATGTGGGGAGGGACAGTCACTCTGATTATTGTCGTCTTTTTTTTTTTGTAAGTGGATTTACAAAAAACTACTTGGCACAAAAACCCACCATCTGCTCAGCAGCTCTAAATCCTTTCTTCAGGTCTGAAAGCTTTGTTCTAATCTTACCAGGAGAACTCCAATAGGTTTTATGGAACGTGTCTCGGTTGCAGCTGTGCATAGATAATGAGAGAGGGGCCCAAAAGGAGGAGGAAAGCGGACGAGGGAGGGAGAGGGAGACGTCTGCGGTACCTTGTGACTGCTCATGATCCGTGGAGCCAGCAGCGACTGCTGGGTGCGTATCACCTTCTTCCTCTGCTTCAGCTCGCCCATCAGCGCCTTTGCCTTCTCCTCCTGCTTCCTGAGCAGGGCCAACAGCTGCTCCCGCTCGCCGGCGGCCGCCGCCAGCCGCTCCTCGGCGCAGCGCAGGTTGGCGCTGAGGATCTCCTGGCAGTGCAGGAGCCACTCCACCGAGAGCTGCGCCAGCCGCAGCAGGTTGACGAGCGCCGGGTCCACGGGGCTCTGGCACCGCTGGCACCGCTCGGCGTCCAGGCTGCAAAATGTCACGGTGCCGATGTGCTCCTGCAGGGTGTCCACGTCCAGCTGGCTCGCCACCAGGTCCACGTCCACGGCGTTGAGGCGCCGCCAGTCCACGCTCTGGCGGCGTGGGCGGAACTTGAAGGCGGCCGGGGCCATGCCCGGCGCCGCAGAGTGCTGGCTGAGCGGGGAGTTCAGGAGGGAGGGGATCCCCGCTGACGAATGGGTCCCCTGGGTGTCGCTGCTGAAGGGGTAGTACACTCCATCGTGAAATGGCTGAAACAAAGAGCAAAGAGCTCATCTGAAGACAATCACCATTCAGTTCACGTCTTCATCAAATGTCCTAGAAAAACCTCACAGCTACGAGAAATGAGGCAAAACGGCAGCCGACTGAGCCTCTGTCCTGCCCTGCTTACCATCCTTCACTCGGTGAGGTCTCCTCTCCGGTTCCGCCCACCCCCTTTCAGGCAGCTCAAAGCGTCAACGGGCGCGTTACCATGGAGACAGAGACCAGCGTCCCTGGGGAGACTAATGTTATCAAAACACCGCGGGCAGTCGGCAAATGTTCGTCCCTGTAGAGCACATAGTTGTCTCAACGTATGAAGAAGTTAATACTGGACTTAATAGCTCGGATACGTTTTTAAATAGTGATGAAAAGAAGACACAAAATGAAAAGTGGAATTTAACTTACCTGCCAGTGTGTGAGGGAAAATGGTTCCGGTGCTAGCAGCGGCTAATTTGTCGGTGTTTTTGAATTGCAGGTCGGGGCAGGCTTTTTTTTTCTCTTCCCCCCCTTCCACTCCAGCTTGGACCGCTATCCAAACAAAGCAAAACAAGCCCGAACCTGTCTTACATAGCTGCCTAAACGCAAAAAATGTATATATATTGACAAAAACTCGAAACTTCTTTTCCCCCGCAAAACAACATTAGAGCCAGTTGTATCCCGAAGCCGTTACTTTGCTAACGGGGAGTTTTCAGAAACCGCTTTAAAAAACACATTTAAAACAAACGTACCCATCACTTACAACAACAGGAGAGGCATATCAGGATTTAATTGAGCATTTTCTATCAAATAAACTTACGAGAGTGGTCGGTTCGTTCATGTAAAGCCTTTTTAAAAAGTTTTTAATCGACGACACCTCAGGCAGTTTGTGGGTGACGTAGCTGCTGGTCTCCACATTCCTAAATCCGTGGCTCGGTTGGAAAAGAGGGGCCGCCATGAAGCTAACCGCTAAAGAACAACACTTCCGGTCAATACCTTCAAAGTAAAAGGCTACAACTTTGTAGCCTTTTACTACAAAGTTGCAGTAAAACTTTGTACTTTATGGAAAAGAAGGTACATGGAAATCTAAGTGCATTTATATGGCCACGTTGGACAAAACTTTTCCTTCCATAAGCCGAGTCAACATCTCGGTAATATTTTCTACCATACTGAATAAAGTTCAGTTTCCAGAAGGTTCCGGGCATGGAATGTTCCCTAAATTTCAGAACAGGAAAATTGCAATTAACATCAAGTCTTAAAAATGTAGCCTTCACAAAACCCTATGGAACCATTTAAGGATGAACCACACAAGGGAATGTTCCCTGCAAGAAATTCCTTAATGGTTGTATAACATGGCATCAAAGATAAGGTCACCAGGAAAAAGTAATAATTAACCTTTGCTAAACCTCAAGAACAAATTACCTAAAAGACACAACAACCACATCAACTTTCTGGAAAAGAAGGTACATGGAAGGTTCACAAATGTGTTCAATTGCAAGCTTACAGATAACACTCAGAGAACTTTCTCTAAATGTTTTAAAATATGTACTTTCAAGAGAAAATTCCCTCGAAGGTTCACATTTTAATGAACTCTGAATGTTCTCTGAATGTTCTTGTTTTTTTAATATGCAGTGAAATAGGAACTCAATGTCTAGAAACCGTTCTCTAACGATTCAGATGTTTGGGAAACGTTCCCTGAGGCTCCCTCTGATCACTGTGAAAAAGTTACAACTTAAGTTTCCTCACACAAGTGTTAACTCTTAGTTTTAATATGTTTTTATATATAAACCAGAAGTTGAGCAGATGCCATGTACATCATGGACATAAAAAACTACAGCACCTATTTCAAGTCGTGAATATCTAATGCCTAACATTTACTTTGAAAGAACAACCGCTCGTTTCCAGTGTTGGTCCGTGTTTTATGTTGCAACTGGCAATGAGATGGGGGGAAGGGAGAAGACAGCTTTGAAAAAGAGGGGAAGCCTAAGAATGGGATGGTGACTTTGAGGGTCCATTCAAAGTAAAGAAACTTTTTTTTGGAAACTTATTACCAAACATTGATGACAGTGATAGACGAGTTGTCTTCTTCTTTCTTTAAGTGGCTAAAAAAACTAAGTTTGAACTTCAGTTTGGTAGCTTCTGAGATTACAGTATTATAAAGATTGTTCTGTATTTGCTTAAAAAAAAAAAAAAAGAATCACAAATATCTATCCTACATCAGGTAGATAAGGTAATTAAAATAAATTGTCAAGTCCAAATAACCAAAATTGCATTTAAAAAAAAAATCATTCATCTTAGACAGGGAAGACAGGCAAAAGTGGCCGGTAGTGCAGACTATTTTGCACTTCCAAATGTTTGCAGAAAAATTATGTATACAACAATGTTAAAGAGAAGAATCTGTTTAACGACTCTTGAACAAGAGAAAATCATTGTGCTCACTTTAATTTATGATAGGGATTTTGGTCTATGGATAATAAAAAACAAAAATTAAGTATCTCAGAAAATTTGAATATTCCATAAGATCAATTTAAAAAAAAAAAAGAATATTTTAAATGTCATGTTTCTGAAAAGCCTGACGTAAAAATTTCTTTGAATTAAATATTTCCTGGGGTTTCTTTTGCACTTTTTTATTCTTACTTCAGTCATTTCTCAGATGGCTACGTTTTACTTTCACTTGAGTAAAAATGTGTTGAGTGATGCAGTGTTCTCTAACATGTTTCCTTTTTTTGGATAAGAACTGTCTACTTAATGCTTTTGTATGTGATATAAAATCAAACACAGGCATTATGATTATTATTATTTATTTAATAAACATGTTTCCAAAAAAGATAATGGGGGGGAAAATGCTAATTTGGAACAAACAGGTTTTTATACCTCCAGGATATGGTTTGAATTAATTTCCTAAATGTTCACAGCCACACGAACATGCTCACCAAACCACCAGAAGGGGTCAGTAGAGATCTGATCTGACTTCTGTCATGAGTCGGCATCTCCTGGCAGAGGATTGATGACAGGAAGAAAATGAACTTTTGGTTTACGAAGGAGAGAAACTGAAAAAAAAACAAAAAAAACAGACATATTTGCTTATAAGGTGCTTTGATCGCACAAGCTTGCTCTCTGAATGTTTCATTTAGTCGCAACGTTGAGGATCAAGTCACACACACGGCGGTGCTGTGATGTCAAGCAAACTGGACTGCATTGTGTTAAACTCTTCATCAGAGTCCCAGTGCTGAGGGAAGCTGGGCCATCTCTGCGATCAGTCCTCTGACAGCTTCAGCCCTCTTCTGATGAATAGAGATCTTAATTCTTCCAGACAGGGCCGGGGCCTGTCAGCACAGCCTGAGGCAAGAAGGGAACATCTCCTCCCAGGCCTCTCTCACCGCCGCCATCTCAGCAGAGAGCTGAAGTTCAGCAGTAGGACAAGGCACTGATGCCGTCCTCGCTTCAATTTCCTATCAAACTCAATTTTCTGTCAAGTTTTTTTATCTCAGAAACGTTCCTTTTAGCCCTCAGGTCAGAACTGTGACACAAAGTTGGGTGTAAAATCCACACTTTTTTTTATTTTTTTTATAAGTTTCTGCAAAGCGAGACCCGAACGCATGGCAGAGGAGTTGCGGCGTTGCATTAGTCACGCGGTAAAAAAAATAGAAAAAAACGGAGCAAAGCCAATGCAGAGGTAGAGGAGCAGACCTCTTGAGATGAGTAAGCACAGCCCTACACTCAATTTACTGCTTGATTTATGAGTTCATTTCCTGTACGAAAGTTCTCAGCGGGGGTGAGGTGGTATATCTTCCCACTATAGGTAGCTGTGGCTCCACTTCCCAATCCCCAGGAGAGCCACTCTCACCACTGCAGGCCTTAGCAGGACTATAAATAAAGGCTTCTGTAACAAGTGCGCATTGAACACAGAACGGAGAGGACGGCCCGGCATCTTTATTCATGAAGGAGCTTCTTATCTTCTGATGCGGCAGAGCACTCTGCATACCGAGACACCGGATACAGTGAGGCTGTACAGTATCTTTGCTCCCTAATAACAATAACCCAAATAGTTCTAATGCTTTGATGGTAAGAGAGATGCTTTTGAGTTTAAAAAAAAAAGTACAAGGTAGCAAAAATCCAGCTCAACAAAAGGACTACAGATGAGCCTCACTTAAATGGCCGAGTGCTTTTGTGAAAAGAATATTTGGAGGATTTAACATGTTAGAATTAAAACTTCAAAGAAAGGGATTAAAATACACTTTCTCCTCGTTAAGTATAATAAGAAAAGAAGATTTCTACGGTGGAGAGTTTGACTTGAGAGGTGCGTCTCATTTTGTGACACTGTTATACAACAAATGAGTGTTTTGACTTGGTACTGTGTAATCCATCATCTGAGAATGGGAAGAATGTGCCACAAGTGTTAACCCGCTAAGTCACGAACATCCATCAGTACACAACTCAGAGAAGCAGCCAAGAAGCCCACAGTAAATGTGGATGCCAGGTAGGGAACACCATACACATCTAGAAGATGTAGAAGATGCTCTGGTCAGATAAGACCAAGGTTCCACTGGTATTTTTGTCCATTTGTAGTCAGAACTCAGAAAGTCCAACTTCCTAAATTGGAGGGTTGGGGGACATGCTTGAGTTTTCAAGACTTCAGACTGAGGTAGAGTTTCAACTTATAGTCAGCATGAGCTACAACAAATTAGTTTGGACCAAAGCGTATTCATGTGTTAGAATGGTCTAGTCAAAGATCAGACTGAGATCGAGTTTAGACACAGACTCCCTCTCGAGGCAATTCCTCTGAGTTTGGTCTATTTTGCCAAAAATAATGGTAAAAATTTTCAACCTCTACATATGCTAAGCTAAGCTCCAAGCTACATCGTGGGAATTTCATCCTGCGTTTCTGCCCACACGCGGGAACCGCCTTTTTCAGCCCAGTTCGGACCATTTACCAGATCACAATCCAGACAGACTCGAGTGTCAGCTTAGCTCAAGGAGAGATCTCACCACAGCAGGCAACTTGAAGCAGAGTGGCGATGCAGCCTGCCACTGCCCACCGGTTTACCACTCAGCTACTTTGTTGTCTATTTTCTACGAAGCAGCAGCAGCAGCAGGGGTCACCAGCGGTGAATCAGCTTTGTGGGAAGGAGAGATGAAAGAGTTCTGCAGTGAGGAGGGGAGAAGGAGAGAAGCATCCCACTGTTAGCTTTCTTTGTCCCCTGTGAATGTTGCTCAGGTCATAAAAGACCCCAGCACGAAAGAATTATATAAATATAAAACCGAGAAATGACGAAGTTTGCACTTTTTTTCCCCCTCTTATCCTCCCACTAAGCATGGAGGTTTTGCTCTGTAGGGAAAATCAGCCACAGCAGCAGGGGAGTTTTTTTTTTTTTTTTAAGAGAACACAGGTAACAGGACTGAAATATATGTGGAAAATAATATAAGATGAGTGTGCTCATGGGCAGAAGTTGAAACGCAAACACTATTTCTACATTCCCTACACATTTTATCCACGTCATGAAATGCATACATGTGTAAATGCTAACTTTGAAGGGATTTTAATCAAAGAGTTCCCATTTCGGGTGTATCAAAGTGCAAATTTCACTCAAATGTACACACAAAGAGATGTTCTGTGGTGTTGCATCCCCTTCAACACACTCCTAGTAGGACACCCTGTAGCTGTCCTCAAAATGTCAGCTTAACATATTGGTTCAACCAGCTACTTTGTTAGTGCAGATAGTCGCAGAGGTTAACCCAAAAAGATAGTTTCATTTTGCAAGTTGGCCAATCTGACCTATAAAAAGAATGTCTTGTGCTACTTAACGCTTCTGTTGACTCGAGGAAAGAATTATTACCAACAGTTGACGCTATTTTTTGTGTTCAGTCAACATTTTGCCCTTAGCATGAAGCTTGGTTAATGGGAAAATTGTCTCGCAGAGGAAAAGTGGAAAGACGTGGCCTGGTTTCATGCAAAGGGCAATAAAAATCTACCCTATGGGTCAATGTCATTTAATGTGAGGGTTATTTATATGAACGGTGTTCAATTTTTAGCCAGAAACAACATTCCAACCCAAGTTTTCAGTGTCAAACAAAGAACTGTTAAATCAATTGTCATGACTGTCCACCTAGACAGGAAATCTGGAAGAAAAGCCATAAGAAGTCTCATTCAGTCATGCAGGGAGAACAGTAATCACGTAGAAGACAGTATTCTGTCCAGATGGGACCAAAATGTAACAGGTGTAAAGCACTGTGTATGGTAGATGTGCATACTTTTGGAGACTGTAACTGTTGGAAGCTGATACTACCAAATAACACCTCGGCTGCATCGTTTGTAGAAACGCTGTCCTGAAGTAATCAAGATTATCCACAAAGGCTTTGCACCGTTTCTTCTCTTTACAAACCAGCTTTTTGGCATTTCACTGATGTATTTTGCCATGTAGATTGAAATGGGCTGCACAGAGGTCCTAAAAGTTCATGCTCCATGTCACCCAATTTATAATTAGAAATCAATGTTGGAATCCCAGTTGGCGCTCACTCGCCCTATGTTGCTATAGGCCAATACTGCTGAGAGACTTCCTACGACGCACAAAACACCACCCCCACTCTCTCTCTTAATCTTGGCATTTATATGCCACCGCTGCATGTCATTAACTTTGTGTCGCCTCTCTCTCTCTCAGTTCTTGCTGCATCTCTCCTTGTACATTCCTGCCGGGTACTGTGGCTACAGAGAAGCAATTTCTCTTTGCTACCATTCCCTGTTGGTGTTCCCTCAGGGGACGACAACAAAGCATGCATAACTGTTTGCTTGGAAGACGTGTTGAGTACCTGCACAATGAATTGTTGATGGCGGTCAGAGGTATTTGTGTGTCCTGTGTGAATCAAAGCAAAGTGACAGGACATGAGATATTCAGTATGCCGCCCTGAGTAAGCATTCAATTCATTCGTCAATTTCACACAGTAAGGTGCCACTGGCTTGTCAACTCTCTGTTTGAGGGAAATAACTAAAAAGCAGCTTTCAATGTGAACGTTTCCTCTTTGTACAATCTCTCTAGATGGTCCGGTGCAATCTCTCCACATCTCACTTCAGGATTTCTCAAGGATTTAGGTCTGGAGGCTGAGATGACCACAGGATAAGGTTGATATTTTGATGTTTGGATTTGCCAAGAAAGGGCCAGTTGTTTTACTCGCTTTTCTCTTTTGAGCCGAATGCCGTTTTCCACTCAGTGTTGAGTTACTGAGCAATTAAAGGACAGTTTCAAACTGCAGTTCCATTGCCAACCCTCGCTGGGTGAAGAGTTTCAATTTCAGTCTTATTGATTAGAATGGTAATACACCTTTTCATGCAGCAATGGGTTTCGTTTTATTGAAGCATTTCAGCTCTGAATGTTAGTTACAGGTAAGAGTAGAAGTCTTTTGTCTTATTTTTTTTCTTTTAGGGCAATCCTATTAGGGTCTAAATGTTACTTCTGACAGCCTGAACAAATGAGAGTGAGCGGAAAAGAGTACCGTCTCTCTCTTCGAGCCCTGGCTGTACTCCAATACAAAACGCCTTTGTATTCTGAGAGCGTCTCGTTTTCGTGTCAGCGCGGGACAAGAGAAGCACTTAATGTGACATTTAGAGATGCTCAGGGATTCTCTCCTGGGGCCATATAGAGGGAGAAAAGAGCCAACGATGTTATCGGAGGCATGTGCTTTAAATGCCAAGAGGGGTGCTTTGCCAAAGAGCTTTGGCCACAAAGATAAGAGAACAACCTGGCCTCTGGTCGTGCACCTCTTGCACCAATTCTGAGCCCCACGTTAAGCTTTCTCTGAAATGGCTTCATCTCTTTTTTATCACATATGATCTTTTCAAAGCTTACAGACAATCTTCTTAGATTGTACGTAAGTGCTGGTGTTATCCTTACAAGAAAGCCACACACGCATCGGGCATTTTAAATAGTGAGCCTTAGAATAGAACACTGAGCTTGGTGAGTAGGCGATTGAAAATCTTAACCAGATGGTGGTAATGCACATCTTAGCTGTGGATCAGTCATTTTTAAGACGCCGCTCTCCGCAGCATAATGGAGAAATCTCCTTTCCGCTTATACTACACTAAATACCTTCCATTGATGTAGGTTTATCCCAAAGGGACGTCCATGTAAAGATGGCATGAATATTTAACAGATAATGAAAGGTCAGTCCTCTGGCATGGTTACAAAGTCCGAATTAATCAATCATCATTTCTGTGCGAAACCTTTTAATCTAAAGGAAATGTGGCCAGTCATAAGGCAGTCCACAATGCTGATAAAACATGCATTTTGTCACATTTCAATTGTAAACTTGCGTTATATTTAATGCAAGTTTACATTGCGAAGATGGGTGAAAGAACATATGATGCAAACTTGCAAGAAAACCTACTAGAGTCAGCACAACACTTAAAACTGGGGCGATGACCCTAAACATACGGCTAGTTTAAAGCCGATCATCCAGTCAAAACTTGATCTCTCCACTGAATCTACAAGGCACTGTCAATCATTTCAAAAACTTGTCTTACTAGGTCTTTGCAATCATAGTATGTGTAAGTATTTGAACTTTTGTGTGAAGACTCTCAGTGTTTGATGCAAGGTGTGGAGCCTGCGTCTTTCTTTCCAATAAATCAGGCTGGGTGTTAGATATATGAAGATAGAGCTGCATAGTGATGAAGCTGCTGCACTGGAGCAGAGTCGAGGAAACAAGGTTAGCTATTCATCACAAGACATCATACCCCATAGCTCCACAGGACTTCCTCACACTCATTTCAGCCCATCCGTCTGTGATATTTTGATTTGCTCCTGTAGGCGCTGGGTCCTCTCTTTCACAGCTTTAGTCGCCCCGTTGAACTGTTTGCTCGGAGACGCTACCTAATACAGCGGAAGCGGCACAATATAGGAGCGTCAGCGGCAACAACAGGATATTGTGGGAAGCGGAATTGATTTACTGGTAAAAACTGCAGAGAAAAGTGTCTGATTTATGTGGATCGGCTGTGATGACTTGGAGACGGTTTCATTTTTTATTGCTCTCATCATTTTCTGTCGTCTCGAAAATCGTTGGGAGTTTTCTGAACGCTCCCCCCGAAGACGGCGTTTTTCTCTTCGCATTAGCTAGGTGCTTCGTCTCGGACTGTGTTTACTCAAGGAGAAATAATCCATCGTCTCAGGGCTCCGTGAATATTTAAGGCTTTGATGTTTGGATGTCTAATACTGTTACCTAAGCAGGCTGCCATGACTGGCCTCCCAGAGATCCTCTTTATACGTCTCTCTCCTAAACGTGTCTGGTTTGTGACAAAAGTATCCCTTTGAAGCCCGTCAGAAAGGTGTTTTCGGTAGATAATGATTCATTTCAAATTGTACCTCACCCTAAGACATCAACATCAATCTTTTTTCCCTTTAATTCCTCCTTACTAAAGGTTTGAGTACCTGCGAATGGAATGACCTGAATTTAATCTCGACACCAATAGCACAAACACACATTCTGATTAATTTTTCCTTCTCTGCAGCTCATATTACAAAGAGGCCCAGCTGTCAGATGGCTGGCATGAATACGATGTGGATAAACACCTAAAAAGCATTTGGTCACATTTCAAGAAATGAGCTGCGAGGCTCCATGCAGGCTGAACGCTGAGGAAATCCCGCCGTGAAGTGGCTCAAACCCATCGATGGACCACCGACTTTCTCTACCAGTTTTTGACAGCAAATAAATCCACAGAAGTTCAGATAAAGTCGTCTTCAACATGAATTTAAAATGTAATTAATCAGGGCTTTCAATGACACATTTGAAGCGTTCTTTTCTGAGGTGGAACGATTTATACTAGAACATTCAGGATGCATCACAGTGGTAGATCTGGCATGAAAGAGGCTGCTCTTTGTGTGCCTACTCATCACATGGGGATGCCAACTCCCTGATGATTTCACATGCAGAAAAGCGACAGAAAATCTGTTCAGGGAACAACTGACAGATAGGTTAGAGTTGCAATTTATTCATTAATTTTTGCAAGTGGTTGTCTGATGTCGCTACAAGCTCGTCCAGTCAATGACTCAATGTAATCTGCTTCGTTATGTGGAAAGCTTTTTAACCAATTTCAAGAATAATCTGAACTTGAATGAATTATTTGGATTGACTGAAAAGTATGTGATTGGATTGAACTGACTTTTTTAAAGTACGTTTTTTTGGATGCTGCCCTGGGCAACCAAAGTCCATTTCTCTTAAGTTGCAAATTGACCGGATTTTTGTAGCCATAAAGGCAATTTTGGGGTAGTTTTACTTTATACTTAACTGCTCGCATTATTAGAATTGGCAGTGCTCATGATTTGTATTCTGACACAACTTTTGGGGAGAGTTTACATACATCTAATAGTGTTGCGAACTGGGATTTGGAGGAATCCATTAAGCCATTCTGATAAGCCTTCTACATCCAGCTAAGGATCAATTTTTTGGGAAAAAAAGAAAAAGAAAGAATGGTGCAATACTGCTGCAAGCAGGACAAAAGGGAAACACCAGCTGACAGCCTCACACAATGGATCTCAGAGGGCAGTCCTCTCAGTAGCCTCTTTTATCCATCAGCAGATAAAAACTGTAATTTTCCGTCCTCAGGCAATCTTTCAGGATCGGGTCTTCTGGTTACCTGGTGGGCCACTCCCTGCCTGTAAGCTATGATACTTTAGCTTTGATAACTTTCCAAACTAAGCAACTTTAACATTCCTACACGGATGTAGGAAAGCCGAGGAAACAAGCCTCCACATCGTATTCACCCTCAACAATACCATGGGATATATAACCAAATATTAGTGTGGGTGTCTGCATGTAATTGATCCTGTATATACAGCTTTTAATCTGTGTAGAAAATTGACAGTAGGTTCAACCTTGTGCACATGTCTTGTTTTATATGAACTAGCTAGTTTTCTACTTTTGTAAGTTTCAATTTTCTATTATGTCACATCAGACACTCGAGCATCTCTGCACTGTTTCCACGCATCCAGGCAACTTTTCTAACTTCCTTTTTCAAGTAGCTGTGCGACAGTTCTAAAAGGAAATCCCAAACTTTATAAGAGGGGTAAGGTATCCTAGCCCTTCACCAGTTGTGGACACTAACAACTAAAAAGTCAGTTATGCTAACCTTAAAGCACTAACCAGGACAAAAAGACAAACCAGGAAGAGGTAAGTGCCCGTACCTCGACACTTATACTGTCAAACAGACAAACAGATACATTTAAGAAAAACTGACATTAGGAGTTGCACTCTTTTTACACAAAACCTAAAGCCAGTCTTTTTCAAGAAGGCTTCCAACGTCAGAACACAACCACAATGAAGAAGTGAAAAAACCCTAACCGTTTGGTCTGTAGCTCAATCATAAATTGTACAACATCAATAAATATATGTCATAAAATAATGGAGGTGCTGTTTCATTTTTTTTTTTCCACAGTAACTTTTATTGCTTTGGGGTTGTATTGCAATATGATCTGATGGGAGCGTAGTTACAGCAGGAGGACAAGCACTACATCTTGCAAAAGTAAAAATGATTTCAGGTCATACGCGCGTTGTGTCTGACGCGGAAATTGCACGGTTGGATGTGAAAGAATAAAACGGTACCAGTAAAAGGTGACCTCAGCGTTTGGGTGGAATAAATCCCGATGTGTGAAAGTACAGCAATTTCCCCTCTGACATTCACTCAGCAGCTCAAATCAACTCCTGTGTTTAAGGAGACACGGGCTCTTTTCGAGGAGACGATAAGCATCCATCAGTGCATATGTTATGGACAGAAGGGCCGATTAGCTCGCAGCAGGACACGTTACTATCTGCTGCTTCGCCAAAGCCTCAATCACCTGCGAGAAAATACTGATTGTTTCATGGCTCTCCTCTCTAATATTCTCACTGTGCAGTGGATGGTTGCCCAGTTCTGGCAATTTCTTGTCAGGCAGCCAAAGTGCACAGCACGGGCCAGCAGCTCCCTTTTCATGCGGTACCAAGCAGAGAGAGTGTCCGTTTTGATTAAACGTTTTGGATGTGCTCGCGCTGGAAGCCCGGAAATGGTTGGCGTGGTGCCGTCGCTGCACTGCAGGTTTGTGGGCCTGCCGGTGGTGTGTGTTCATGCATCTTCAGCCCCCCCCACCATACACAGCCGAAGCAAATGGCCCCATTTGTTGAGCCGCAGAAACCCAAGACGTGGTAAGATAGCTAATATGATTTATGCTAAAAATGTAAAGCTGAGAGTACATTCCCACAGAGAGACGGAGGTGAATTTTATATTGTACCGCACTGTGAAGAGTTTTGTAAAACTCTTCACAAATTTCGGACGTTTCCACATTCTATTATGTTACAACATCAAACCTCAATGTATTTACTTGGATTTTAGATGAAATACAAACACAAAGGAGCACATAACTGAAGTGCAACAAAAAACACTTCTCTTCAAAGAATGAATGAAAAGAGTAATGTTGGCTTGTTTTGGTATTTATCCCCCTCTGCTAAGCCTAAATAAAATCCTGTTCAAACAACCATTTGCAGAAGTCATCTCGTTAGCAAAGTCACATAGACATCCACCTAAACTGACAGGTTGTTAACCATTTGTGGTCTTTGCACGGCAGATGCCACAGTGAGACCATCAGTTCCTCGAGCAGATAAGGCTACAGTGAAGTGCGGTGGCTGTCCTGTTGGATAAGTAACATGTCTAGACGCCCAACTAGCTCATCAATTTTGCTACTCTCCATTCGGATTCTTCAAAATGAAGTAATCTGTCACGAGAAATGTAGCCAATTGGTACGCTTGACTATGAAATCTCAACCGTCCATGTACAGAGTGGCAAAAATAAAGCCATTCGTGTAGGACCACTGAATTACATTTAATTGTAATAATAGAATAGACGTACACATTGTATGTTGAGACGTTGTGTGGCTGCATTGCAATGATTACAACATTAGATCAAATGAATAACAGAGCTGGCGGTACTGCCGGTTCCATGTCATTAGTGTCACTAATGATGCAGATTTAGCGTGTCACTGATGTGCTGTCAGACACATAAACTGACCTGAAGTCACACCTCTTGACTCCTCACGTCAAGATAGAGTAATGCCATTTGTCACAACGTTTGCAGAATTATTACAACTCTGCTCTTGTGTTAATGCCAACTTGCAATGCCAAGACAACAGAAACTATAAACTAGTTCATGCTGAACTAGTGGTTCGTCTGAAGTTAGTCATCAAGTTGATGTGCAATGATGTGCAATGTTGTGAAGGCTCCAAAACCTTTCCTAAGCCATGAAGGGACTATTTTCTGATAGCAATTGCCATCTGGAATAATTCAGACCGACATTTGTATTCTTATCTGTCTTTGCCTGTCCCAGAATTACAGACCTATGTAGAAATAAAGCTTCAACACTTCAGACCAGTTGTAAAAATCTTACATTCAGATTTTTTTCATCCAACTCCTGTCCTCTGTTTCTCTCAGATTATGTAGGGATCACTAAGAAGCCAGAATTTCCATAAACTCCCAAAAGGCATCTTGATCATCTTAACTCCTTTCAATACCGACTTTGACCTCCATTACCTGTATGGCTGTCAAATGAAATCTAACTTCAGCTGCTTATAGATAAGATCTCATTCTTTTCAAGCAGTAGTTTATTTATGAAGATAGATGCGGGTTGTAATGTTAATCCATTCGTAAGTCAGGCATTAGACCTTTATCTGCCTCTATTTTTGTGCAGAAATACTCCTGTCAGTTTTGAGTCTTGTGTTTCTGAGCCTTAGGTTGCTAGTATGCACTAGCCAGAAATGGACTCCGCCAACTTGGATGCCCCGAAAGCAGGGCTGGGTTCCCAAGTAAAAGGATTCATCAGCAAGAGGAGTTGATCTCTCACCGTTGAGAGAAATTTCTGGACATCCAGAACAGCAGATGAATGCTACATGTTCTGTTGTGAAGGCCAATGCTCAAAACAACAACTGGTGAAGTTTAATCTCCACCCAATGCCCCCCGCCAGGAGTTTAGTCTCAGTTGATGCTGTGTTTTCAGCCCCAACTGAACATCTAGAGAAAAACTCTGAGGTACCTGAAGAAGTATTTTTGAAGACCGCTATTCTTCACGTTACAAACAAATTTAGCTCAAAAAATTATTTTTGAAAATTCTAAGAGACCTAAAATAGAAAGGGTAGAGCTTAATTTGATATTAGATTGTGACAACTATAGCATTGGTCTTATTTTTCAGCATATGTAAATATCTGGTTTCAGCTGGAGGTGCATAATGGTTTGTTTGATGGTACAAAATGGAAGCAGAATGGAAACAAATTGGGATACAGGCCAATTTGTTTGTTGCTACGCACAGACGCTTAAATAAATGTACATGCGTGAGCAGGATGATGCATAAACAGAAAGCAAAAAGAAGGGGGGTTGTAATGAGACATTTCCACAAGTCAGCTGCTACATTAATGACCTACATAAATGGAAATCTTCATGCTCACTATGATGGAAAGGTGCCTGAACACACGGTACATCACAGCTTGCTGCATATGGGTCTGTGGAGCTGCAGATGGGCTTGTGGAGGCAGTGTGATGTTCTACTTTGAGATGTACCACCAACCTAAACATTGGCGCCCAGCAGCTTCCAGTACCACTGACTGATCACCCGCAGAGCTCTAGTCAGAGCATATTTGCAGACAAAATGGAGACCTGAACCATTATATTTTTTAATTTAATGTTGAGTCAAGGCTAGGGTTGGCCATATTGGGTGGTCAAATGTAGCCCTTCTTCACTACAACATTATTGTTTATTCATAATTATGAAGATTCTACTGTATCTTTTGAGGGTGGAGTAATGCAAGTATGCAGAGACTGACTTGTTCATTAAAAAATAAATAAATAAATAAAACAAATCTGCTGTCAATCAACTCGACTGCAAAACTTTAGTTGCACAAATTTTGCTTGATTTGAAGTCCTGAAGGGTTTGGACCTACACAACGTCTTTGACAGGACAATGAATTCTGGTCTCGAACAGAAAATCCACAAGTACTGTTTGCAGTGTCCTAGTCAAATCTTGGTCATTGATTCCATTTAGATCCTGTAGCTTAACAGTGTCGAAAATCGCTGAATTTTAACAAATCTACCAATTAAAATACGTTTTATGGTTGGAAACAAGCCAAAATCAAAAACAGAAGACGTTGTTAAAGGGACAAACGTTCTGTTTGGTGAAGCACTTAAATAAACTTGCTTTGATATGAAGATTCTAGAAGTGTGTCAAACTTGTCTCAAAATCTAAAAGTCCAGCAAAGACATTTTGAATGGATCACAGCTGTTAAATGACACCAAATGTCAAATATTTGTTCAATAGTGATTATTGCATTTAATTTCGAGCTTCCTGATCAAAATTGTCTGAGTTTTTCATGTAGTTAATCAAACAGTCTATCAGGGTTTGCATGGGCAAAAACTTTCTTCGACCTTGTGGACACCGTTTTCAGATCAATACCAATTCCAGTCACTATAAAATACCTACATATCTGTTGGTGCATCAGCCCGACTGCTGCTGCTGTAATTGGAAAAGAACTGAAACGCATTAACAGAAAGCCCGCACCAATCCAATCATCGTTTCTGCGAAATTTTCAGTCTCATTTCTCGGCGCGCTGCGCACTGCTGCGGCCAGCAGAGTCAGCACTTCCCGGGGGTTATTTCTCATAAAGGCGTGCGGTATGCACCGAGCACCGGGGACCTTGTAAATACCCCTGCTGCACAGCCAGAACAACACAAGTCTCGCCTCGCTGCTCGGAACATTAATGGAGGCTCTTTCACATCGGTTCCCTGACTTTAATAGGGAAAAGGAAAGAAAAAAGAAGCAGTTTCTTTTCCACAAAGTGAGCTTTGCATCATTCTCGAATGAGGTCTTGCAGGTAAAGTGCACGCTGACACAAGACGTTATCATCACCTCGGCAAAGTCCAATGGTTTTGTTTCAACTTGACCTTTAGAAAATGCCTCTAATTGTGACACTTTTCGTAACAGATTCCTCTCATGCCAACCCCCAGCTTCTCTCAGGATGTGAGACGATGGCACAAACAAATTAAGGCACAGACTAAACTCCCATACAGATTAAGTCAATGTCAGGAGGAGGGGGCAAAGAGCACTCAGTGATGAAAGAGGATTGAATACAATGCACACCAGAGTGCCGCCTGGTTAAATCCCTTGATGGAGGGCATCTTAGGCAAAATAACAAAAGCTTTTGATCAGCGCAGGCTTAAAGAAAATCCATTACAGACGACTAAAATGCCTTTAGTTCTAGCCTCTACTGTCCACACAATGCTGTAAATTTCACTCGATCTCCATTAAAAGCTCGAGTCAATCTGTATCAGTGGTAAAGGGAAACCGATGTGGGATGGCGACTGCGAGCGCTCTTACACATCTCCCTCGCACACGGTGCCAATTATTGACTTGACATGTTGGAATCTGTCCATGGTGCTGAAATGAATTGACTGGTGCTCACCCTGAGGCTTTGGAGCATGGCAGCATGGGAAACAGAATGATGGAGAGAAGTTGTTCCTGATCTCTGTGGGGATCTGCTTATGACATCTCCACTTGTCCGCACTTGGATCTAAGACATAATCTCCCGCAGACATGCAACAAACAGCACGAAGCTAAAACCAAACAGCATAAAGAAACAACAATATGCCAATGAATATATGTATATCTAGTTTTGTGCTTGCAAAAAAAAAAAGACTCAAATGAATAAAAATTCAGTTGACTTGCACATCATACACAAAATATTGCTAGTTCTTCCCAAAACAATTCAAAGATTAAAGAAAATTTCCCTACTCCTGCAAGCTTTTATTCCCCAGATACTTCATTTAACGTGTGTGCGTGTGTGTGTGTGTGTGTGTGTGTGTGTGTGTGTGTGTGTGTGTGTGTGTGTGTGTGTGTGATTCGAGGAGCCGTTGCGTCATGGACTCGGCAGCCGGGACAGATGACTGACGCAGATGTTGGGTCAAGCTGGCCGAATCCACGCTGACAATGCTACGAGTGCTTCTTCAAAATAAAATGGAGACAAATGTAACGTCGTCGATATGTCTGCCCTAAGTATTTTTACTTGCACAGAAAAATAAACACAAAATCGACCTACTTCAAACCCATTAAAAGTTTTTTTCTTCTGGGATTTCACATTTTTAAATGTGCAGAAAGAAGTATGAGAAAAGAATTAAATTTACTGAAGTTAAAAATGTGGACTTAATTTATTAGTCGGTGGTTAGAGAGACTGGATTTTATTTATTGCATGCCACGTTTTTTAATTTTTTCTTTTTAAAATCACAAAAATGTAAAATTTTATGAAAGTAATGTTTCCTTTTCCTACTACTTTATCCTTTGTGTATTGCTTTAGATACTACATTTGTGGTTGTGATCTGACAAAATATGAAAAGGTTTAAATACTTATTTAAATAATTGTGTTTCTTATTAATGCAGAATATGAATTAAAACCTATATAGAACCTAAATAAGCCAGCTATATAAACAAAGGATGATTGGTAATATGCAGGAAGAACAAAGGGATTCGATCACCTTCAGTTTACCCTACAAGCAAATGTTGTGCCATTCTTTTTAATTTCTTTTAACTGCAAAAAATATTTGTCATTAAAAAAAATAATAGGAAGAAAATGTGACTAAATAAGTTGACGTTTTATTTAGAAAGTCCAAACCGGAAGTCCCTCTGTTGACTTTGGTGATCTTGACGCTGGAGCCACCAGCTCAGATACCGATCAGCAATTGGCAGGTCAGCCGAGCCCGGACGCTCTTGAACGCGGGGATGAAGCGTTTCCCTCCCGGCTGCACTGCGAAAGACTCCCGCTGACAGCTGGTCACTTTCTAAAAGCCGAACATGCCCCGTTGGCTCCCGCTGCTTTAGTGACGGCGTGAAGTTTGCGGAGTGAGGTGTTCTGGTGCGGGACGAGGCCAGTGTTCCTGTTGGGACCTCCGCTTCAGTTTCAGCTGAGTCCCGGCTGACCGTGCAGGATGAGACCGGGGCGACAGGCGCGCGACTCGGGCATCACGTTCAGGTTTGTGCCGGCGGCGTGATTCAGACATCCCCCACACCATGGAGGAGAAGTTCAGCAGACTCATTTTCATCCCCGTTGCTGCGGTCATTTTCCTAATGATCGGCTACCAGTATGTGTGCCCGGCGGACAGCAACACCTGCCGCTTCGGGAGTGACGAGAAGGGGCTCGTCCTGCAGCGCTCGCCGGCGTTCGACTCGCTTTCCGCGGAGCTGGAGGCGGACGAGGACCTCCCGGCCAAAATCACGTCCAAGTTCAACTTCACGGAGCGGGACCTGGACAGGCACGTCGACTTCAACATCCGAGGGGACGACGTGATGGTGTTCCTGCACATCCAGAAGACCGGCGGGACGACTTTCGGCCGGCACCTGGTGAAAAACATCCAGCTGGAGCAGCCGTGCGACTGCATGCCCGGCCAGCGGAAGTGCACCTGCCACCGGCCGGGCAAAGCCGAGTCGTGGCTTTTCTCCCGGTTCTCCACGGGTTGGAGCTGCGGCTTGCACGCCGACTGGACGGAGCTGACGAGCTGCGTGCCGGTTGTGATGAACAAGAAGGACAAGAAGAATGTCCAGAAGAACAAAAAGTGAGTGCACCACACTCCTTTGTTTTCTGATGAGCCAGACGCACAAACAATGCAGTGCCCAAGCAGCCAAATGTGCAGACATTGATCTGTCCTATCAGCTTCTATTAATTCTTTAAAGAATTAAAAAGAAAAAAAACAGTCAAACTATAACTTGATGTAAAACTGTGTTGCATTCATTCACTTTATCCCAGTGCAGACAGGGTTTTTTCACTTTAAAATAATGTGACACTTTGACTTCCTATTGTTTTTATTCACAATAAGAGTCAATTTCCGATTTTAAATTCAAACAGTTTTGATGTTTTTTTTTTTTTATGGTGACTAGATGTTCAAATGAAGGGAGGCAAAAGGAGGAGGAAAAAATACTAAAATTAGCAAAATAAAAATAAGGAATTGTTACTTTCCTTTGTTTAAATTGCAACTTTCTTAATGCAACAATGACTCAGCAAAAAGAAAATAAAAAAAGAGGAAAAAAAGGCATTTCAGACAATGTAATAAAGAAGTTGTGTGCTCAATTTTATGCCACAAATACCTTACTATATTGAATGTAGATATTCAGATTTTCTTTATGTTATTAATGCAGTTATAGTCGTAGTTTGTGACACAATTGGTAAGAGTTGTTGCTTTGCAGCAAGAAGGTCCTTCTGCATGGCGACTGCATGTTCTCTCTGGGTACTCTAGCTTCCTTTGACAGTCCAAAATCATCACTTTTAGATCGATTGGTCTCTTGGTAATCATGCAATGATTAAGTGAGTATGCAAAAATGGATGGATGGATAGATATATAAATGAGTAATTTAAAAAAGTGTAAACAAAACACCCATCTGATATGTGACAGACCTTTCCCCTTTCAGTTCTGCAATAAAATCTCACTTTTGTCAAAATGTCACATTTTTTTATGACATTCAGTCCACCAACATCAAGAGTTAACACAGCTACAGTAAACATCTAAAAATAAATGAATGCATAAATATAATTCTCATCTTTAAACATGTCAAATCTAAAGGCAGATAAGGTTCTTCAGCCTGAATCTTAATATATTAGTATTTATATTGTTTTGAGGTACTTTGGACATAAAAAAAAAATCTCAGTTTTTAGCATTTAAATTAAAAAATCTGGCTTTTTTTTATGTTTTTGAATGCACCCACACATGTAGATGACAACAAAATGAAAAGGAAAAAAAAAAGAGAAAATGAAGCAATTCTCAACATTTGCCATTAAAACTATTGGATGAAAATTCAAAGCCTCATCCTAATTCACTGTTTCATGTGAATTAACTGTAGAAAATGTAAAATAAATCCTTGGAGCTGGCATCTGATGGAAAAGTTGTTTCTGCCTGTTGAATTAAAAGTGAGCTAATGTTTTAAATTGGGGGTAAAATTGTTTTAAATTAAAAAAAAAAAAAGAAAAAGTACACTTTGTGTCTTTGACTATGCCAACATTATTTACCCTTACCGGCCACAAAAACCATCAGACGACTCCAAATAAAGTCACATAACAGGAAATTGGGTGTGCGGTGCCTTATTTGGCAAGTGTAGCCGGGTAAAAAGGTGATAAAGATGCGGCGTTAACAAGCACAGCACACGTCAGCACCAGAGAGTCGCCTCTGTCGCGTTCGGGGTCCAGCCAAGAGGAAAAGGTCTGTTTCAGTTTCCTGTAATTACAGCAGCAACATGGCTAATCTTAAGAGAACAAATCACTTAAGCCGACAGGGTCCTCTGAGGTGCGTGGCTTGTGTGTTCGAAGCCAATTTGGCTTGCAGCTGGCCCCGAGAGCAAATCTCCATATGTTAGCGAGAGCACCGGCGTGTGTCGGCGAGACCAAGGAGGGCCTTAAAGAATCCTCAGGAATCCATTTACCGCCCTAAGTGGCAGCCGTCAGACTTAATCTAACACTTGGAAATAGTTTTGAAGAGGTGTCTTAAAAATCAACAGCGTGGTGGGTGAGTCAACAACACTCCAGCCGTCACTTGTTCATTCAGTATAATGTTGGACAAGAGGAAAACAGCAGTCATCAACGAACAGCACTGCTGGCCGCCTCGGGATTAAAGATGGAATCAAATGTGCATTTTATTCAGAGTCATGTTTCACAGAGCAAATAAGTGCTCGACTAACACATGTGGGTGTTGATATTCCTCAAGACTGTTTGCAGTTTGTCAAGTGACAGCCTCTATATAATGTGCATTTATCAGCACAAAGTATTGGTTACATCTGGAAAAGAAAAAGTTTTTCACATATAATTGGAAATTATATTCCTGATTTCCCTGATTTTCCTGGAGATAAGTTATTTTCTTGATGGTTTTCTCAAGATAACTACTTAACTTTTAGGTTTTTTTTGAGCTAAGGAGTTTTTTGAGGTAACAATTTCCCAAAAGATTTCTCAAAATAAATTAATTTTCCGTTTTCTTGTGATAACGAGTTCAGATCCCACCGTTTTAGAGATAATGACTTTGTTGCCTGTTTTTTTTGAGAAACTAAGTTATTTTTCAGTTTTTCTTGAGATAAATTAACTTCTCAATGGTTTTCTTGATATAACATCTTCATTTCCCAGCAGTTTTCCCCAGATAATGACTTAATTTCATTGGTTCAGAACCATCTGCTTCTAACAGGCTTTCCTTCAGGATTGCCTGATATTTCAGATGATCTGATGCTGAAGTGAAACATCCTTTATTACTGCGCCATAAGGAGTTCACAGGGCCAACTCTTCAGAGAGATTCAGCGGTTTCTCAAGGACAATCTGTTTACTAGCACTTATAGTGATTCCTCCATTTACAATATGTCTGTTTTATAAAGGAGGGTGTCGAATTTGAGCCAAATACATCATAACTCACTCGTTTCCCTGAGAAACTGCCAGGCGACCTGAGTCACAAATCTGTCGTTTGGAGTTTTGATTTCCCCGAGGATGATGCCCACTTGGTTTCCTGACTCTACAGCTTTAAAGACAGAAATGTCAAATAAGCTATATATATATATATATATACATAACTCACATGAAAAATAACAATTCGGTGAAGGTTCCTGGTCTTTTAAGGTTAAGATTGCCGAGTAAGGGCCACGTAGGGATGAGCTGTGCTCTCACCGGGCTCAGTCGGTACTGAAAGGCTCTTTTCCTGTCACTTCAAGCTCCATCATGGATTGTGACACAGACGTAGATGGCAGTGCGGGGAATTGAGCCGAGTTTGTGCACGAGTGTGCATGTTTGCAGTCGTCATTTTTTTTTTTTTCTCTCCGTAATGCTTTTTTTTTGTTCACCAAGTTTTCCTCTACCCGATGTTACAAGACAACTGTGAATTCACTCATCTTATTGCCACAGAGGTTAAAATTTTGGCAACGATATGTTTTTCTCCAAGGATACTTTATCTTCTCCAGGTCGCATATGGCAAGAAGGACGCAGTCAGACATGAACGGGAAAGAGACCCATCACACTTGTCTTGAGGCTACATCCAGAAGGTTTTGATGCAGTTTTCAAAATGAGGCTTAGGGGATATCTATCAATCTATATATATTGTATAATATAAAACTATACTGTGATGCACTAATATGTAGTGCTCAGTTGATTCCCGGTTTCTTCCTGGTAAATTATTTACACAACGTAAAGGGAAGAAGGCCAGTAAAAGCTCAGGTCGTGGAAACCATCAAACATGAGTTGAGGTTTATGGATTTTCTGTCAAATTAAGGTTGTTTACCGTCACATCCAACTTTCTAAATTTATAATATTTATAAGTTGCAATGATTTCTTAGGCTTAAGCCTATTTATGTTTTCTGGAGTACGAGCTGATGCATATTT
Organism: Poeciliopsis turrubarensis; assembly: GCA_010277015.1. Lineage (NCBI taxonomy): Eukaryota > Metazoa > Chordata > Actinopteri > Cyprinodontiformes > Poeciliidae > Poeciliopsis > Poeciliopsis turrubarensis. Next base: position 520,247 of record VMRN01000161.1, on the reverse strand, counting down.
TAGAGCACCTGCCCTGTTCTCCATTATTTATCTCATCAATTCGACTTCTTCAACCATTACTGAAAAAATATCGATCATTTATGTAAATTGGAAAGATAGACTGAAGATACAAATAGCTCAATAAAGTAAGCGGACAAAAACTCAAATATTTGATTCGGGAACTTGTTCATTTGCTTTTTAAAATATTTTAACAAGCAATTTTAGCCTCTGACCCCATTAGCATTGCGAGCTATAACAGTAGCTTCTCCATGTCATTTCTAAACTGGAATATTTCTACCTTGAGTCTTTCAACAGATTTCCAACATTTTGAAATCCTATATAAATCCTATAAGCAGATAGTTTTCTCCTTTTTGAGCTTTTAAACTAACTTACTAATTTATTCACTTTGTTTTTGCCTTGATTGTTTTGACTCAAACGTTCCTCTGCTGCAAATGTTTGCACAACTAAACCAACTTCTACACTGTATTTTCTCCTTTCTGACACTGAAATATCTCTGTCCACACAAATCCATTTCAGACTCCATGTTGTTCACCGACATCACCCCCAAATTGAAACTTTACAGAAATGTGCGTACCTGTCTAAATTTGCTCCTCGCTTAATTCTTCGCCATCTATCAACTATCTGGACCTCTTATGGGAGGATGACACACAAATTCTTCACTACTCTCTTCATACTGCATGCAGAATGTTAGGAGTACAAAATGTAGCACGGTATTGTTTATCAGTGAACGCATCGTTGAGTTTCAGATCAGATTTTTGACATCAGACAGACATAAGTTGTTTAAATGCAAATTCTTAAAAAGTCTTCATTTCTTAAATCTAAAATTGAGGCCGCAAGGTGTGTTTGATTAATTCAAAACGCAGGGTGGCCTTAAATATCCAAAATGCTGTCACGGTGGGACTATTTAATCTCATTTATTGTCATTTATTGGAATAGGGATACCATTTATTTTCTATTTTTCTTTAATATTAAAAAAATGCTTGAAAGCTAAAATATTTCAATGTGGCAAGAAAACATAAACAAAAGAAATCCGTGAAGGGCTCTTTAGGCTTTCACCTACACTAATCTTACCGCCATCACAGGAAAAGATGAATATTTTGTACATTTGGTGTATGTTCCCGTTCCTGCTGGTCCGTTACACAGACACTCCATCTGTCTGCCTTAGAGATGCACTTTACAGTCACCTTGAAATCACCTCTCTCCTACACATCCTTCCACCACTAATGAAACCGTGAAAAACGCAGACAACTGCTCAATGTTACATAAGTGCTTCCACGCCTGCATTGGGAATGTTTCATGTTGTGTCTTTGACTGATAAGTTTGTTCTGATACGCAGAAATGACGACCAAGAACTGGAAAGGAACAAGCGCTGGTGAGCTCCCTAGTTAACAGGAGCTTGTTAGATTAATGCGGTTTGTGAATCTTGTTTACAGAGCACACAAACAAGCTGGTAAAGAGATTTGATTAGGAGATTTGTAACTAAGTCTTCTTTAGCTGGTGTCTTCCTTTGCTCTTTCCTTTCTTTATCCATTTATGAGTAAATCAACATGTATAGCTATACGTCTTCATGACTTCTTTTCTTTTTCAACTTGTGAAAAGAATCAAAACTAAAACCCCAAAGAAGTATCCTTGAATGCTAACTGATTGCTTTTGTAGGGCTTTTCTTTCAGCATGGGGTTACAGCACTCGCATCACAGCAGGTAATGTAATTGTGAGACCAGACGGTAAACCTGCTTCAGTCACTATTCTGTCCTGCTTAATCTCGACTCCAGGCCTCTAATGGGGCACTCAGAAAGTGTAACCTTGTAATGAACCTCATTATGTCAGATTTCGGCTTGTCGTACTACTTTTAAAAAAGGTACTTAAGGCCCGAGATATTCTTCTGGTAAGAATATAATGACTGGAGCGACAACAGCACTAAAAGATTTCAGTTTTAAAATACAGAAGGATAATAAAATGATGATCCATCCTCTGTCACTGTCTTTCAGCAGGGCTCCTAATTCGATATCTGACTAACCTCAGCTGACTTGGATGTAGTCCTTCTGGCCACCTGGTACGTTTTAGGAGTTGGAAATACTAAATAAGCCCAGAAGTACTCCCTGTTCTGATGGTCACCTTCTATCACCACTTCTATCCGTTCTGGTTGCCAACACAACTGGAGCCAATGATACTTCAAACCAAAGGTCCTGGAAGACACCACCAAAATGTTAGCTTTGGGTGAGCCGTGCCAGGTTACTGAAGACAACCCAGAAAAATGGGTTTAACTATTCCGGAGGTACGGTGATCTGAGCTCACCGTCACATTTGGGTTCATCATGTCGGTAGGGAAGCCTCTCTCACCAACGGATTAAACTCTCAAGCAGGTGGTGATAAATTGACACCTCTTCTCTTTCTTTAACAGAATTGTAAAGAGTCAATGCTGTATGTTCGATAATTACAAACCTCAAAATAACATTTAGATCCAAGGTGGCCTGATATTAAGAACTACATTTATTCAAACATTTTGGTCGTTACCACACATCCCAAAGCTATCAAAGAAGAGCATTCAGGTGCTGAAGTCCCGCAGGAGCACAACACAATTATTAGATAGGCACCCTGAAAAAACACCCACCAGAAACCCCAACAAGACTGGGTAATCTTATCTCATGAACAATCAAAAGGACTTCAACTCAAAACTATAAGAAAACAATCCTCTTGCTCACCAGAGAGGATTTCACAGAGGCATCAGCCAGAGGTCTGCAAGTATCCCCTCACTCATCAGACCAGTTTACCTGGACATCTATGGAGTAGAAAAGAGTCCTGCACGCCTGTAGTTGGGTTTAAACTGTTTGAAGAGTTTTCCCACACACACCAACCTGGCATGGCTCAACCAAAGGTGACATTCTTAGTCCTAAGAACTAGATTATGGTACCAGAAACTAGAATGGTCCAATCTCCACTATTGCCATCCACCCACTTTACAAAACACCCAGCCTTCCTGGAGCAAGTGGTGGTCCCACTTGGAGACATAAAGGTAAAAAAAATTGTAAAAATGACACTAGGCTAAATAAAAACACTCAAAAATTGCCTACAACAAAACTACTGGTAAATTCCCCATCAATTAAAGTGTAGATATCTCAAATCTTTTTTAGACAACAGTTGAAATTTCGATGAAATCATTTGCCAAGATATTGGGAAAAGAAATCCTCCAAACTTTGGATGGATATTATTTACAGGTCAGTTGGTCATTGTTCTTACTTCTAGTGACATTTTTATAATTTAAACAGTAATTGTCACAGTCAAAATTATCTTGTTATTTTGTGGGTTAAAAGGGCAAAGTTGTATTTGCTATGACTTCTCAAGAACCTTTAGCTTAGAGGACAAGAAGACCGCAATGACCTTCAGCAGCATTTTATTTGTTGAGCTTTTCTGAAATCAGTCATTGGTATGCGACAGATTTTTTAATCACTCTATAGTCCTCACTATACAAATTTTGTATAGATCCTTGGAATTATATTGTGTCTTGTAAGTTTTATAATCACCTTTCAACCTCGTATTTTTAGGTAAAGGTGAACATGTAGATCTTTTTGAAAAGTAGGCTGACGAAGATTAAAAAGATTCAGTGTTTTCTATGCGTTTGCACTCGTTTCCTCACACAACCCTGGCTTACGGGTGGATTCGGGGCAAATGACGTCAGCTTTTTGCTGATAAGGTGTTGACATTTGGTGTTCCTATTTGAGCAGAGTGTTAAAGCACCAGCTTGTTAGTGCCGTCTGTTGCAGCATAAAAAATTAATAAAAGAAAATATTTACAGTGTTTACTACACTTTATATGAGAAAATCGTAGAATTTATACGTTAATATGAAGGCATAACAGTGTGCTAAAGGCATTATTAACTTTTTCTGAATGAAATTATCAAAAAGTACATTTGTACGAAATATTAACCCAATAAAGATTTATTGTATTTAGAGATTTGTTGGATAAACTTTTGGTTTTTCTAGAAAATGAAATGCATTTAATAGAACATTGTACATTTCTATTTTCCTCTCGCTAGCCTAAATGTCAGCTATACAATAAATTAGCAAACTTTATATATGCTAGAAATAGGGATGACCTTACAGTACAAAAAAAACCCCAAAAAAGTCATTCTTTTTCATCTTGGGAGTAAAATGAAATTTTTTGGAAGGTATGCCAAAACTTGCAAAAAAGAGGCAAATGTTTAAATCATTAAACATGGCGGTGATGGTGTGAATGAAGGAAGGAGAATATCTGACCATATTGCTTAAGTTTTAATCTTAAACTTAAGCAAACTTGCATCAAAAACAGATCAAGAACATAAACGTTTCAGGGTGGCCTAGTCAAACTCCAGAGTTACATCCGATTGTGATACTGCTGCACACTTTATGGCAGTTTTTAGGACCAGAGGTGTGGGGTAATATACTTGGACAAAGGGCAATAATGGTGGCTTGGATAGCTTTTTCCCGAAGTAAACAAAATCATTTGAAAAGTGCTTTAAAACAAACTTTTAAAAAAATCATAAATAACTAAATATAACAAATATCTGATCATAATTCTTTAAAAAAAAAAAAAAAAAAATCTTGATAGGTCAAATGGAAATGAAATCTCATAGCAAACTCACTGGCTAGATGTAATGTGACATTTTGCAGTTACTAGTGTGTCACTATTTGTGACCAAAAATAGATTTCACAAAAACATCAAATACTAAAGTCCTCTTTTGAAAATCTAATTTTAGTCACCTGAGGACAAAGGACAAACAAAAACAAAGGAAGTAGAAAAAAAATCTAATGTGCCTTTAAATAAGAGGAAATGTAATAATACAAGTGGATGGAAACCCCTTTTTATATGAAAATACTACAGCAGAATGACTTTTAACATGGGTATAATATTACCTTTTAGCAAGTCAGCATTTTAACATTACTGACCTTTTTTCTTGTTTATTTTCTTAATGTACAATTAAGAGATGTTAAGCTCTCTCTTCAGAGTAAGAAACGAGAGTAGCTTATAACGATGACAGAAACGAGAATAAAAAGCTGCAGATTGTCAGTGAAAAAAAAGCCTTCTTGTGTAAATTGAATTTTTAAAATCTTATTGAAAGTTGTAATCCTACGATGAAATATGGGACAAAACTAAAGACACTTATCAAGAGAAACTACTTGCAGCACACAGAGATGTCAGAGATATTCAGAGGATCTTAGTAATCTCCACACTTCTTGCCTGGATTAGGGGCAGTCTAAGAAAGGTTTTATAATGCTTCGAAGGAAGGGGGGAGGAGGAACGACGAGCGCTAATCCAGGCGTCCGGATTTGCACTTGAACGCGCGGACCGGGACTGAAGAACGTTTTGTGGATCAAACATCGCAGGCGACCAAGTCTATAAAGATGTTTTATAAAGAAAATGAAGCAATTACCCTTAAAATACACAGTACAGTTCGTTTTTATGTTGCGTCACATTACAACTACAGGGGTTTTTGGGGTGCGTCTCTATCAATTCAATACAGTCCACTCAGATTGGATAGAGCATCTGTTAATTATTCATTAGTGTTGCAGATTTGAAAACTGGATTTAGGTCCGGACTTCATTAAAATGCACTGATCAAAACCAAAGGTTCTCAGACTTTTCATACTGTAGAGCACGAGCATAAAGTAATCGAGGGCCATTATGTTCTTGTGTTTTTTTACACAAGAATACTTTGTGGCAAAGCATGCAACTAATTATTGTAGGGTCTATTATGCTGGTTCAAAAAACATTTTTAAGCTTTCCTTGAAAGCTTTTGCTTCATGACAGTGACCTTAAAAGGGGAAGAAATAACATAACTGAAGAAAAATACTGTGCAGTATCCAACCTTTTCCATTCAATGATGTGTGAATTCGACATTAAAAAGCAAATCTTAAAAAATGTTTTTAAAAAGTGTCCATTTGCAGTGGCCCTAATCCTCTTAATAGTTTGTTGATGTAATGTTACAAAATGAGAAGATGCTTAAGGGACATACAAATATTTTTGAGGCACTGGTTTTGCTTTTATTTACTGAGGTAAAATACTTAGGAATATGAAAATATGACGAGGGAAAGTGGGAAATGCACATAGAGAAGGTGTTAAAGGTGAATAATCAGTGATAGAAGCAGCGTTCACACACTTCAAATAAGCGGCCTGCCTTTCTGCAGTTTGTGTGGGTAGATGTGACCTTTGCAGTGTACAGTCTCCCGTTCATTCCTCCTATATCTACATGAACCTCGAGCATCAGCTGACACCTCACCAAACCATAAAAGATTAAGATATCAAGCAAAGGTTGAAGCTAAGTCGCAGAAGCGAGTAAAGCTTCACGCGGCCGATTGCTTTTAGCAGGGGGTGTCTTTGGCGCTCCGCATCCCGTGGGCGTGCTTTTCGACAACCAAACGAAAGAAAGCCACCAGAAAGATTCTCGGTTTTTACAAAGGAAGATCATTCATTGTGAAGATTTTCAGTCGCCTGGTTTTCAGCTTAAAAAAAAAAAAAGAAAGATTTAGGTTGCCCAGACGTCATGTCTTTCTGGAGGTGTTCCTTTCTTGGGTTCCTCCGCTTTTTTACGCCAGCATCCCCGGGGCGTTTGCTTTTATGGCCTGAAATAGCATCTCGTTTATGGGACCGGCAAGGATCGCCGTGCGGCTTCAGTCCCCTTTCTCATCAGCCCTCTCCCAATAAATCTGGATCTCTCTACAAGTTACCACGCAGTGCTTCCTGCTGACATTTCACACAGCTGGGTTATGTTTTATAAAAAGAAAGTGTGCTATTGATTAAGGATAAAAGAAAGGCGGCTATGCTGTTGTTTCATATGTGTGTGTGTGTTGGTTTGTCAGTAAGCCTGCTGTGCCCATCTGTGCATGGGGATCGTTCTGCCTGTACTTGTCACAGGAAAATTAAATTACTCCATTAGGGAAATTAGACAAGTGAAAATGGATCTCGCTTGACCTGTTGGTCTGAAGACTGATGCCAGAAGTCCTCATCTGTCTCTGTGCGGTTCAGAAGCAACGGTCAGGCAGAACATTTTTGACTTTTGGAGCTCAGAAATGTATGAGTTTTTCTAGAAGATTTCTGAAATTATTCTAAAATATTTTGAGTCTTTTCTGGCGGAAAATTTACCATCTGCAATAGCCTTAATAAGCCATCATACTTTATACTACAGAATGAATGAGAGAAATAAGCAGAAGTGCAGCATATTGAAGAATTGGAGCAATAAAGTCTTCATTTCCGATCATTTCTCAGCTGTGTGGTAATAAAATCTAACTAAAATCGGTCAATATATTTCAAGCTGAAATCGACGTGCTCGTTTCACGGCTCTGTGTCGGCATTGGGAGCTACGACCATCTGCTCATGTGGGCCTAGTTTATCCCACCACAGAGATATTTCAGGTTTTAATGGACCTAGTTCATTTAATTTACTCTCCTCTTTCAGTCAGGAGGCTGACTGAAAGCATCTTACATGTAAAGGAAATGGTCGCAAGGCAAAAGTTACCAAAGCATTTTATTGTTTAAAGCTCTGGCTATCTCAGTTTGGGTTTTGAGGTGCGTAAACATGGCAGATTACTGATTGAAAGAGCTTGGAAAGTGGATGCTTGATGCACAAAACTCATTGAATAAGGATGAGGTTGAGTCATTGCAATTAAGTTATTTTTGAGAATCCCTCCAAACCCCCAAACCGAGAAGAAACATGACGTGTTTCTATGCATTTCAAAGGCCAAAATAAATCGGATTGTTGTCGATCCACGTAGTTTTTGTGCGGACTGCGTCTTCGCCAGTATAAATAGTTTCCATCAAGGCTTTTATCGTGAGCCTGATGGTGTCCTTGATGGCAGTGAGTGAATTAACAAGGCAGATATTGATCTGCTGCTGTGAGTTTCCTCTGTAGCTTTTTTTTTTTTTCTGGTGATTTAGAAAGCGAGGGAGAGACAATCAGCAAGAGTCGGAGAGAAAGCGATCGATAGTGTTTGCAGCTTTGCTGTGTGGAGAAAGGTGACAGGCTACTGACGAGGCGTTCGATGGATCGCTAGCAAAATGCGACCAGTTGATTTAACCTTGCATTTGGGAACGCTTGGGCATGATCTCACTGACAGTGATGTTTTGACAGACGATGCACTCTGTGACAGCAGCTCCGCTGTCTGCTACGTTCAAGCAAGCCTTGCTTGGAAGGTCGATTTCAGAGGTTTCTAAAAATGCATGTTCAGCGCAATACCATCATGGTGTTTAGCAGAAGTTAATGCTGAAGCGCTAAAATCAACCATGTTGATGAAGGTTTTGCAAACTTCAGCTTCCGTAATAAAGCTCATACTAAACAACTAAGGGCAACAACTTAACTCGATCCTGATTCTAAAGCACTAGAAAAGTCGTCTCCATTTTGATAAGAACGGTAAAAACAAACAAAAGGAAATTTTGTTCCATGGAGCAAAGGATAAAAACTAGACTTTTAGGTCCAATGGACCAGCAGTTTGTCTACAGGGAGAACAATGAAGCATCTGCAAAGACAACACCTTGCTTTCAGTGTCGCATGATGAGACTTTGGTCTCTTTGTTCCTCTGGCACTGAAAACCAGCTGGGAAAATGGATTCAATTAGAAAATGTCATGGGGTCTGTGAGGGAGTTGAATTTTGAACAATAATCCCCAAATGTAACCCAAACTTTAAACAGCATAGATAAGTTCTTGAAGAACTTCCATCATAGATTAACTTAATTGAAAAATGTTTATATTATACATATAAATAAGAGGTTTCAGGAAACAAATCCAATCCAATGACAAAACCTTAATCCAGCATGGTTGGCTGTTAGTCCCAATCTGTAAGAGGAAGCCTGAGGAAAGCCCCCAATTTTCTATGATACATAAGATAAAATGCTCGATCAAAGGGGGCATCTTGGGTAACCCCAGCCTTGCATCCAAGAGGAATTACTCTTGACCTTCCTAATATGACCCCGCCTCTGTCCCTGACAACAGTAACTAGAGAGCTTTGACATTTGCTGCTCTTTGTCAATAGGTCACGATGAAAGCGAAGAAGGAAAAAGGCAGGTTTGCATGGACACTTATTGATCGACCTGTCTTGTGGTTTAGCTGTTACAGATAGCTGATAGGCAGAGGGGGAGGGGAAAAAAGCAAACTGTTCTCATGGAAGCACAACAAAGGCCTCTTCATGTTGGCCCATCCATCCATCGCTTTCCCATCTATTCCACAAGGATGGCATAGTAATTCACTTAGTTCCCACTGTGGGCTGCTATTATCTATGGGTGGTGTGTCTGTCAGAGGGTGCGTGTTGTACCATGCTATCACCACATCACTCGCTTAAGTATATATCACTGCTGATTGATATCTTCTGTCTGGCTCTAATTGCTAAATTGTCGACCTTTGAAGCTGCTTGGCTCTGTGCTCTTGACTCGGTATCTTTGCTACTTTCTCGATCACATTTCTGCTAAGCCGTGAAGTGAAATCATTAGACGTACACGACTAATGATCTCTTTACATCTAATACACAGCAGATTGAGAATGAAGGCTTAAACTGATGATACTCATTGCATATTAATGCAGTGCATCACTGTAGAGTCTAAAATTACAGGGCTTCATTAACTATAAGTCTGAGTGCATTACCCCGAAGAAATAGAATTGTTTTCCTCTTTTGCAACCCACAGTATCTTAATTTTGTTTAGTGGTATCAGAGTACAAAATCTATGATACACGTTTCTCATTTTGATTTTTTTAAAAAGTGAGAAAATGTACATTGTATTCCTTTCTGCTTTATGTACATAAAAACCTATTAAGACAAACAGGGAGTCAGAGAAACCTGCACCTTTCAGACACATTGGCAGACATAAAGCCAGTCAATGAATTACTAACCAAGAAAAAATGGACAAGATTTACACAAGAGACAGGGAATCTGGAGCAGATGTTCTGATGGGAGTGGAAATCAGGTGATATGGAAAGGTGGCAACACATTTGGGACTTCTGCTGTACAAGAAAAATTGACGTCCTAAATAAGAAAAGGCATTGGAGACATTGTAAAGGAGTTCATTCTTACGATTAAAGATGTTGTATAACCAATAGCAATAACAATAAGCAACAAAACCATTAATATCATGATCAATTAAAGCGATATCAATCATTTCCATGTGCATGATTGTTTATTTGTCTTGCTCTCTTTCTGCCAAAGACCGGGTGAGAAAAGCTCCAGTCTGCTGTGCTGGTCTCAACTGGTACTTTTTCTGAAGGCCAGTTTTGCTTACAGAGACTTCAACATCCATTTTATTTATTATTTTGTTTATTTAGTTCGGATATTTAAAAAGTTTGTTTGAAACTAAGAGTTTATTTCCCTTTAATGGGGCGTGCTTGCATTATTATGCCACTGCCATTAAATTACTTGAAAATTATCTCAAATTGACAATAACATTTATCGCAATAATTTCTGGGACAACTTATTGTCCAGCATAATGCGTTATTGCGACTGGTAATGGTTTTAGTTCTGTTTACCTTTTCATTCTTCTTTTTTAAAGTAATAGCTTTAAATTCAGTGCAGGAATGCCATCTGGTGGTGGAAACAAAGCATGACAAGTACATGCTGATGAAAACAAAACCGACTATTTTTACAACGTGCATGTGGATTTTTATACCACAACGTCAGGAAACTGTTTTCTACAACAAGACTCCAGCTCATTTTATTTGGGAGGGAGCAAACGAGAACATTTTATGCAGATAACATGAAGGCTAAATAGGAAACTGAATACCGTTTTAACAGAATCGCAAGATAGTGGCCTTAAAAAGAAAACAAAATCAGCTTAAGACAGATTCAGCAGAAAGATTCTGGTGCATAATTCAGTCTAAAACAGTCTGAATTTGTCTTAACTGAATGGTAAGGTAATTCAACAAGTGGTTTTTTACAATGTTGTGGTCTAAGGTAAAATGGTGTAATTACCTGAACTGTTTTTCTGATTTAAAATGTGGACTGAAAAATAAAGTTCAATCGAATGCACAGCTTCAGGGCATTCATGGCAAACAGGTCTGAGCCCTACTCTGGGGAATTTTCCAGCTTTGCTGACAAAAACTGTAACTCAACCAGTTCCCAAGGTGAAATGTGTCAGTGTTTGTCTTGGCCCAACAAAAGCAGTCCAAACTCAGCTTCACACACACGGGCTCATAAACGAGGTGCCCAAAACAGTCCACTGGGTTTTTCCAACAAGCAACGAAATGCAGCGTAGCACCTCCTAAGATATATTCCCTCCACAAACCCCATTCTGCAAAAGGCAGCACACTTTTTTTTATTGTGTAGCTAATGAAAACATAAAAAAAACCTCCTAATGAATCAAAACAAAGATCTGTCCGAATTTTCCAGCAAATGGAACGTATTTGTACAAACAATAAAAGCTCTGAAAATGGCCAAACAACAATAAAAAAAGTCGTTTGGGGTGCAACTGATGATTGCTTCAGTGGTGCCCTGGGTGGAGGGTTGGGTATTTATCTTCATCCATCTTCCTATCAACTCTGATCAGCTTTCCTGTCCCCACTGCAGAAAAGCAGAAAGAAGCACCAGTCGCTATCTTTCACTGCCGGTCTACGTTTCCAAAAGAGAATATCTTCATGGCAAAACTTCTACTTATGTTTTTTAAACAGCAATGCCTTTTAATTATGTATTAATTCAGCAGAGGTAATATAGATATAATGCAGCTAAATCTAAAAAAGAAAAAGGTTTAGCTGGTGATTCTTGTAAGGCATTCTATATATAATGGAATTCAACTTGTTAAATTGAGGATTTTTCCGCAGATAGGTTTTTCAGATGAGCTCTTTGTGCTGCAGTTCACTGAAGGTTTGAAGGTATTAAACTGCGGAGTAAAAATAAGAAATAAAAAAATAAAAAAATTTCCAGCTTTTGCTTTCAGCTTTTATATATATATTTTTTTTCTTCCCAATGTGACATCAGGTCACAGTGATCTGCGCGCACTGGATGACCATATTCAATTTAGCTTTTATCTATGTCGCTTCCCTTTGGCAAAAAAATAAATAAAAAAAGAAGAAGAAGTTAAATTATTGAATGTTCTCCAGCCCACCCCCACCTTGCTTATTCAAGCACATCACTTTTATGGTAGTTATCAGCGAATCAATAGATAAAAGGGGAAAATAAATAAATAAAAGCAGTGTTTGTCAGCTGAATGGTTCCCTTGCAGCTAGGTTACAGCAATTTTTAAAGTGCTGTTTGTGGCAGATCGGAGTGATTCGAAAACAGGAAAGGAAAAGAAAACTCATTACTGGTGGTAGGAAGGGGCAAATTGATGTGACAAAAACAAGAATAATTCCACATTTGTAGGATATTAAATTGTATGCACGCTTGGCTTGCGTTTGTTTCTGTGTCATTATTCTCTAACATCCTCAGACGCACTCTGTAATGTTTTTTCATTTAAACCCTAATCAGAATTTCTGTGCAGTCCTTGTGCTCTCACCTCTGAGGTATTTCTTCCCACTCATGTTTCTTTTTCAAACTGCAGCAGGATATGAGAAATTTAATGTATAGTTTCATCCTCCTTCGCTCTGCTGAAAAGTGTCTGGCAGTGTTTTGTTTTGGTTTTTTTTCCTCAGACATTTTTCATCAACCTTAGGATTGCGCTGCACACATAGAAACTGCCTCCTTTTAACGCAGTCTTGCAAAGGTTAATAAATAGAAGTGAATCCAATGTAATGAGCAGCCTTCAGAAGTCAGCTAATTTTTGAAAAAAATGACCCTCATCTGGAACAACACTGACATCCTACAAAAACACAACATAAACCTCCCAGATTGGAGAGAACAGATTGATTACGCAATATGATCAGCAAGTGGGATGGGAGGTCTTTGGATTTGACCTTTGTGGACAGTGTTTTGGTTGGGAGGGGGGGTGTTAACGCAATTACAAACAAATGTTGCCGCAACTGTACTCGACTGTTGGATCAACGTCGTTTAGTTAGTGCCAAAGTTTAGCAGAAACGCTTCATGCCCAACAAATCATACCAACTGTCTATTAATGTGGTGAAAGTCATGAGTTGAGTCTTCAATATGTCCAAACTTTACAGGTAACCGAGTGACAAACCGAAGGTACTGAATTCATCCATGTGTACTTATCTTGTGCATCTCTATCTTTACAGGAATTTCTACTACATCACTATGCTACGTGATCCTGTGTCCCGCTACCTCAGTGAGTGGAAGCACGTGCAGCGTGGGGCCACTTGGAAAACAGCCCTCCACATGTGTGATGGCCGCCCTCCCACTCAGGATGAGCTTCCCGCCTGCTACAGCGGGGAAGACTGGACTGGTGTGCCGCTCACAGACTTTATGAACTGTCCCTCGAATTTGGCCAACAACCGTCAGGTGCGCATGCTGGCTGACCTAAGTCTGGTGGGGTGCTACAACATGTCCTCCATGAGTGAGCTGGAGCGAGGCCGCGTGCTGCTCGCCAGCGCCAAGGCGAACCTGCGCAACATGGCCTTCTTTGGCTTAACGGAGTTCCAGCGTAAGACGCAGTATCTGTTCGAGAGGACTTTCGGGCTTCGCTTCATCCGGGCCTTCACCCAGATCAACAGCACGCGCGCTGCAAGCGTGGGGATAAGTGAAAAGGTGCGGTGGCGCATTGAGGGGCTCAACGCCTTGGACGTAGAGCTGTACGAGTACGCCAAGGAGCTGTTCCTGCGGCGCTACCAGGATAACCGGCAGAGGCAGCACCAGGAAGAGCGGCTCAGGAGGCGGCAGGAGAGGCAACAGAGGCAGCGGCTGCACAGGAACTATCTGGTCGAGCTGCTAAGACTGGGAGGTGGAGGAGCGGAGGAAGAGGAAGAAGAGGAGGAGGTGAAAGTGCTAGAAGAGGTAGTCACCACCGAGGATTACAGTAGCCAGGTGGTGCGATGGTGAGGAGCCAGAACATCACAGTACTGACTGACTGCGGATGAATTTCATCGTTTCCTGTGACTCAGCCGGGACCTCTCACCCTTCACAGGCTTATAGCGCTATGTCAGACTGCCGAAAGGTGTCTTAATATTTACGATGGATGTATTTGCTATAGCAACATGAACATTTTGTATTTATATTTTTTTTTTCTTATGGCTAAATTTTTGGCACTGCAATTGTGGAAAATGTGTTTATTTATTCATTTGCAAGTGCTTTGAATGTTCTCAAGGTGGTGAAAATATGCCTCAAGTTGCGCAATAAAAGAAAAATACAAGGATATGAAAATATGTATAATATAAGAGAGGCCTATTTATTATATTTCCTAAATGATGACTGGGTCCTTGACGTCCTGTTTGTTATTTAGCTCCATGTTGAAATCTTGTGACTCTGTGGTGTTTGGCTTTATAAGAGTATCAAAGCACAAACTTGGCAAACAGCAGCGTGTTTTCTTCTTTCTGATTGCACTGATGAAACCAACTGTTACAAATGAACCAATAAAATTGGTGTAACAAGTTAATTACATTTTATTTGACTAGATTCTTATGAATTTTTCAGAGAAGAAGTGACACAAATTTAACAGCTATCACGCACGTTTCCCTACATGGTTGGAAAAAGACTACAGAAGTAGAAAGTAAAGAGTGTCATAGTAGGAAGACTATATTCCCAGGCTTTATTCCCGTTATTCTTTGTCTAAATGTTTTACTTTCAACTGAACTTTCTTTCCTTGCCTTCATCTTTGTGTCCTTCCTTCCTATGTTTCGGGCATTCCTTATTCCTCTTTCCTATTCTGCCATTCCTTTCTTTTAAAATAATGCTAAACAATTATTTTTAAAAAGCTATACAATCTGGGTCTGCTTCAGGAAAACTGATCGTCCCAAAAACCAACAACAAGTTGTGCCGTCATGCGTAGCAACAGCTAACATCAAGCATTTCCGATAATCACTGCTTCATGTTTTTAACTGCCACAAAATTATCAAATCAGCCCAAACTGTTTCTCCAAGTTAGATAAACGTATTACCCAGCAACAAGCAACAGGTGGGGGAGGAGTCCCACTACATACACTACGCTTTTGACAACTGAAGAAACCGGCAGCAGCTCCAGCATCCAACTAAACCAACATATTGTGATCTAACTGGAAACATTGATATTGTTGGCAGGATTTAATTCAACATAGGAGAAAACTACATTTACAGACTCAGGTGCTTCATTAAATTTAATGTATAACATTTAATATGCTCAAAAATTCTATATTTTCTTTTCTTTTAGTGTGAGAGTGAAGGTAATTTCCCACTGGAAACTGGTTCAATAAAAATATGCAGCGTCCTGCGATGGTAATTTGTACCTGATGGACTCTCCAGCATACGTGTTTCTTCCACACTAAAAAAATCTTCACACTTCTTCCCCATTCACGCACGGATGATGAGTTTTTTTCCCTTTTTTTACCCATGAAGAGGAGAGCAGTGGGCCTGAAAGACAAGCTGTCAGAGCCACTTCGAGCACTCTTACATCACACTGACAGAACATTGGTATTTGTACCATTAGGCCATTGATCACTGGGCTCTTTGCTTCCAAATTGATCATTTAAACTTCAATTGGCCGTGACTCTGCTGCAGCAGAAAATAGAAGAAGCTGAAGGGTTTTTTTTTTTTTACTCCCCTCCTACCCACTGCAATCTGGGTTTTTTTTTTTTTACTCCCCTCCTACCCACTGCAATCTGAGAACCGTGCAGCTCGACGGACGCTCCATTTTCACTTCAGTAGAAAAACAATCAGGTTTTGCAAATTTCCACAGACAGCAAACCTTTAAAAGTTAGACGCCGGGGCGATTGCCTAAAATTAATATCCTGGCACCGGCGTCTGTGATCCGCACTTCCTGACGGCTCCGTGATACGCTCCAGAGGAGGAAAAAAGTGTAACGTCGAGATCAATTTGGAGGTAAAAACAGAATATCCGTAGACTAAAATAGCTTTCCCATTCCCAGCTGTCGACTCTACCTGCACGGCGTTTAGGGGAGAAACATTTTACAAATCCATAATAACAAGCCTCGTTTTGACTGCGTGCACCTGCTCACTGGAGATAGGAATCTTAAAAACCCAAATTCATACAAAGGAAAACACATCCGGATGAATTATTGGCTGGAAAACCAGCTTGTCTTTTAGAGAAGATATAAACCCATTTGACTTTGAGTAAATTGAAGTAACTTCCACAGGAAACATAACTTACCGTTTCTGGACAAAATTTATTTATTTGAAATGCTAATACAAATGTGATTACAGTCAAACTCACTGTAATCACAGTAATATTAAACATGCTCTTATTTGATATCTAGAGACATTTACGTCTAAACATTTTACAAGGTGAATTATAAAGATCACAATCTCCAGAACAATACATTGGACTGTGAATTTTTTTTTCTTATTCATTGGTTTTTGCTTAATTTACAACTTTTTAAGCTCTAAAATAAATTGTCCAAAACATTAAATGTGAACAGAAGTTCTATGATTTCACGTGGACTTATTGGTGTCACTTTGGGGTCCATGTTTACTGAAGAACAAAGTCTTATCTTTTAATCAAAAGGTTTGAATTATAACAATAAAAAGATAAACATTTAAGGATTTAATGAGCAAACGTCAGAACAAACTTGTGAGCATTTGTTACCATGAGATCTACCTGTGTTTATATAGCATTAAGTAATTTTAAAAAGCTTTAACTTACCTTATTTCTACCGAGGAGCCAATCTGTTTATTCAACTAGATGCAGTTTCAACCTTATGGCAGCAATTTCTCCTTATGCTGATCATTATTAGAGGCTGAAACAGTACAAGCAAAACAGACGCCATGTGAAAGAATATACAATCTATTCATTTATTTCCAGTAAGACAGACCTTATTGTTACATTTAATGTGCTCTTTCCCAGTAGTCCTTTAGGTTTAACTCATCTATTCAGTGTCCTTCATCAGTGTGGTATTTTTCATCTGTTGCTAGATAAGATGGATTTCGAATGATAATTCTAAAATGTCTTGAGACGAAATCTAAACCATGTTTTTGACATTTGAAGTGCAAACTTTCACAAATTTATGAACAGCGAGACCCTAACCCACCTTAAGATCCACACTGAAGAGACCTCCCTGGATGGTCAGTCACTTCCTGAATGAGCAAATCAAGCTGCCTCTAATAACAGGAAAGGGGAGATTATAAACATCCTACATATAATATATATAAAATTGTCCACAATAGATTACAAAAATGCTAAATAAAAACTGTCATTTTGGTTTCTTTCCTAATACTGATTAACACATTTTCTCAAAATGTACGAAAATCCTTTTTTTTAAATCCTTCTGAAATGTTTGCATCACGTGACTTTATCACTTAGCGATTTAAAATGTGAAATAATTCAATTTTATTTAACTTCCTATATATATATATATATATCTCAATGATAAAATAATATAAAACAAAAATAAAAAACGTATCTATTTTGTTTTATAGTAGTTCTTCCCGGAAGTTGTGGAACCAAATTAAACATCGTTAGCGGTGGCTAACCACAGCGCTCACATTAGCCACCCAAATGTTCAAGTTTTCCAATATATGCTTCGGCTCTAAAGTGTCAGCTATTAAATACATACACTAAGACATTAAAACGTCTCTGACGTTGTGAATAAAGTTAATTTTTCGGGGTCATTTACATCCGCCGGTCCTCTTCTCTTCTCTGGAGCTGCCAAATCTCGCCATCGCGCAGAACCTCT
This sequence comes from Poeciliopsis turrubarensis, assembly GCA_010277015.1. Lineage (NCBI taxonomy): Eukaryota > Metazoa > Chordata > Actinopteri > Cyprinodontiformes > Poeciliidae > Poeciliopsis > Poeciliopsis turrubarensis. The sequence goes on along the minus strand of VMRN01000161.1, from coordinate 502,594 downwards.
TCCTCTTGACTACCGGCGTGCGCCACAAGCTTCTTCTGTTGTCGTTTTAACGTTCAGGTTATGTGCAATACTGCCACCATCTGGTTTGATCTGACCATTACAGTTAATTACATTTTTTTTTTAGGCGCGTTGTGATGAGCTTAACCACAAAAATAGGGCGATGCACACGTATAGTGTTGAAAGTAATGTCGCCAAAAGATGATTATTTCAAACATGTTCACATCCCACAGAGAATTAGAGAACATAAAATGCATTTAGTGGTCGGAAAGTTAATATTTAACATACCTTTAACTCTGACTGTTTGAGAATGCCAAAACCTTGGGGGAAATAATATCAACTTGTAGTAGAAAGAGACAATGTGTGTCTATAATTTATAATAACGAGAGAATGAGGAACATAACAACAACATTAACCCCAGTCATGGCCGAGTCATGACCTTGTTGCATTGAGGACCTGCAAAAACTTAGCACAGCTGTGACTCAGAATGAGGGGAAAAGTTAAACATATCAGTGATAAATCAGTGTAAAAGTTGCTCAGCACAAATGTTCTCCACATTTTTGAGACTTTTATTTGCTATATTTGAAAACAACGTGCGGGTTTCTTCACATTTCACAACGTGTGCTGGTCTCTGACATTAGGTCTTAGAAAACTGTATTGATGTTTCCAGTTTTTTTTGAAGTGACAAGATCTGTAACAAGCGAAAGGGTTGTTCGGAACTTGGAAAGGTATAGCAAAATGCGACAGAAATTCAAAACTGTTAACATACCACTCAACTAAGATAAAATGACTACGCATTAAGCATACACTTGCACATGTCCATATATCGTCGGAGCAACAATTAGAAAGCTTAAATTAACCCAGGCAATTTACTAATCTATTGTTTCATTGATGCAAACTCTGGTGAAAGTGCCTAGTAACACTAACTGTCCAATTGTGATGTAACAAATTACGCTCTCTTGTGTCCGTTCAGTAATTTTGTTGCAGAAAAAAAAAAAGAAAAGTCATTAGTTGTTTTTGTCACGCAGCAGCCATGCCAGTCTCAGCTCGGTGGACGATGTTCAGGTGGAGCATGGATGTTGCCTTGGCGAACCATTGCTCCCAGTAAAAAATCTCCACAAAGGCCTTTCTGAAGTTGTCTCCTGAGAGAGTGTACAACGCCAGGTTGAAGAATGTGTTGAGTCCCGCCAGAGGCCTTGAGATAATATAAGCTGCATTCACAACATATTTTGTGCACTGTGTTGCTGAATTTGTTCGAATTTCTACCCACAAGACTCGTAAGACGTGGTACGGCAGGAAGCACATCGCAAACACCACCAGGATGAGGACGATGACACGCCGCGCTCGCATCCTGCAGGAACTGGAGGGGTGGGATCCACTAGTGAGCTGTTTCACAATCCCGATGTAACAGACAAACACCAGCATTGAGGGTAGAGCAAACCCAAACGCAGTGAGCAACCAGTTGTACTCCCGAATGCTACCGACTGACTCAATGTTCGCAAAGTCAATGCAAAGTGTCATGTTGTCCTTGGGGGTCAGGGATATGACGGTAAGCATTGGTGTGACTTCAGCGGCAGAGACAATCCAGACAACCAAGCAGGCAACGATTCCCCAAACCTTCTGTTGCACCTCCACCACTCTCAGCGGCCGGATCACCACCAAAAAGCGGAAAACCGCGACACAGGACAAGGACAGGATGCTCCCGTACAGGTGGAAATGAAACGCAAACCGCACAAAGCGGCACATGAAGTCGCCGAGCATCCACGATTCCCCGTTGCTGTAGTAGTAGACCAAAAAGGGCATGGTGAGGACATAGAAGAGATCCGTTAGGGCCAGGTTGACCATGATGATGCTGCTGCTCTTCCACGGACGCAGCTTTGCCAGGTAAATGCCTAAGGATGTAATGTTCCCCACGAGGCCCACAACAAAGATGATGCTGTAAGCAACAGACAGGTAGTAACGTTTCAGGAGCACTTCCAGGTCACTGCATCCGTTATTGAGCCCAGCCATGGAAAAGCCCTATTGGAAAAAAAAAAACAGAAACATGACATCATTACCAGAAAATGGTGATACATTGATTTTGTCCTTAAAAAAAAAAAAAAAAAAAAAAAAAGAACTACTATGAGCTGCTTATATTTTGATGAGGCATTGGCACATCCTATTTTATTTCAAACTATATTTTAGCTGAAGCTAGCCGAGCTTTAGCCAGATCATATATTTTTAAAAAATAACTTAAGTGTTAAACTTGTGTGGATTTAACAAAAAAAAAAAGGAGAAAGAAATCAACAGAAATAATTATAGTCACTTTCTTACTAGATTATTGGTTAAATCCTAAATTAGTTTGTTGGAAAAATGTAGGCAATTCAAAGTAAAGGTTGATTTTTTTCACATTTTGAATGTGCTACTGCTTAATTTGTAAAATAATATATTGCTCACTAAAAAAAGCTGATGTTCACAATATATGTAATATATAAACATGTTCACAAGCCAATAGCCAAAAAAAGGTCATTGTTAGGGTCACCAACTATGTAGGTCAAGGGTAGGTTGTCAACACTGTTGTACTAGTTGGAAAAAAAACAAAAAAAAAACCATTTGAAACTCTGCTCCCATGTCTGTCGTTACATTGTCAGCAGCAATTACGGGAGGAGGGAGAAACGAGAAAGCGGGACTGAAAAGCAAGAGGTGAGCAGAGCGGACAAGAAAGGAAACAATCACGCCGCCTCAGTGGGAAAGAAGCAAACAATATCTCGTTTCCTTGTCAACGGCTTGGTTTGTGAAAGCCTCTCAGGATCTCCCAGCTGTAGCGCCGCTTGAGGACCATCTCCTGTTATGGATTTGAGATGTGCAGCTCACACGTCACAAATTGACACAGACGTAAAGGCAGGAACATTCATCTGCTACTGCAGCTGTAAGACATTTCAAAATATTGAAAGAAATACATACAGATATTTCTTTAAAACTTACTGTTAACTACTGCGTCCTCATCAGCCCAGGTCCTCAACTGTGTCGTCTTTCCTTCATCTCTGCACCTCCCACTTACTGCACTTCCAGTCTTACACGCCTCGGGGGGGAAACTCCAGTATTTATTTATTTTCAGCTTGCAGGTGCACGGTTACGTAATTCACCTTTAGCCGTCTGTGGCGCCACATTCCTGAGTCACACTCAGAACCGATCAATGTCAGGTTTCGTGCAAATTAACGGGAAACAAGCGCAAGAGATTTTCATTTTGTTTGCTCGGGAAACAAGGGCCTCAATTGAGGTCTTTGTTCATTTTTCTCTCCAGGAACTGCGGAGAGTTTGGCACCTGGAATGGGCCGCCGCGATCAAGTTTGTCATTAAAACAAGAGAGTGTGGGAAGTTTTGTGGAAACAGAAAAAATAATAAATCTTCAGCCATTAACTTGTTGACAAAATCGGGGTCAAATCTACTGACCCAGATTTTGCAGGTAAGGTTTTTTTATGCGATTTATTTCACACTATTGAAAATTTCAGAGTATTTTCAAAAGATTGTTTTCACAAAATAATTAATGGGTTAAAATTGCCCAATTAAAACGAAACATCACTTCAAAAGAAAAAAAATAAAATAAAAAAGATTAAGCTAATAATGCTAAGTTGCAACTCCTAAGCATGGTGGTGGCACATCATGCTGTGGAATTGCTCGTAGTAATTGAATAAGTAGGTGTAAATTTATAACTTTCATTTAATTTTCTAAAATAATTTAAATTAAACCTTTCTTTGTAGCTACTGGTTCCAACTCGCCCGAATGTTTTCCACACTGTGTTTTTTCTCCTGCCAGTCCCTCTGGGACCTTGATAAATGTGACCTTGTGTCTGAAGATCATTACATGGTGTTTTAGCGTCAAGGCGACGTTTAGCTTTCACTTCCTTGTTTGCCCTCGAGGTCTCTTCAAATGCGCTGCCCTGGGAAAGCACAACAAAAAAGAAAAGCGGAGGCAGGAAGGAGAAGGTTTTTTTTTTTTTTACTATTTTTTTCAAAAGACGAGCTAAAATTGTGTAAACAGAGATTTGGAGAGCCAACTAAATTGTGACTTTTTTTTTTAACGCTGAGGGGATGAGGCGTCTTTGAAGCAGCAGCTGAAAGGAGCTTTCATTGTACAGATAAAAATCAAGAAAAAAAAAAAAAAAAAATGTCAAAGATCAACTCAGCGCCTTAGAAGCATTTCACAGGAGGAAGAGGAAGATGAAGAGGAGGAGAGGGTCTTTGGAAGCTGTTAAATAGATGGGGACTCGAGACGGAAAGTGGTTCCGTCTACAACTTGGGCATCCTGGCGGCGTTGAGGCGGACAGACACGCAGGAGGAGCCTGCCGCATAGCGCATCTCCCTCAGCATGCCGCTCCACTGCTTCTTGTCATCCTCATACCTGATAGGAACAGGAGAAGAGTCGCAAAACAAGAACAGCATTTAAAAAAAATAAATAAATAATGGAAGTAAACACAGCTAAAGAGGACTCATTTTTCCACCACTACCAAAACAAATGTTCCTTTAAAATTCATATTTGGCTGAGAATTATATATATAAAAATGGCTTTAAATAGAGAGGTATGACATATAGCTGAGTGATAATGACAAGCAGGAAGTCAACAGAAAGACCTCAAAGATGAAACCTGTTTGTGAGCACAGTCAGGCAAGACAATACAAATACTTTACAAATAAGTGATGTTTTGTTTCATTTCTTCTTATTGAAACAGTTGGTTTAATCAGTCTTTGGGAGAACTTACTGCCAGACATCGGTGACCTCTGTGGGAGCCACTTCCTTGTTCTCCATCTGAACCATGGCGAAGCCGCCCACGGCGTACAGCAGGCCGCCGGTACTCACCAGGTTGATGGAGCTCCTCTCCTGCGGGAAATCTGTGAAGGGTTCCCACCTGCGGACACACGGCAAACCAGCGGAGGCTTGGGTCCGTCATACTGCTGGTGCACACCTGTTTCTGCACTGTTCAATGGACGTGGTTTGGTGTAGAAAACACTGGCAAACCTTATAACTGTCTTCTTTTTCGTGCCCAGGTATGCAACCAGATTGTGCTATTTTGTAATTGGACAAATAATAATAACAAAAAAACAACTAAAAAACTAAAGTAAAATTCACAATTTTTACATACATCCTAACGTTATCAATTCAGCAAAGCTAGCCACAACAGAAAACTAGCAAGAAGCAGCTGAAAACTAAAATAAACCTTCTCTTTGAAAGATCATTTTGTTTAACTGTATGCTGACAGTTTAGGCAAATAAATATTATGCATTTAAAAATTTAAAATATCATTTATGGTGAGGGAAATTGCTTAAATTTCGGTGATTATAGCTGGCAAAAAACAAATAATTGTGTGCATTCGCAGAATTTGTAGCTCTGTGGAATGATAAAGCATATCCACCTTTATCAGGTGGTAGAAAATTATGCTACCAGTGATGTAAAAAACAAACAAAGAAGTCACAGACATTTTACGAGTTGAACGTACTTGTTCGTTGTGAAATCGTAGGCCTCACACGAGGCGGTGAGGCCCTCCTCGTTCACTCCGCCAGCCACCACAATCTTCCCCTTGTGGATGACGGCTCCGAACATGGCTCTGGGTGTCTTCATGGCCGCCATCTCCCTCCACTCAGACTGCTTGTGGTTGTACGCAAACACTTTGTTGAGCGCTTTGCTGCAGGGGGAGGAGGGCAGGCGGGGTCACAAGCAGCGATGAATGTGGGTGATATTGATAGTCGAAAGGCATCAAAGATCAGCTAGAAATGTTTTTTCACATCAAATATGAGAAACTTGTCCTTTTTTTCCTCCTTCAACAAGGCACAGATAACCAAAGAAAACCTCTGGAAGAAAGAAAAATTATAACATGGAAGCCTAACAATGAGACATAATTAGTGTCATTTTGGACGTGAATTACTTAAAAAAAAAAAAAAAAAAAAAAAAAAAAGACTTAAAATATTCATTTGAATGCAACAGGAAGACAATGCCAACCGTTAACATTTTGTCACATTACACTCACCAACTTGGACGTATCTTTAGGTTTTATGTGGCAGATTGACAAAATATCACCTAATTGTGAATCGGAAAGTATTGTTTTTATATATGAAATTAAAATTCAGCATGTTGTGCCATAAATTAAATCCAACGTCTGCAAATGTGGCAAACATGCAGCATACTACAGGAATAAACACACTGTATTTATTAATAGGGGAGAGGGGAGAAGAATCCAATGTTTTTATTTTTAGTCAAACATTTCTGTTTTGTTTAACTTAAAATGTGTATTTTATTGGTTACACGTTTGATTCTTTTTTCTAACAGCTCAGTTTTCTTCTTCGCCACATGGTTACTCGCAGCTGAAATCACTGGACTATTATTAGTTGCAGCATTTAATTCAAGTAAGTTTATTAGCCGCAGCGTCATCATTCCTGGAAAACAGAGTGATTTGTGCGCCAGTTCTGTGGAAGTAAACAGAATTTATGTGATACCTGTAAAAAAAGAGTCGTAGGTCAGGATTTTCCCGTTATTGTTGCGTGTTAGAAAACCTGTGGCTCTGTAATTGTTGTCTGAGATGTGTATCCTGCAGTTTTCCCGGCTCGCAGCATGCTGGATCAGGAACAGCAGCCGTTCGTGGCGGTAGCGCAGATACACACACACTCACTTGTCATCCGTTTTTCCTCCGATGCAGTAGATCAGTCCTTTGTGTGACACGACGGCGTGGCCGTGAATCTTCAGAGGGAGCTTTTTCGTTTCAGTCCATTTCATCTTCCTAAAGAATGCCACATGTGTGGAAACATTAAAATACGGTGCAATATTCGGGTATATTTCTGTCCACGTTTAAACGACACTTTGGTTATAACATTGAATCCTGAGTTTTGTTTTTACACAATCATTTACACATCATAAATTTGCATGTACCGATCACGGCGAAGCTCATTAGAGAACCTGAGACTAAATAAAAACCATATTTATACATATGGATTTATATACACTTTTTTTTTTTTAGTACTAAGAGAGCTGTTTATTTTTCTGAAGTTAATTATCACCTGAAAAACTGTGCCTGAAGTGAGAGACAGCATGGGGGGGACAAATGTGAAGGCGGCATAGCATGAAAAGAAAAAGTAATACCACTGACTCAACATCGTAGCACATCACAGTGTCCAGCGACTCGTTGGTCTGCAGGTCCTTTCCAGCCACAGCGAACAGCAGGTTCTGGCTCTCACCGATGTTGAAAAGGCATCGTGGAGAAGGCATGGGTGGCATGGCAACCCACTCAGATGTGAGGGGATCAAACTAAGGTGCGAATAAATGACACAATAAAAGACAAGAACCCTTTTACGTATTGGTTACTGTGACAAAATAAGCATAAAATGCCCCATAGGCACCGTAGATTTCACTGGAAACCTTCTGTTTTCTGAAAATATATTTCTTTTTTGAGTTCTTTAAATCAACTAAGAAGCCAAAAGGGACTGTTAGCTTAACAACAACACTTTCTAAGAAGGCTGTCATGTAAGCTACCAACATTGATTACAATTGGAAATAAAATGCTCTTGTTAAGAGCTTAAAATCAGAAAGTAGCTACAACAGTCAACGAGCTTTACTTTGTCTACCTGAGGTCAATATGAGGCTATCGGTAGCTACAGAGAAGATGGCTTCGATAAGTGCTTAGGTGGAAAAAGAATAAATAGTACTGCAGCAAGCCAAATCAAATTAACCTTAATTTAAAAGTTGATTGTCAGCTTTTAAAGGTATAATGTATTAAAATTGAGCATGTCTTCAAGAAAGCGGTCATTCTTGAAGACATGCTAAGGTATCTTCTGTTTCTGTGCCTGCAGTGCTTCTCAAGCTATGCTAGACTTTCTGTTTCATGAGCCCAGGAGTTAATAGAATAGTGATGGGAATAATCTTTTAAAAAAATCTTCCCAAGGAAGCCACTGTAAGAGTGTTTCCGAGATGGACATTGTGTGAATTTACCCAATTGAAGGCTAAATGGCCCAGCAACTTATTTGGGTAATTCAGGAGATGCTCACCAAGTAGAAGTAGCACTGCAAAGGAACGTCCTTGTTATCCTCATCCACAAACAGTCCTCCAATGATGAAGAGCTGGTTTTGTTGCGTCACCAAGCTAACGTGGTTACGAGGGACCTGCTCTGACATAGCAGCAAGGAAGCATTCGTTCTCGTTGACATCGTACGCCACTGCTGCTGTGTCATTGATCATCAAGACAAAATCGCGAGCGAACATGCCATGTCTGCGGTCGTTATTGAGGAAACCAGGGAATGGGCTGTCTTCATCCTCTCCTTCCTTGCCTGCTCCCTCCTCACCCTCTTTCTTCACAGGTTTGTCAGGGAGTTTCCCCTTGAAGGCATCCTTGATGACCTGGATCATCTTCTGGAGTTCCGGGTCAGCTTTAATGATCTCGTCATTCTCCACTTTTTCTTTGAAGTACTTCTCCGGCATCAGTCGGAAGCGGATGCAGTTGAAGGCGTCCTTCAGGATCTTAACACGTTTCTCCTTATCGTGGCGGGCCCAGGCCATGACCGCCTCAAACACTAGCTCCTCTTTCTCAACGTTCAGCGAGTCCCCGCCAATGACGGCGAACAGTTCATGGGCCGCAAGCTTGAGGAATTCCTCGTCTTTGTGAAGAAGCTCAAAGCGATCTGCGATGTAATTTCGTGCTGCAACGGCAAGTCTGGGACAGCTGAGGACCAGGCCCATCCTGAAGATGGCCATGCAGTTACCCAGCGAGAGTTTCTTCTGAAGATAATTGACGCAGACTGTGAAGACAGAAGGGATTTGAAATCTGTTTGCCACAGCGATGATGTCCTGCACATTGTCATCAGTGAGGTCAATCTCAGCTGAGTAGAGGTACTGGACGATCATGTCCAGGACAGAGGGGTTGACGTCATCTAGGACTACCTCTTTGGTGTTTTCCACCTCCTTTCCATCCTCAGTGAAGAAGATATCCCTGAAGTAAGGGCTGCACGCGGCCATGATTAGCCGATGGCATGGGAAACTACGGTCGCCGACTTTCAGGGTACAGTCCACAAACTTGTTCTCATTGAGAAGCTCTTTCAGCCCGTCTTGGAGCAGAGTGCTCTGAAACAGCCGCAGCTCCTCCTTGATGGCGTCGGGGTCCATAGCTTGGTCAAAGAGGGGTAAGGGCACCAAAACAAAAGTGTATATGGACAATGGAAGGAGGTGGTCGCCAAAGGTCCTTTTGGCAGTAAGTCCTGGCTAGAAAAGGCTGAGCAGAGAAAGGGTTCCTGGTGTGAAGACCGAGCAATTCAATCCACCCCCCTTCTAAAAATAGCTCCCCCTAGCCCCAGCATGTTTCAGTGGAATCTCAATGGGGCAAATCAGAGAACAGCCCCAGTGCTGGAGTCCAGCACCTGCCGCTGCAGACTGAAAGTGGCAACTGCTGGGATATTCGGCTGGAGACACGCCACCATGATTCAGCTCCCAGAGTGTCATGTGGTTCATTTACAGCAAAGACAATGCTGTCAAAGCCCCCTAAATAGATCCCGTATAGTTAAAGTTACACATGAGTGAGAGGATATTCAGAGCACCGGCTGTCATACTCAAAAATACGTGCTGTTCTTTAGACATCAATTAATTTTCCAGTCCGCATGGAGTTAAAAATCACCTATGAAGTGACCCAAGACACCTCAAGAGTAGAGATTTCACTTCAAGAGGAATAAGTAATCACGGCAATAGTCTATTTTTGATAAAATTTGTCTCTTACGGTCATCCGCTGCTTCCCAATTTTTCAAATTACAGTAAATAGTTTGACTGTTGACCTTTTTAACTGTAATACAGTGATTAACATTTCACATGATCTAATTAGCTCCAATCCTGCCATAAGTTGCATTACACGTTCACATCCACAATCCGGAAAAAATATTTGTTCATGAAAGGTTTTGTTTATCATAACGCGTGATTTCCTCATTATCTGCATGTTGCATACGCTTTGTTGTCTTGTTGCCCATCTTAGCGTTAATTAGCAGACACTGGAGAGACACACTGAGCTATAATTGGACCTGAAAAGTTTCTAGTGTGGCAGCTGTGAGCAAAAACAGATCAGTCGCACAAACGAGGCAATTTCCACAAATCAGCAAGATGAGGTTTTTTTTTTGTTCTGTGCGCATGTCTCAAAACAATGCAGTCGGAGATTTTCATTTTAGATTTAGAAACATGTTTCCTTTCGTTGCGGATATAAATGACGTCTGGGTGCTTGCAGCCACGTCTTTCCTGTGAAATGGTAATAAATGCCAGAAATAAAAGTGTCTGGATCGATAGCTGCCTATTTGATTCGGTCTTATTTCCGCAGCCTGATGATGAAGTTTGAGGAGGCCGTAGAGTTTGGCAACATTTCTCTGGCGGACTGCACTAAAGATAGATCAGACTGCGCCACATGTCGAGGAGTCGCTAAAATGTAATTCAAGCAGAAGGGAGAGCTGATGTACGTGAGAGAGCTCTGCTGCTTCCTTAAAGCTACAGTGATATTTAGGAAAAATTAGACTGTGTTGCGTTGCACTGATTTCCACATGTTTAACAGGGATTTTGTATGACAGAAAGTTGTGCATTTTAACTTGCAACGTGGAAGGAATTCAATAGCTCTCACTTTGTTGCCTCGAGCTCAGTCAGATTAAACGTAGATTTTTAATTGAATTTCATTCCGGACTTTGACTAGGCCATTGTAGCACATGCATGTGCTTCGATCTAAATTATTTCATTGTATATTGCAATGAAAAAACTAAATTCTCATTATTTTAAATGTAAAGGCTATTGTTCCAGGAAGGTTGGATACTGTATTAATGATTCATTAACGAGCATTTCACATATTTTAATTAATAGCTGATTTATTTCAATGGTCGATACTTTTAACCAAGCATTAAACAGTACAGTAAAGTACGCATTTCCGCGGTCAGTACATCTGGGTATCATAAAAACAAACAACCTCCTGCTGAACTTGAAGCTTCAAATTCAGAGGCATGAGCACGAGTTGCCCAGTAGAGGGCGATATGTGCGCCAGTTTAACAGTTTACCTGAAATGGTAGAAAGGATAAAGAAGGAAAAATAAGTCACATTTTATATTATCAAAAAAAAATGTACACAATTATTTCACAAAGAGAAAGTTATTAATAATGTTTGCACATCAGTGTGAAAAAGTTGTCTTTCATGTTCTCATAGTTTGCGTTTTTTCCATGAGTTTTAAAAGATTTTGCTTTAGACCCTTTTTTTTTTTTTAACGTTAAAGTTATGAACCAGATGAATGTAAAATATTTTACTCTAATTCGAGTCTTGAAGGCGGAGCTACGTCCAACTGGTCGCTTCGTACAGCTGAATGGTTGCCATGGGAGATTAAAAGCTTTCTCAAATGCTCATGAAATTATCAAAGCATCACTCCAGCTGTGTTTTTGATAAGGGTATAATGACCTAACATTGTGTAAAACTACAAAAAGTTGATTTTACATAATACTGCCCCTTTAATACATGTTTTTATTTAAGTTCTCCATTTAGTTTTGTGTTGACAAAACAAATGGACCAAACGTGTACTAAGGTGTTTTTTTTCTAGATCTTAGTGTTACATGAATCAGCATAATGTGGCTTAAAAGACTGAGAATGCAATCTCACCGACTATTGATCAGGTTTAACATCCTGAAAGCAAATAATAAAAAATTAACAAATGAAGGAAGATTCAGGACATTTAAAATACTGCTGACATAAGTTATAAAAGTGAACCTCTATATTACCGGCTCTGACTGTTAGAACCTAAATAAAAGCACTTACAGATAGTTAGGCTTTACACCATACTGATTCACTGATGCCGCTTGTTAAGTTGCAGAGTTATGATTGTCCACATTGTGCAAACAGTTTGTTTTTTATCCACCATCTTCACAGCTCTCATTGAGTATGAGGGGGATAAAAATGTAATGAAGTGGAGGTGAAAGCTCATTGGTATACCTGAGTAGAAATGATCACCAAAAAAAAACATGAAAACGTCTAACACTTTTTTACAAAATTGTTTTTGTGTTAAGTCACAAAATATAAAAAAAAAACAAAAAAAAAACAAAACTGGTGCGTGTGGGTTTTGCCTGAGAAATTTTGACCCGACTTTCTGCAATCTGGTGGAAAATTGAAGAAGAAGAAACAGAAGATGCCTTCACTCAGCCTCCTGCAGAAAACACAACAAGCAGGAAGGTTGACAGGTCAAAACTTAAAATCTGTGGAAACATTTGAACAAAACAAGAATATCAAAGTAGGAGCACCTGCGACTCTGGACACCACACATGTTCTCTTGCACTCCTCCTCGGTGTCGAAGCGGTTCCTGTTGCCGCCGCAGCCTCCGTACCAGAACTGGGCGCAAGCGTTGGCCTGCTTGTCGTAGTACCACCGGATGTTATATTCTCGACATGTTCCCTGGTCCAGAACCAGCCCGCAGCGAGGGTCCAGGGGTACGGTCTCTGCAGGAAAACGTCATGCGATAAGAGGTAAAACACACGCGAAAAAAAAAAAAAAAAAAAAAAAGAAATGGCTGCAGTAGAAATCCACCCCCAGAGTGACCATTTCCGCTCCGGTTCTTCAGGAAGGAGCTGCTTCCACAATAATAGCCGCAGTACTTCAAAAATAATTGGCCTCGCTGTTCCTCGCTTCGCTGCACGCGCAGCATGGAGGATACATCAAGCGAAGCTGTGTCCTTTCTGCCACCGGCTCACTAAAACACACCGGCCCGCTGCTTTACAGGAGATTCTAATCGTGTCGCCTCACCGCAGGGGTTCCAGCGTCCCCCTGTAATGATTCTGACTAACTGTCAGAGGTGGAGAGTTTTACCGTTGTGTTATTAGCAGTTGTTGCTGCTTCGCTTTGCATGCAATTATCCTAGCTGTGGCTGCTTGGTGGGAATTCTCTGTTTTACTTTATGTCTGAATAATAAAGATTGAAAAATTGGTGCATTTAAAAATGTGAAAAAAAAGTACAACTTCCTTGTGTCTTTTGTGCAGAAGAGAATTAAAAACGCTTTTTCTTAGTAAAATGTCAGAATTGTGTAGACAGAAAAAAGGAGTAAATATCTGCAACCAATCTCAGAAATTTTGAGATTAATCTGAGAAATTTTCTAGAAAAAAAAACAAGAAACTTTCTCAGATTGAAAAAAAATCTAAAATTTGCGAGAATTAACTAAACTTTTGAGATGAATATTCTGCAAAACGATATGGAAGTTTCTAACTGAACTTTTGGAAATTTTCTCAGTTCAGAATTTTCCAGGTATTTTTCCCTGGAAAATTTCTGAGATTCATCTAAAAGGTTTTTCGGTGGAAATGTGCTCCTTAATACGGCGCAGTGGAATTCTGAGTTTGAAGTCAGATTTCTGAGAGGAAATTCAACATTCTGAGATTAAGGGAGTTTGTACCTTTGGGCAGAGCTGGCCTTGGCGGGGGAACGTACGGTACAGAACCACCTGAGGATGATGTGCTTATGTTTGTAGAAGATGAGGAAGATGAGCCCCCTCTGGCAGGAGGCGGAGTTTTGTAGTCGGAGGTGCCGCGGTTAAACGTGTCCCCGCGTTCACTTCCTGAGGTGGTTATCACTGTAGTTACGCGTTGCCCTCCTCCACCCTGAGGGAAGAAAAAGAAAAATCAAAGATCACTGCAAGTTTAAAGAAATTTAATGATATCCATGTTTGTTTGTTACAGAGTTCTGTACATGAACAGTGCTGGATCCTTTACTGCCATGGCTGTGGGTGCCAACTCCAGCCTGCTGGCCGCCGAGATGGTCCTGCTGAGTTATGGGCTTGTAACCATAGCCACCGGTGGCGTAGCTCCCAGTGATCCTGTTGCCGTTGTAGCCGTTGTTTCCGTTTGTTATCCGGTTGTATATCAGGGCTCCGTTTTCGTCCTCACAGAACTGACTGACCAGCTTGGACTCGAGAGCTGAAGAAGCAAAACACACAGAGAAGAGGATGATGAAGGAGCGCTTCCAGCTCTGTCAGATGAGTTTCAGGGAATTCATGCCGTCACTGCAGAATATTATATAAGCATGGCTTTTTGAATTGGAAAAAGTTCTGTTTGGGCTTCAGATTCTTGGAATACACCACCATCAAACATAAAAAATATTACGAAATATTCAGAAAAATCACTCAAGCCAGTGGTGTCCTAGTTTTTTCCCCATTCTGAAAAAAAAAAATGTCAATTTGAGAACACTGAAGGGCCACACCTTCCTAAAATTAAAACTGAAAGGATTCATTTTGTATCATTTTCATCACTTCAACAAATCACTAAATAGACAATATTTTAATAAAACAAAAATCGTAGAAAAGGAATCCGTAAATAACTGTCAATACACAATATTAGCAGCGTCTTGCATTGTTGCTGTTTCAAATGATACGTAAATATTTTTTACCGCTTCTTTTTGTGCTTGTCCTGATATTTTAAATCCCTTAGCATTAATCTGCTAAGGGATTGTAAAGGAAAATTAGCCTCTCCTTGGCTAAATTTGGAATATTTATGTGACGTATTCATGTTGATTAATATGGCATGTTATGTGAATTTATAAATTCACATATCCTGGGGTAAACAAAAAATGAGCTGAATAACATTTTTATTAGTTTCACACTCAAACATTAGCTGATTAGCAGTATTTTGTATCAAAATAATATCCGTCGTGCCCAGAGAGAGTGCCAAAACGACTAAAATTATTTGCTGCTGCAGGAAAATCAAGGCACACAGCTCCGCCCCTCCCCCACTTGTTACCGGAACACCGGCCAGCTGGCTGGGATGAAGTTACCGAGCTATCAAAGAGTAGTACCGTAAATATAACATAGCCTAAAGCACTTGGAGGGTGACCATCTGGGGAGGAGGATGGTTTCCATTTGTGTTAGCCTTAGCATAAAACATTGCTCTCTGGCTACATTCACGCTTCCACAAACACAGCCTCCATCGTTCACCGCTGCCAACAGTGGACAGCAGAGCCAACCGAAGGCCTGATCCCTTCACTGAGCCACAACAGGACAGTTTATCCAGCAAATCATGTAGGATGACTTCTATTGCTACTGTTTTGACACTAAAGTCATAACAGAGTAAAGTAATTTGAAGTAATTTTAAATAACCAAGATTTTTAAGAAATACTGCAAAGAATTCATTTTTCTTTACTTTTTGTAACACATTTAGCTTTACGATCCCCAAGATTACTGAATTCTAACCTTTATCAAAATTGCTTGCATTCGTTGGTTTGATCACCAAGCACAACAGTTGAATGTGTCAAGAAAAGCTAATTTAGGGGAAGCTAAGAGTGCTGAATGTTTTCAAAGTTAGCAAAAGAGTGAAAAGATTAACTTCACTACTTGCGCTTTAGCGGGATGTCATTCTCAATTGAGCAAAATTATGCAGTGAAAGAAAAAGGATACAAAGCTTTCGGTAATTGTTACCAAAATTCTGAAAGCGCATCAGGGATTCATACTCAGGCCCCCTTTATTTTAATACCCCATACAAATACATACATTTTGCTGCCAATCATCATCAGAAATCATGCAATAAGTAAACACCAGTAGTTTAAGCCTCTTTTTGACCATCTTTTCATTTCATCATCCACATTTTCTTTAGAGCTCGCCATGAACTCTAAGGTTCTGACATCAAATGCTTTGTTTAGGTGACTTCCACCTTCGAGAAAGTCACTAATCACAAACCAAATTAAAATTTATGGGGTAATATGCTGTGCGCTAAGATAGAGTATGACAGAGATGAGATACAAAAGGAAGACAGCTGCAGAAGCAGCAGGGGCAGGAGTGCAGTGAGAGCAGAGGCACTGCATGGTGGGCCGTCACTTTGGAGAAATCTGATGTTCAGTAGAGCCTGATAATCACAAATGTGAATGTAGTTAAAACACTAACTGGTTTTGAAAGGCCTGGAAGAGGCTTGTGATAGTTTGAGTATCACGCTAGGTAAAAAGAAAAACAGAAAAGCAGCAAAGACGTCTGGAGGAGTTCCTCCACTCAGGTGGAAAATCTAACAGTTCAATTATTAGTCGTAGACTCACAAATAAAGTTATAGACTGACGAGAGTAAAACTGAGATTTTATTACGATACGATTATGCCTTTGCATACAAGTTTATTCTGTTTTTTAGTTGTTTTTTTCTCCATTGCAATATTTAAATATTTGTTTGTGAAAAAAAAAAAAAAAAAAAAGGAAAGGAAAATCACCTGGCAAAGTGTTGAAGTCATCGATCAGGAACATGTGCTCGCTGTCTGGGTCTGACGCGATCAGGTTGAGCTCTCTCAGGAAGTCGGTCTGCGTTGGATCTGACGTGTTCAGAATCCCCAGGGCAAACATCTCGATGTTGGCAGCGTGGGCTTCCCGCACGGCTATATCCAGCTTGACCGGCTCCCGTTTGTCCGTCTGCCCATCTGTAATCACAATGGCCACCTTACTGACGCCGAGACGGGAGCTATAGAAGGCCTCCTGTGTGGCTTTCCGGATGGCTGTCCCGGTATATGTGCCCTCGCCCATGTACGGGATGTTCCTGATGGCCTCCTTGATGTCCTCTTTGGTGGTGTAGCGGGCCAAGTTGAACACCAATTTCACCTCCAAGCTGTACAATATCAAACCGATCCTTGTGGCGTTGCGGCCTACCGTAACCCGGTCCACCAGAGTGGTCACAAAACGCTTTATGATCTCAAAGTTATCGGGCCCCACGCTCTCTGAGCTGTCAATGACAAACACCAACTCCATGGGCCTCTCCTTGCACTTGATCCCACATCCTAGAATGAGATCATGGCTGAAATGTCACTTTTGACGAGGTTTAGTAGGTGAAATCTGATCTAACCATCTGCAGATAAGGCCAAACAGAAGCGAAACCCTCTCCTGTTACATTTTCGCTGCTAATGCAATATGTACAAGCCAAAGATCAGAAGATACTTACCACAGATCTCTTTGATCATTCGAATGATGTCCTCTCTCTGAAATTAATACATTGTCAGAACATGAGCTCATAAGTGGCCATGGTAAATAACTGATGAGAAATAATAGGAAGGAGTGGGACTCACCGTGAGGCCTGCTTCCCCTTTTATGCCCGGAAGACCCTAAGATAAGGATGCAATGAGTTCAATCAGGAAGAAAACTGTCAAAATGCTGAGAGCCGCAAGGTTAATCTACCAGATAAATACTATCTTGAAAAGGAGGAAGCCTTGGTTCTACATCACAACCAGAACACAATCCAGTGCTCAAACACATTTTTCAGGTTCAATGTAATTGCAGAAAATCAAAACATCACTCACAGGTTGCCCCGGGATTCCCGAATCTCCCATTTCTCCCTTGAATCCTTTCAGCCCCCTCTCTCCTGACGAGCCCCGGTCACCCTGACGCATAAATCAAAACAATTGCAATGAGCCTTTACAGGTGACCCCAGCTCATCACGCGAAAGGTTTAGGACAACATATTGACTGACTTTGGCTCCTGGGAAGCCCTCTCCAGGTACACCTCTGGGTCCTGTCACGCCCTGGGCCCCCTGTTCACCCTGACGCACAAACAATGTTCAAATAGTAAGTCACAAGGTCATATTTAACCCCTAAATGAAATGCATAAAACATCTCTTCGAGTCAATTCATAATGACAGGCTACCTTGGGGCCTTGAAGTCCTAGTCCCTGTGGCCCTGTTGGGCCAGGAGGACCTGGTCGCCCGGGGTTACCCTGCAAAAACATCACATTCTGCCACTACTGCTCAACCATATCACTCAAATATGCACATTTATAGTCTGGGAATATATAACTTTTTTGGTACAGAAATACTTTACAAAGTTTGCAACAAAGAAGACAAATAAAATAAATGTTTTAGTTGATTTCCTGTTCTTAATCCCAAAATCGTCTTTAGAAAAGGTGAAGATGGCTGGGATTTCAGGAGATAAGAGGGTTGCTGGTTGGCCTTGTGTGAAAAGGAAATTGCCAAAATATAATAACTGGTTGTAACATCCCAGGTGGCAAAACAATAGCAAGCAATGAGTCTTCTATGTCAATGTAGAGATATTTTGGTCATTGCAAAATCCAAGATAAAAGCAACATCAATAAAATACCACCACCTTATTTAAGGTTTGATGTCCTCTTTCTCAAATACTTTATCAGTGCTATGGCACAGGAGACACACCTTTCAAAGAAATCTACTTCCATCTCTTCAGTCCAGGGGAACTCCAAGGAAATTTCAGTGTAGGATCTAAATCTTAGATAAAGCTATTAAAGTTAGCTTAAAATAAAAACCCATCTTTCCCAGCATGACTCGTGTCTAACATCATTTAGTCAGCATGAACCATGCCTGACATCTGTCGTAGTGATGTGCTTCCACACTCTGTTCTGCCTTTGGTAACTTTATCCAAGTCCCTAATTAAATCTTGTCCACTGCAAATGAGAGTGGAAGCGCTCCAGCCTGCGGAGGCACCGGTCTGAAGCCCACGGGGGACAAGGGTGGGATCTGTGAGGACAGACGGGGTGTTGTTCAATCAATGCCTGTTAGGACAAGTGTTCCTCATCATACAAGTGTCAGTAGAGATTCACACCCTGCTCTCATGATAGTGCTGTGGGGGTGATTATATAAAATACGCTGAACAAATGAAGAGGCGGACAATATGTTTGCACGTGTGATGAAGCGGTGTTGCTCCTTAATGAATACGATGCACAATGTGAATTAGATGTGGCTTTTTGATAGTTTCACATTTGTCCAATTTGAAGGTTTCATAACCTAAGCACAGAATGATTGTGGGTAAAATCTGGAAAGTGTGGCACATCTCTCCTGGTTTGTGGGACCCCGTTTTGCTGGTCTACAGTTTACATTTCAAAGACAGTGTCTGTAAACTGCAGAGGTGGGCACTCTTAACTAAAAAGTTATCATCAACACCAACATTTAAATCTCTCTATAACTTAACTTCACATTTATGTTATTTTTTTTGTTGGCCAATCAGATATTTTTGAGTTTTATGGTTGACATTGGGAGAATGTCAAACCCTAAAATCCTGCTTTCAAGTCATGGTTGCGGGACTTCAGTTCAAACTTTGTAAATTCGAAGGTTAGGAGAAAGTTAAGAATAAAAATCCAACACTTGAATGAAAACAAAGATTTCAAAATGGCTGTGAATCTACCGGAGGTCCCTGGACGCCTTCCCCTGGGGCTCCGGGCAAACCTGGCAGCCCTCGGAATCCAATGTCCCCCTGAAAAAGTTGTGAAATGTGCAAGATGCTCAGCAGGAACAATGAAACTGATAACACAATTACAGAGCAAAAATGTTTAATAGAAATTTTATTTATATTCACTAAAAACACAGTACGACATTGGCTGGCCACCATACTTGTCCTGGACAGAAACTCAAAAGTCCAATGTTTTCTTGATCAGAGAATTTTTAAAATAGACGGTAGCATTCAGGCGAGTGCTGATCTTTTTGGTCCTTCCTCATTTTCTGTTTTAGTCGTTTCATTCACAACTTTGAGTACAAAGTTGTCATAGGATGTTTGTTAGATTTGTAAAGAAATGAATTAATTTGGAGACAAACTTAGTAGAAAACTGGAGGACCAAACATTTAGATATTTGGAAACCATTCAGTTCTTCAACCAGAGACTGGAAAGTGGCCACAATAAAGATTTCCTGGAGGAACCCTTAATTTCAACGGCTCCAAAAGTTTACTCTATCCCTTAAATGGGAATTCTTTGGGGTCTAGAGGTCATAATATGAGGTTGTTGGTTTGTCTCTGATTCTGACATATTCTCACCTTTGGTCCCGGGATGCCCACGCCCTCTGGCCCGGGTTCTCCAGGAAGCCCCGGCAGACCAGGAGGACCCTAAACAACCAATCGACAGAATGTTATCCAGCCTTTCTATCCCATCCTCATTTTGTTTACACTTCTAACAATAATGACGAATGGAGATTTCTACAAAACAGTCAGTAAAATATGATATCTCAACAACTATACATGTATTTGGGGGGGATTTTTTTTTTCTAGATGAGGATTTGCCTGACTATAAATCTCGCCTCTTTGTGTCTGTTCTGAGTGTTAGCTACAGGTTGTACGGAACATCTTCTGAAACTTTTAGACATTAATAAATGTCTAACAGATGGATGGGCAGCTGGATCTGATGAAGTGGGAAACATGAGAGAGGCCATAAGATAAATCTGGGTTTAATGTCTGATGAATGGTTTGATTTGGTTTGTTCACCATGGGGCCGGGATAGCCGTCTCCTTTGGGGCCAAATGGACCTGCGGGGCCCGGGTCACCTCGATCGCCCTAAAACAGAACAAGAAGTTTTCATACAAAGGATGACATTGAATCCAACAGTTCACAACAAAATGTTAAACTTATTCCAGTTCTCGCTAGCTCCTAATTGATTTTCAAAATAAATGCTATTGAGTCATGACGTATTTGTTTATCCATGCCTATAGTTTTTTTTAATGATTATTTCCATTTTAGTTCTATTTTAAGCACTAAAAAGAGCAAATTTATTACCTTTGGGCCAGGCAGTCCAAAGCCAGTCTCGCCGATTGGACCAGGAGGTCCACCTGGTCCCGGATCGCCCTACAACGTTTTAAGACATGAACTTTTCAGATTAAGTTGGCATAGATACACACTACACTTACTTAGCTGTTTTAACTAGGTCCTATTTTTCAATCTTTCATTACTGTGAAAGGATTGTTAAAATTGTTTATTTTCCGCATTTTTTTTTCTTTAAGTACAGAATAATTTGGAAAGTCAGATATGTGTAAAAGAAATGGAGTGGTGT
Source organism: Poeciliopsis turrubarensis (assembly GCA_010277015.1). NCBI lineage: Eukaryota > Metazoa > Chordata > Actinopteri > Cyprinodontiformes > Poeciliidae > Poeciliopsis > Poeciliopsis turrubarensis. The sequence continues at coordinate 481,873 of VMRN01000161.1, read as the reverse complement.
TAAAAAAAAAACCCATCATTTTCTGCCCACTTCCTTTTCAAACAAATAGTTATGGAAAATATACTGTCGTATTTGAATTGTGAATATGTTTGAAATAAAGGAGATAAAAGTCGTGATGAAAAAGGAAGAATATAAATGTACCTAACAGCAATTAGTTAATTGTTGCGTATAGAGTTATTAGTTTCATGTTAGAAGTTTCTGAAATGTTTAGTATGATGAGTAACCATGTCAACTAAATGCTTATTTCTATGTATGCGAAGCTTTTTTATTCAGCTCTACAAGGCCGGATATCCATCGGTGTTTTTAAGGGATGGAGTCAGGTGTCCACAGTCCTAAAGCTTCACTTGCTCCCCCTTGTGGTCACTTTGGAGTACTTCAAGTGAACTGGAATGAAAACACTCATCATCCAAGGGTAAAAGTCTTAAAATAAATCAAACTAAACCCTTCTTGCTGTAGAACAAATTTGTTTCTGTTTGCAAAATGCCTAGATGACGATCATATGTCGAAAATACATTTCTGTAAAGGTCACCTACTGCAGCGTTAAGCATCCACACCCATACTTTATTGCATTATTACTGAACATCATTCTACAAGTTATTTAATGTTTAATTCTGACATATTTTGGTGTTCAGTTGGGTGTTACTAGCTTAGTGAGTTTGTTGATTAAAGTATTTTAAGTGGAAGGTTTAACTATGGTTGTAAATAAACAGAAGTCACTGACATTATTCTGTATATCTGTTAGAAAACTTCAGTGCTGCGTATTTAATATCTAAGCCTGTTTTTGCTAATGATGAACCTCACCCCAGTTTTCCTTTTTAACAATTTCACAGTTCTTTCCCTATATTGTACACTATCGGAATTCGATTGGGAATAATTCATATTTTCCTCACTCCAACTATGACATCTTTGCGAAACAAGTGATAATTGCTGTTACTGAAAACGAACTGGGATATAATCATCACCAAAGTAAAAATTGGAAAACTATGCAGGATTTGCATGTTTGCATTTTCAAAGTGAGAACTGAAAGCGCATACCTTGGGTCCGGTGATGAAACGTCCCGGTGGTCCAGAGGAACCGGGCCGTCCCTGTGACCCTGGTTCTCCCTGAGTAGAGATTCATTCAACCGCATTATTAAATCTCAAACATTAATTAGCATATCGGTCTTTATCAAGTCAGACGATTTTAATAACGGCTCAAAGGTTTCCTACCTTTGGTCCAGAGGGTCCAGCAATCCCAGGCGGACCCGTCAACCCTCTTATTCCTCTTTGGCCTTGGTCACCCTGAGCAACAATGTCAGGAATATGGTTGCTTATGTGATAATTATAACCCCATACTCATCATTTATTAATATATATACGGGTCAACAAATAACCTTTCGTAATAAGTAAAGGTTTATTCTTGGCACATTGACCTGGGAGTGAGGTTGTGCGCACCAAGTGTGTTGGCCAAATTATGATCCCTGCACAAATACCTCCAATTCTATTAACTGTTAACATTTTTTAACACAAAAGCATGATGGGTTGCTGGTACATGGCCCTAGCATGTCTACCACCACGCACAGCAGGTTTCCTGCTGGAAACCCTCAACACAACTTGCGTACTTTATGCGGAAAGCTTCTTTCTTTTAGAAAAAAGGTTCCAGAGTGGGAATAAAAACAAGAAAGTGAATATGAAAATGCTAAAAGGTATACGATGATTAAAGGATAAAAATGATATTAAATTCTTTGAGATTGCGATAAAAAGCCAAAACATTCATGTCCAATATGTTGCTAGGGACCATGTCTGTTGTGGCATAAGCAAACAATCGTCCATGACAAGCACATCAAGAAATCACGTCATATTGAAAAATATAAGGAAGGAAACCTTCAACTGTTTACCTTTTCTCCCTGAGTGCCAATCCCAGGTGCGCCTTCTGGACCTCTAAAACCAACGGCTCCTGGTTCACCCTGAAGCCAAAAACGCCGACATTCAACAAACTTGTCGTTCACTTCTTACAGAGGTTTAGAGAAAATCCATCCAGCTACCTTTTGTCCTGGCGCTCCGTCCTCTCCAGGAAGTCCAGGCAAACCTGACAGTCCTGGTGATCCTGGTTCACCCTACAGAAAGGTTTCTGGGTCTTTTCAAGTGTTTGGACAACTGCAGACGTTAACGCCATTTTAAACTTAGGCCACATTCACACCAGACAATGACCAAATTATTAAATGAAATACCAGACAGAATACGGATGGTGTTTGGAGGTCTTTGAAGACACAGATACAGAAAACAAGAATACTCTGCTGTATTTTGTAAGGTTGCTAAAAGGCAGATGAAATACTGGTGTTTTCGTCTTCATTGTAAGGCTGAAACTAATGGTTAGGGAGCAGAAACCTCCCATGCTGATTGGTAGGAAATATCTAAATCAATTTCTGCTACCTTTGTTAGTAGCACTGTAGTAGAATGGCCATAAAAGCAGCAAAAAAAACCCCCCAAAAATAAACTATTTGGTGTTCAGACTGCCTTCACATCAAAATCAAGGTTCCATTTTAGTTTCAGAGGAAAGGTGGAGCAGATCCAAAAGAACAGAGTGGTCTTGATCCAGTGTGAATGAGACCTTAACTGATTGATTTATGTTGGTTTTTAATTGAAAAGAACAGCGACACACCTTGGCACCGGGCTCGCCAGCTCCTCTTTCTCCTGGGGCCCCCACTTCTCCTGGCAGCCCTTGGTCTCCCTGTGTGAGATAAAGTTCATTGTTTCAAATGCGTTTGCAATCCTAGAATGCTACTGCTTAATGCTGAAAACTGGTATTGTCATCCTCTGCATCATTTACTAAAATGGCCTCAATTAACTTAGATTTGAATAAGTTGATATTTACTTTTAGTCTTGTCATTGTTTTAAATCAACTAATGCAGTAAAGGAAAACCAACAAGCCCACAGGTTCTTTATCTCTGTTACAAGCTTTGCTGGATTAACACATATTTCGTGATGCAACAAATAAATTAAATTTTGATAAAAATAATGTGTAGGGCTAGTCAGGACAAACCTTGGGTCCAGAAAAACCCTCTCCCGGTGGGCCTCTTATTCCAGGTGGCCCCCGGGGGCCCTCTGTTCCCTGAAAGGAAGATATAAAGAAATTGAAGACAAGGCGATATGAATTTATTTAAATTTAGGCAATGCATTTATTTCAATAATACAGTAAAATAAATTTTAATGTATATAAAATTAAAATTGAATTTTAAATTCTAAAATTTAAATGATCAAGTTTCCCTGCAAAAAAACATCCAGGGTTCACAACCAATTAAAAGCTTGGATTTTGCTTATACAGCTAAATTGTAGGTGTTCTAAAATTAACCACAGAGGGTTAGCTTCAAAGAGCCATGTCATGCTAAGATGTCACACAAAGATGCTCTTGTGTTTTATAAATTTACCATCGTCATATCATGGACTTTTGCTACTTGATGTTAGGGAATGTAATTCCCTGCTACTTGAACCCCCCACTTGATGACTTTGTTTTTCTTAATATGTAAGTAAGGCACTTTGAAATACCTTGCTGCTGAAATGTGATATACAAATAAAATTTGATTGATTGATTGATTGATATATAGCAATTAGCTTAACCAACTTCATACCTTTTCTCCTTGGATCCCTAGACCTGGAAGGCCCAGGGGCCCTGGAAACCCTGGAGGGCCAAAATCCCCCTATAAGAAGGAAAGTTAAAAAAAAAAATTATACCACATACATGCTCAGTTTGTCAGTGAATCATCCTTCAGTTTCATCTACAACCCTTCATTATGTATAATGTTTGAAAAGCACCCAACTTTATTTGTTCCATACAGATCTAGTTTGGATCTGTATGTATCCCCCCCAAATATCTTCATGCCATGTAAATGCTAAAAAAATATGTCTTGTGACTTATAAAAAAATCAGTTTAATACTTTCAACCCATGTCTACATCTGGGAGTTGTAAGCTCTTCTGATACATGCGAGTATCTGCAACGCATTGCGACAAATAAAAACCTTACTCTCACACTGGTGTCTGAATGCACCAGTAGAGTGTTAATGCTCCCACATTCAACAGTCCAAACCATAAAACTGCAGTCCTCCTACACCATTCAAGCTGTAACCTCAATTCATAGCCTGTAGACTGTGACCTCCTATATAACACCGTGTTCAGTGCATTTATCTGTGGCTCTGGCAACTTTTGGCCTCCTTCACAACAGGCCTTTAGCTTTCTCGCGTTCTCCGCTTTTGTGAAATCTTTTCAGCACGGCGCCTCATTTATGGCCTCTCTGTACTCTACCTTGTCTCCTTTGATTCCTAGGCCCGACTGTCCTCTGGGTCCCCGTGGTCCCTCTATGCCTCGCTCGCCCTGTGAAGGCGGACAGAGAAGTTATTGCGTTTTGACTTTTTGAGATATTAGATGTGCTCACAGGAATGGCAAAGCAAGACCACATGCCACATATCAGCAAAAGGGAGAGGAGAAAAAAAAAACCCTGATAGTTGCTTTCATAAAAGCTACATTCAGACACATAAAAGCTTACCTTGAGTAACCTCTGTAATGTAATATTCACATAGAGCATATAGAACCACGTTTTGTACGTGTACAGAGGGCAAGTAAAGGAATTATGACATATTTCATGTTAAAAGCTTTAGATCAAGTTTTCTGATTCCTGAAACAAAGAAGACCATATATAAAAAAGAAATGCAGATATTCACAACTTCAATTTTCAGTCACCCAAAGCACCAAGCAATCAAGATGCAATACAGATGAAGTCAGCACCATCAGGTTCTGTGTATTAGTGAACCTAATACAAAAAAGGCAATTCTTCTCAATTTACAAAAAGCTATAAGATTTTTAGAGGTGAACATTAATGTTTTTTTTTATTTTTTATTTCAGATACACCTCATCTTAAACTGCCCTTAAAGTGACAAATGATGTAAAATTGATATTTTTAGCTGTACGTCACGTTATGTTAGTCCCTCCTCAGAATCATATCCAGAGTGTTGCCTTGATTCTTTCACACATGTTCAGGAAATCCTTAATCTCCCGCGGCAACCATCCAGATGTTCAAAACGCAGGCTGGTTGGACCTGGCTCCGCCTTCGAAGCTCCAAGCTCACAGAGCAGGACTCCCTCATGACTCCCCTTCTCAAATCCTTCAGACTAGCCAGCAGTAATTAGTAAACAATTTCAAGGCTTCAGCTTTCTTTTAAGTCTTATTTTATATTTACACAGCATTTTTATAACAACTGATTGCAACATAGATTCTTGATTGTGCTATAAAATGCTGCTTTGTGCCTCGTAAATACATAATACTGTCGCTTTAAATTATTTAGCATAAACAGAAGCAGATGCCTGTGGTTGAAGCAGATTTACTGCACAGTTATTGAGGTAAACCGAGAACACAAAGGTCAAGCTCAGGAGGCTTTCCATAAATCACAGGACGGTGGTCCAATTCCCTGCTTCCCCCAGGGTGCATACCAAAGTATTCCCCTGGAGTCACCAAAAATGTTTCTATTTGATATAAAACCATAAATAACTGAAAAAAAAATACAAGAAAAGGTCAAGCAAAAAAAAATAAATAAATAAAACCCCCCAAAAAAACAAAACAAAAACTTGGACACAAGGTTGCTTCAACGAACAAGACTTTGTGAAAGATTCAGCCACAAATGCGGCACAGAAAACACTAATGGTTTCCATCAAACACCGCTATCCACCAAAAAGAGAGAAATGAATTTACTTTTAAAAAGGAGCCTGTGCGACATCTTCTGCCTGGAGGAAATTTTACCAGCCTTTCAAGGATTTTCCAGAGTCAGGGAACAACAAATCGAAGCCACAACAAGATGTACGTTAATTAGCATGGCAAGGCCGCATTTGTATGTAGGCTTCCAGAAGTTTGAATTTATTGTCATAAATCTGCAATCAGAGATCACAGCAAAAGCGCTAATGATGTGTAAAAAACTAAAAAAAAATTTTAAAAGGATTTTACTGCTGTGAATCTGGAGCTTGTCGGGGCAAGTCATGTGAGGAACGCTGCCGTAGAGGGAACGCCATCTGTGAGAATACAGACAAGTGTGCTGTTGCAAAAAAAAAATAAAAAAAAGAGAGCAAAGAAGGAAAAAAGAAAGACAGAAAAGAAAAGAGTACCCCTGAGGGTGATCTAGCGGTGGGGAGAAACACCTTCTCCAGGTTTTATGGTGGAAACTGTTACTTTTCAGAGCAACGGCGCCAGGTGATGAATGAGATGACAGTTCGGTGTGAGGATAAAGTAAGAATTTCACCTGAAGCCTACCTCGTGTTTCAGAGTTGCTTGGTAAATATTGCAGGAGAACAAAACAAGAAAAAGAAAAAAAAGCAATTACGCGTGTCGTGGCTGGAAGACATTTTGGCAGATTACTTGCGCTTCGATTAACGTCTGCTTCTGTCACAACGAAGAGCCTCGACGTGATTTAATATTGTTTTACATAAATCATTTTCTGCAAAATTATTAGTGGACCAGGTGCTGAGCTGGTTACTGTGAGCTACTTTGGGGAAGTAAATTGTTAAACAGATGATTCGAAAGTTGAGTCAGGTTTATCTGTATAGCACATGTTAGCAAAAATGTGGAATAAGTGAATATTTTTCCAAACTTCAAAGAGTTTTACTCAGATTAATCAAAAGCAGCAGTGTTTTTTTGTTTGCGTGTTTCCCACAATGGAAACACAAAATACCATCACCCCCCCCTGATCTTTGTTAAGAAAACAGAAACCTCATGAAGGAAGATGTGTTTCCACATGTGGGAGACGTTCTGCTCGTGTTCGACTGAGGAAACACAGACACTATAGCAGACTATAAGTTCCCTCTGACTGAGTCACTGGCTGAACCGTGGGGGCGTTCTGGCCTTTTCATTCCCCGTCCTGCTTCTGAATCCTCTCCTCTCCGCGCCGAGATGTTCTCATCTCCTCCTGCTGGGGTCGATCAATAGGCCGCGCCGTGGCGTGAGGTAATGGAAGCCGTGCCGCTGCGCCGTAAGGGGAATTTACCGTCATGTGTTATCGTGTCTCTTATCCATACACGTTGTCAATTTCCTGTCGGAATCTGGAGCCCAGACGGGAGATTTTTTTTTTTTTTTTTTTTTCCCCGCGAAGGTCAGAGGGCGATGGCGGATGGGTGAAGCGAACATGGATGCATGAAAATGGGTCGAAAGGCTGAAGCTTTTAGCTGGCTTGAGTGCTTGAGACTTTCAGGAAATGCCTTCTCTCCCAGGAGCTTTAGGCTTAAAAAAAATATATGAACACCCACTCACCTTAGGGCCAGGGATACCTTCTCCTGTCGGTCCTCTCTCTCCTTGGATTCCCTGTGGCCCCTGAGGACCCTGGAAAAAATAAACATGTAAAATGACCTTTTAAAAATATCTATTTGGGAGAGGAGGGAGCTAATTCTGACTCAAAGTCAGTCGATAACAGGAAAACTGAACGCATTCACTGCAAAGCAAAAAAAGTATTGCATAGTACTTTTGGTCTAGTTTTGAGTGCAAATATCTTTGTACACATGAGACAAAACTAACTTATAACTGACCTTCCAATAAGAAACAGACGCTTGCTATAAGCCAAACTGCACAAATAGACACTAGGTGGTGCTAGAACATAACTTATTCCCTCCATAGGAAAAAAAAAAAAGAGCACTTTTGAAATCTTTTCTTTTTTAGCGTGTGGCCAATGTAAAATTCCTAGTTTGGAGTTGATTTTCACATATTGAGATGTTGGCAGGAAAGATGTAGGCTTCTGATATTCTCTTTCAAATTCATCAAACTGTTCTCATCTGCTTTATTTGACTTGCCATTTCTGCTGCCGTAGGCTTAAACCACTGGAGGTATCTCCCTGTTAAAAGGGAGTTTTAAAATAGAAACTTCCTTTGAATGACTAATTTTGCACACAATACTGTAAGATAACTAGTTCTAATTGGAATTTTTCCATTAGTAATCTGTGCTAATACAAAATGCCAAAGCCATTCCTTTTTGCCTGACATCATCTCTACTCCTGACAGTTAATGATGGCGGAAGGCAAGAAAACACAAAATTATTTTAATATGTTTACAGCTTTTATAGCCATTTCAGGGTGTCAACAATTGTTACAATAGAGAGGTTAAAAGGTTATTCTTTTCTATGTGCAACAAAAGGCACATTTTATGTAGTGACAAGCCAGACAGAAGCAGGTTGGAACAGTAAGAAGCAGAACGATGCGTCTACAGTGTTTGTCTGTAATACACAGGTGATACGTTTTGTCCTCGTTTCTAACTCACCGGTGGTCCGGGCTCGCCGATCCCAATAGGGCCCGGAGGCCCCGGTTGCCCCTGGAAACCGACATCCCCCTGCAGAGTGCGAGATAGCGAGGGGAGTACTCAGACAGGGTGAGACACAAAAGGCTTGTGGTTATGTTCTCATGAAATTATTTTTTCGTAACATTACAGCGGTGGATTTTTACCTTTGGTCCCGGAAGGCCGATCCCAGTCTCACCTTGGATGCCAGGTGGTCCAGAAAGCCCCCGATCCCCCTATTAAAAAGATAAACATGGGTACACAAGGATGATGTCACTCATCCTTGTTTACAAGCGAGAAAAATCAAAGAAATCCCACAGACATTACCCACTTTGTCCTGCCTCAACCATCCATTGACGAAATTTAAGACTTAATTGTTTTATTTTAAAAGCTGTTGCTTCGCTACATAGTGGCTCTAAATCAAAGCTGTGGCGTTCACAAAAAGGACACATGGAAGGCAGGAAAAAGAGGCGTGGAGATTGTTCTAGGTGCATACCGGTGCTTTTTGTCCCCCCCTCCCCTTCCATTGCCCTTTCCAAGCAAGTTAGGACAATGCTTCCTGACAGACACTACATTGCTTTTTTGGTGATGTAGGATGACAGCCAGACTATTAACGTGAACATTTTTCTAAAATAATTAGGAGGCGACCACTTGGTGTGGAGTAAGTGCTTATGGGAGGAACGGCAGGTAGAACACGGTAGAGGAGGCTGAAAGTAGAAGGAACCGACAAATAAGCCGACAAGTTAATAACAGATGAGCTTCTTCGGAGGAGTTTCAAATGTCACAGCGGCGGCGGATCGTAACTCACCAATAAACGCTCAAATGTATAGTACCTACCCTCAAACCCCCCCATTCGCTTTATGAGCTTTTGGAGATACTTGACATTTCTCATGTTATTTATGCCAGCGTTAGGTGATTGTAATCTGAAGTGTTATAAATGTCAGCGTCGTGAGAGCAAGTGTTATTTACTGCGCGTTATTCCGAGGGAAAAAAAAAAAACTATCGGAATCGAACTCTTTTTAATCATGGTGGGCGATTTTGTGTTGTTGAAACGGTGACGCATTTGTACACCGTATGCATCTGGTTCAAAAAAAATGTGACTGACTTGATTGATGTGTTTGAGTTATAGGTGGAGACAGGCCATAAAAGCTTCAATTTCCTCACGAAGACATTGTGGTGTTGCCCAGGATTATTAAAAATGATCAAATAGGGAGTATGAATGATGTCATAGTCATGTTTAGTGTATGGACTTAATTAAAGGGCGGCTTTAGTTTGAAATGGCTCTTTATTCAGAGCCATTTCAAACTTAAATTTGACAAAAGCCAGGTAGGGAACAGAGCAAACATGTGGAAGACGACAATCTGGTATAAATTGTTTGGCCTTTGTGAAAGAAACAAACCTTTTGGTGGCCAAATTAATAATGCAGACAAGCTATTCAACCTTTATTATGAAAAATATGGGTTTTATTGACAGTTAATTGTCTGAGTAAACCATAGATGCACCACTAAATATATCTTATCTCGCAACTTTTAGCATTATGGCACAAAGTTGTAAAATGAAAAGATTGATTCTACTGGTTTTTCAAAAAGGCATAATTTGGAGAAGATCAAATATGAGACAAAAATGTATTAGAAAGAAATATGGAAGCCATGTAAAATTTCAGTCAACAGTATCTGTCGTCCTATTTTGTTAACTCTAACAATGACAGCTTTGTGACATATATTAATTAGTAAAGGTGAAAAGGTTAATAGACCTTTTTCACGGCAACCGGAAACTGTATCTGAAAGGGCTGAGGCACTTCCTGTTTTGGCGACTGTAATTCAACTACTCTGAAAAATGGCTCTCCTCCTCCGGTCCTTTTCATCGTCCTGACTTAATTTGCCAGCCCTTTCTTTCGCTGATGCGGAGGAAATCGCAGCGGCCAATTCATCCACCAACAAACGTGTGAAAGGATACAAGTTCTTCCACGAAAAATTTATCCACCGCTATCAAGTTAAGAAAACATGTAGCTTAGCGAGCTAACCTCTAGCTACATTATATAAACTACACAAACATCGTAATGAAGCTTAACTTAGTTTGCTAAATTACGTGGAATATAAGAGACAAACATAATTTAAATTTTTCAATTATATTCTGATTACATTCTGAAATGTATTTGCCAGTACAGTTTGTGAAAAACAGAATAATCTCTCCACAAAATACATAACCACATAATTATGTGGTCATAATAATAATAATAATATTATAGTAACAGTTATATTTGACTGAAAATTATCTTACATGAAAAATATATACAATGTACTATCTTAATTAGACGTTTACCTGCGGGTGGATGTGCCATATAATCATGGTCCACAGTAGCATCTTTAGCCTGGCTAGCTTTCTGAGAGAGGACAAACTGCCTTAAGCAGACTCTCTCATTGCCGGTGCAGTGAAGTTATTCCAGGCAAACGGGGAAGGATCCGCTAACAAAATCCTCCGGTGTGAAGTAGCGGTTACATACGAAAGTGCTCCCCGTCTTTATGCAAAAGTCGGGACCTTCATCTCTTCCGATCGCCTGGATCCACTGCCTCCGTTGGTCCGGGTCCGTCGGGAACGCATGATAGGACAGATATGGCTGTTTTCTTGCCCCACATGAACAACCAGGGACTGAACAAAAACAACTGCGCCGAGACTGGGCCATTTTGCTAGCATTTTAATGCTAACACTATAGCCACCGGAAGTTGTCCAACCCCACATCCGCTTTAAAACCCGGGAGCGTGAAAAAGATCAGAGCCGGTGCACTTAACGCCGCTAAGCTAGCGTTATTTAGGTCAACAAACTGTCAACATCCTAGAAAGTTTAGGATTAACACACAGCGAATTCCTTTAAACGCGAACTAATTTATTAAAACACGAACTAATTCAGTTAAACACAAATTAATCCATTGAAACATTTATTTACCTACTTCCGTTAGCTCAGCTAGCCGAGGCACCTCAGTGGTTAAGATTAGCTTTCCGTGCGCACCCGACGCCCCTCTTTGAAGTGGGCTCGAGTGCGCATGCGCGCAAAAACGTGGGCCAGTACGTCCCTGTGTCGTCACTTCGACATCCAAAATGGCGGGACTGGGCACTGTTTTGGCTGCTCTAAAGTACAACTACAACAAAACAAATGATTTTAAACGTACAGTGAAGGCATTTTTGCTCTCCTAAGTCATTGTTGGAGATGTGTATTTTATTATGCGGAGAAAAAAAAAATCAAACTTTACTCAAAGTTTTTCACAGTGGATAAAGTTTTCAGTAATTAATTTGATATCAAGCTTAATTATTGATAAAGACACCAAGTCTTCCAATAGAAGGGACTGGTACAACGATATGTTTTCCCTTACATCCTGCTGCAGCTGATAAGTTGATTAAAGTTCTGATTCGCCACACATCCTGTGTATTATTAATGCGGAGTGATTCACATAACTTCCCCTCGTCACTCTCACGACTGGCGCTGACGTCTTGACTATTTTCTTATTAGACGTTTATGGCTTCAAGGACACGTTAATCATCAGGGAATAGCAGCTTCTTTCCTTTTCCGAAGCCATTTGCTTTAATGACAAGTCTTATTTTCTGTCTGCACAAATGGCTGTTTTTTCTTTATTTAAATGTTTCAAAAGTGCAAGCAAGAACAACAAAAATAGCCAGATTCTGTGCATATTTTGTTTTCATTGCATATTGTTCTTATGCAAGTATTTTTTATATGTTTTGGAGATAAACTGAACACGGCAACGTCTTAAGTCTAGTCAGTAGAGATGTTTAACTTTGGTCCTTGGCAAGAAATCTCAGCAACAGCAAACTGTTGCAGAAAAGGGCCCCAATCCTGTAACTCATCTTGTATTTTTCAAGGTCAGACTTGTAAAGGAAGTCTGCCAAAGCCAGAAACGTTTCAGGGTCGTCAGATGTTTTGCATCTTCCCAGCGTTACCGATGGTAAAACCTATTCTCTATGTGGACTCAATCGAGATAGTAAGCTCGTGGTGTTACCTTAGCAACATGCTGGCGCAGCAGCGTGGAAAAAGCCACCAAAAAAAAAACCTTTAGTGAGAACGTGTAGTAGTCCTGAAGGTTGTGGTCTATCGCAAGGAAGGTTCATTCCTCCCAATTGACCTACTTATTTGTCGATAAGGGAGAGATGTGGAATATGGTTTCCTATCACCATCTATTATTGGCCCAGTTGGTGCACTGGTTAGCTACCGCTGGGGAAAGATGATTGGCAAGATGGAAATGTGAAGCTGTTCCTCGTGTGTTAGGTGCGACACACAAGGAGAAAAAGGTTACGCAAGGTCTTAAAAGCTGACACACAAGATTATTGACATGTGTTGGCTATTTCTGAGAGCGGCCGTCACAGTTTATTTCATGTCCTCACATGTTGGTGCATTTAAAAAACAAAACATGAAGTGATCTCTTCATATAAACTGTTGAGAAACATCAAGTTCTGTCATTAGTCTCAGATTAGCATGCATCAACAAAACAAAAGAAAAGAAAAAATAAAAGGTCAAAATCATGCTTACTTTTTTTCCCATGATTCCTTCAGGTCCCACATCACCCGGTTGACCTGGCAAACCCTAGACACAAATAAAGGTGTTGCACATGTTAAAAGATGAGCATGAAACACAAACCACAATAAATCACATATAAGCTCTTTTCTTGCCACAGTTACAGTGATGAAACACGTTTTGTTCATTTTCTTTTGTTTATTTTCACTGGCCACAGACAAATTTGATTGCAGCCAGAACTGTAGAATCAAAAACAATCCCTCCAAAAGAGGCACAGATGGGAAGACTTTCTTTTTGTAAATTCCTGAAGGACATTTTTTGACCTTTAACAGCCTTTTTTATGCTGGAAAATGTCTCTTGGGTCCAGGTTTGTTGAGTATCAACACTTGTTTCATGATCATAAACATGGATAACAAAGAATCCACAAGAACAACAACAACTGAAACAATGAATGACTCAGTGACTCCACAGTGAATAATGATGGATTTTTTTGGTCTAAAATGGACAATTCTATGTATTATTTGGTTGTGTAAAAGCAGTAGGTTGGTTTAAATGATTCAAATGGAAGAATATAAAACAGTTAACCTGAAGTCCACGGTTTCCTCTTGGACCAATAACACCTTCAGGGCCCTGAAAAAGGACATGTTTTTATCAGAAATGAATGTAATGGATGGTAAAAAAAAAAAAAAAAAAAAAAAGATGTAAACTGCAGATTACCTTTCAAACAGACAAATACTTAGCTTGAGGTAGATTTTTTTTCATCTCAAGTTGACAAATCAGGCATCGCAGTAAAATGTGATATTTTATATTTGTTGTCAAGTTGGAATGACAAATAACCACAAACGTACTCTGTCTCCTTTAACGCCTGGTGTGCCACACTCTCCCCTCTCTCCCTGTGAGGGAACAAACAAAGTTTAGGTTCTTTCTCAAACACGTCTCCACAAAAAAATTTAATACAAAATGCTGTTGTTTATGGGTTCAGGTTTGAGCTGCTTTGCAGAAATGTCATGGGAATATACAGAATCTGAGAGCTTTGCAGTCACAGAAGATGATAACAGTGTACAGATGATTGCAGGCAGGTCTGAGATTAAACAAAGGACAATAAAATGCCACAATGTTTTCAAAGTTGCAGCATGCCATCATGTCTGAAGCTCATAATCCCCCTGTTACTGTCACTTATAATGCTTTTAAATCAGCGTGGGAACCCTTTGTTTTGGAATCTAAAGAGGCATAGGAGGGGTTTGGATTAAAATCCATACAATACCTTCTCTCCTTTGTATCCAGGTTTACCCTGTGTGTGCAAGAGAGTTTTGTTAAATCAAGTAAAGACAGAAGAGAGAGAGAAGGATTTTGGTCAAAGAAGACGAGACATTGGTCATAACTTCATGAACCAAACTGAAGACCCTTGACTCACCTCGGCTCCTTCGCGGCCTGGAAGTCCACTGAGACCACTTTCACCCTAAAGAAAGATTTTTATTTAACGTGGAACCCTTGAACTGCTCGCTGAAGTAGTTGAAGGCTTGTTGCATTGGCAGTACCTTCACTCCCTTCGCGCCGGGGCTTCCATCATCTCCAGGACGTCCTTTCTTGCCCTACGGCAGAAGTTGAGGCACATTAAAATCTCAACCACTGAAAATTATTTTATAACCAGATGTCTCTTCTATTGCTTGATAACTATTTAACTTAAAGAAATGGGCAGCAGCTGATGATCCATAGGTTTTTTTTCCCTGATGAATAGTGCTTTGTGTGCAGCAAATCTAGGTGTACTCACAGTAGGATCTAAACTTTAACATACACATAAACCAAACCAAGAAATCAGCCTACCTTAAAAAGATGACCAGAATAAAGGTCATCTTTGGTTTCAAACCAAACATTCAAGCTGCATTGTTTGCAGAAAAAAATGGTTTAAGTCACTGAGTGTAGGGAACGGATGAGTCAAACGTAACTGATGCTGCCTTGTCTACTCAGTTAACTTCTTGGCCTTTTTCTCTTTTATAATAAAGACTCTGAACACTCTTGCCTTCGAGTTATCTCTGGTCACACACAATGCTTTCGTCACTGTGTCCCTTGCTACCCCTGATGTATAGCAGCTTTTGTGCTGAGCATCAGGAGTAAAGGGGTAATTACTTTGCTCTAATCCAGAGAAAACGGCTTCAAAGCAGTAATCACTTTGACTGTGACAGACCTTCTCTGTTTAGGAAAAGGCGAGCCCGTATCACGACATGCTTGGCAGCCAAAGAAAGTCTTGCATGTAGCCCTGAATCTGCCAAGCATGTGTTCTCAGATAGTCCCGAGAGGCAGGATTCCTTCAACAGACGTGACTCTGCTGATTTCCCATGTAAATATACGTTTAGACCTGTTCTCAATAAACTCTTGGAAGAATGTAAAGTATTTGCTTTATTCTCACTGCTTCGGGGAGACAAGACTTCTAAAAACCCGCACAAGTCACTAAACTCTTCCGAACCCTGCAATTATGTAGCCTGTAGGAGCCTTTGTCTGCAGAGCTCTCCTCAGCACTGATTCTTAAGAAGGCAGATTTAACATCTGGGAGCAAAAGAGGAGCACAACACAACTGAAGTGGTTTAATATGGTTGTGTTTAGAGATTTTAAAATAGTTGTATCCCATTTACTGACCACCGGAATTATGTCTTCTTTGTACAATCCCTCTTGCATAATCTCTCTAGATCACCCAGAGTGCCAGGGTCTCTCTAACCATTTTCTCAGGGCAACTAGATCCGCAACATCATAGATCCTCTAGTGCAACATACTTTTTCCACTTTTGACCAGGACTTTCTGTTTCACAAAAACCAAATCCAGGCTTCATCTGATCAAAGCCCATTGTTCAGGTAATGGAACAATTGCTGTTTGGTAAACTCCACATTTATGCTTCTGTCAGCAGAACAGAACAGGTGCTTTCTTGGGATGCCTCCCAAGGTCTCAGACATTCATGTTCTCTGTTGAAAACATATTCCTATAGCCAGAACCAGCTTCCTCCAGTCCCTGACTGTATTTGCCTCACTTGGGGGGCTTTTCCACCAACAGGATTCAGAGATCATTCTGGTTCTCATTGCGGTTCCCGTATGGGATTTAGAAAAAGCATTTCCACCAGAAGCATGAAGTTCCCAAGTGCCAAGTCTGGTTCCAGACCGTGGAATAGTTGTTTCTTTAGTGCAAACTGTGTTCAATGAGTTGGTCAATCTGAAGACTAAGAAACAACAAACATGACGGCAAACAAGTGCCGCCGAGACACGAAGGGCATCTGTCATCTTGCGACTTTGCTCTTCTTCAGTGTTGTATGTAGTACCCTCTTGATGAGGGTACTACATACATCACTTTTTTGCTGATGTCCAAAAAAGTGGGGATCCATTCTTGACAGAACACCAATATTCAGAGGAATGCAAAGTGAACTTGTTCTAGAACGAGAGCCCTGTTTGTGGAAACATGCTGTTTGTGGGCCCCTGGTGCATGTGTGTGCATACAAGCCACCATCCCTGACTGGGTGGATATAAAGTATGACTTACCGCGGGGCCACTGGGTCCTCTCTCACCTTTCTCACATTTGCACGGGTTCAATTCGAGTGGACACTGGGAAAAACATGAAAGATGACGGTGAAAACGTGCAAAAGAACCACAAGCAGACAGAACTTGCAACACTGGTAGTTTTGATACTTACACCTTCTTCTGCCAGCGCCGTCTGCAGGGCGAGAAATGGAACAAAGTCAAGTCATACAATCACTTTTAATATGGAGCGAAAACATTGTTTTTAAAAATGAGGCTCATGTCTCAAACCTGCTAAAATTTTTCCAAACAATTTGAATTCAATGTATGATGTATTCAATTGGGGTTTAACGCCTATTACGCAATTCTGACTCACGATTTTACAAAGCTTTATGACCGGTGATGGTAATAAAATGCAGTAGTGCATTGACAGAGTCCGACCTCTCTAAATTGATACCAATCTGAATTTTTCCTTCAGCAACAGAGAAGCTTTCAGTGTAGTTGTGATTAGCCTGGCAGGTTCTCTTTAGACTCGGCTGGTCGGGATTAACTGATTTCACTTCCTCATACTACAAACTACCAGATGCTTAAACTAGAAAACACAGTCTTAAACCATCTATGAAGCATCCTTGTGAAAGCAGTTGCTCTTTATTCTTAAGCTGTTTTCAACAGAGGACTTCCCAGATGGTTCTGTGAAACAAACCATCTGGTGCGACGGATTATTTCCCATACTTTCTCTTGTTCGACATGTCTTGCCAGAACAATCATTTGTTTTCACTGGAAAGCAAATTAAATTCTCAACTATGCAATGCAGAGAGATTTAAAGGATAAATTGGTCAAATTAAATATTCCACCAAAGAACCAGGAGGGGTTCTGGTTTGAGACATGAAGTCAAATAAAGAGTCTGTTCACTCTTGAGGAATAGAGTCCTGCGGTTTAATGCTGGGGCTAAAGATAAAAGACATGCTCTCGGCTGGTACAGAGGCACATGCTTATGACATACAGATGCTGCCTATACAAGGAAATGAGATGAAAGTCTGAGTCCTAGCTGCTCCTCCTGCTGCTGCAGCTCTGCTGGGTCCTAGCATACCAGTAGAATGTATTAGATGTTTGTGCACCATGTTCCCCATAGAGTTTTTCATCCATCACATTTAGATGCGTGTACCACCTGTGTCAACACTTAAGCTCGGGTCTAAAGCTGCGTTTGAAGTGTTTGTTGGACGCTGTTGCGTGTTCTCAGTGTCATGCCGCTTACTTCACCCGATTTTCCCCACAAAGCGTTTTAATGCGGAGCATGTGTGGCGACCGAAAGCAAGATGTCGACTCCGGGATGCTGTTGCGCAGCCCTGTATTCTAATTAACACACCAGTGGCTTATAAAAGTCAACTGTTAAAGGTTTACATAAACAATCGAGGGCGAATGCTTTTGCAGAAGTTCCATAGCATGAATGTTTACAGACAAATCCCTTTTAAGGTCTTTGACGTTCTCTGCCAACTCAAGAGGGCGTGTAGGAAGCAATCTCAGCGAACAGCGTCCACAGCAGACCTGTTAGTCTAGCAGCAGGTGTACATTAGGGATGCAATAAGCCAGGAAATCATAGCATCGGCCGCCGTCAACAGCGGAAGCAGGGGAAGTTGTTATTGGGTGCATGGTGAAACTTAAGGCGCTAACATTTGGAAAGCGTCTGTTCACATAATGGCTTTTTGAGGTTTCCATCTCCAATCAATTTCTGCCCTCTGGAGAAAAAAAAAGCAATTATCAAACACACACACATGCAATTTCACAAGTGATATAAGTTCCAGTGAAATGTTGTGGGCTTTTGGGTGTTTATGCAAGTCTGAGCATGAACACCAAAAACATGCTACCTCTGATCTGCATCCCAAATGAAATTGTTTGGAGGAATTCGAAAACTTGCCAAGTTGTCAGTTATTCCTTTGTGTGTATGTGTGTGTGTAAATGAGCTACCTGTTATTTTTTTATGTCTGGAACAAAACTCAGTTGTCAGCCTAATGAAATCATTAGATGGCATTTGAGGTTTTGGTGCAGAGCCATAACCTGTGCCTTAGAAATGTTCTCCTGTTTTATAAGGAAAAAATAGTCATCATTCCTGCAAATTTATTATACTAAGATGGTAAATACTCCAATTACCCTGAACTTAGCATGAAAAAGAGCAACAAGAAGTAAGGTCTTAACCTGACTCTCTAAAACTCCAACTTCAATCTAAGACTCTCATTTTGCACGGCTGTTTTGTGCTTCGATTGTAAACTAATGTATAAAACCCAAGTGGAAGCTCAAAAGTAGATTATGAGGGGCTTTAGAGAGAAGTATTTTGACAAAACGTATTTTTGTCACCAACACCAATGGTTCCTGCTGTTGGTAACAGTAGCTGCATTTCCAAGTGTTTGCATTGCAGATTTGTGAAATAAATCGGTTTCGATAAGGCCAAAAAAGCCCAACTCATCACAGTGCCCAAATGTTTTTGTCAAAAAAGCATGAAGTTTTTCAAATTTGGCATGTTTCCATTGAAATTATTTATGTCCAAAATGTCAAATTGCACAGTTATTTGGAAAATGGATACTCAGCTAGTGACAAAGCACAGTAAGCTGTTGACTAAATTGACTATAACCCAACAAGGATGCAAGAAGTCACACTGTTTTTTTTTTTACTCACAATCTCCTTGATGACTTTATCCACAATGCCAAGATCTTGCAAGTTGTGAAGGTAACGGGTAGGTGGGGAACTAGCAATTCGACGCAGCTGTGCAATGTTGGTTGCTTCGTTGGCTTCAGGTGTGATTCCTATTGTGAAGAACCGAACGCCTTGGTTCCTCGCATCCTCCACAGCGTCAAATATGTTTGGGTTCCTTGGGTGCGAGATGCCGTCGAAGAGCAGGACGGCCACCTTGATGTTTTTGGTGCCCGACTCCTCCAAGTAAATGCGCGTCAGGTTGGTGATGGCGTAGGTGGTGTAGGTGCCGTGGCCTATGTATTGAATGGGAGCGACTCTGGCTTTGAAGTTTTCAATGCCCCTCCAGTCTCTGAAGGTCTGCTCGATCTTGACCTGGCTGCTGTACTGAAGGAGGGCTGCACGGGAGCTGAGTCCGCGGCCGCTCTGCAGCCGGAGGCCCTGCAGTCGGTCCATTACGTCAGAAACAAAACGTTTCTCCTGTTCATGGTTGTCCTTGGCGCTCTCTGAGCTGTCGACCAGGAAGGCCAACTCCAAACTGCAGTCTTCATCGATAGAAGCTGAAAATGGATATAGCACAGTTAGCATTTAATAAACATCCGCGAGCAACAAATAAAAACTTGAACTTACGAAAACTGTTTAGTTCCAAATGGTTAAAGGAGCTCAATATATGCAAATTTTATTAGCTATTGAAGTAGAAACTGTTAGCTATTCAGATAAACGAATTAAGCGATGTGTAAAGTTCTTACACTTTGGTTTTGTTCGGCTAAGATTGTCAAAGTGAAACCCGTTTCAGGATCCTATTTGTAATTTAATGTGCTAAAAATCAGTTGTCACAACTGTACAACAAAAACAGTGTTGAAAATTGTTCTCATCTGATTGGCCCATTTGAAATTCTACAGGTGAAATTGAGCTCAATTGGAGAAATCCCAGACAGAGCAGCGAACGGAGATGAGAATTGAGCGGAAATCCACAGAAAGACAGTGGGCTTTTTGAGATATTTTAGCCTGTTTCATGTTGTCAGGCAAGTTTCTTCAATCTACATTGCAGGGTGCCATCAGTTTTGAGAGTGGAGTGTAAAAATATGTGGTTAACCCACAGGTAAATAATCATTTTAGAAGGTGGAGGATTACTTTTGTCGCATAGCACCTAATTGCTTAAAACCAACCTTAACCTGTTTTCATTTTCCATCAGCATAGTTTTGGCTTTAGAACAAACACGTGTTTATTCTCTTTAGTTCGTTGGTGTCAAACTGTCAGCCTTCCATCTACAACTTGTCCGCCACTTTCATTTCCCGCCAGGTTTGCGATCAAAATCATTGCATCTGCTGGCGACTCGCTAGCCGTTCATATTCTGCGACATTTCCCAGAACGCCGTGAGTTTATCAACGCGGGTCTTCGTGTTCAAGACAAACCGCTCCGAGCGTCACCCTGCTGCTGCGGGAGGAGGCCGTAGACGTAACAGAGGCTGAGGATAAGCCACATTAATCTTCGCCTTAATATGTCACAGAGAGAGAATGCGCCCGAGGAAACAGGATTCTGAGTGAATAAAACATTTGAGTAACGTAGCACTAAGCGGTCACACTGGAGATGGATTGCTTGGAGAGCAGAGATATGATCAATCCACGTGAGCTGCCTCCTCCAGCAATGTCCTTGCTTGAGTATCAGGTTCAGCTTTTTCACTGTGAGAATTTTTTTTTTGACAACATCCCCATCCCTTTTTTTCCTTCCCCCCCAAAAAATAATGAGGGAAGCAACCTCTGAGGAAAACTTACATTTGCCATTCTGTGGGATGGAATTTGGTGTGAAGAGTTTGCTTTTCCTCCTTGTGGTCACAACCTCATCTTCATATTCTTCATAGTCTTGAGCCCACACAGCCTGAAGTCTCCACAGCAGGAGCAGCCAGTGCACAGAGGGAACCATGACTTTCCTCCGAGGGCTTTGAGCGCAAACATGGAGATTTAAAAATGATTAATGATAAATAAATAGATAAAAAGTCAGAACTTTGATTTCGGTATAAGTAAAAAGGTTTTCAGAGACATTAGGGATGCATACCTTCCAATGTTGCTCCACTCTTTAAGCTCTCCTGTCAGTAATGGAAAATTTCCAGGAAGACAAAGGAGAACCTCTTCATTCAGGTTTCCATCTGCAGGTTATTTGGGTTCCTCCAGATGTCGGACCTTAGCTGAGAATCTGCAGCTAAACTAGGGACCACACACTAATTCCAGCAGAATCAGCAGCTGAATAAAAAACTAAATAAATAAAAAAAAAAAAGAAAGAAAGAAAAGGAAGAAAGAAAGCTGGGAGCTCACTCTGTCTCTCATGGGACTCCCTCAATATCAGTCATTGTGATCCTGAAGTTAAATGAAAAGAAGGTCCAGCCCTTTTTTTCTCTTCTTCTTCTTCTTGAAACTCTCCCACTCCCTCACAAACGTTTCAGCAGAGCATGGGGTGTGGAGGAAGAATAAAAAAGAAAAGTCCCTCATCAAGAATGTGCATTCACTGTTTTCTCCTCATGTTTTCATACAGACCAGATGTTTTAATCTGGTCTGTATGAAAATAGCAGTAATAAAAAAAAAAAAAAACCTTAACGGGGAGCTGCTGTTGTGTTTACCTCCATCAGCTGGATGGAATCAGAACAGAACTTATTTGGGAATAATGCATGGGATTTTAGAAAGAATGGAAACCATTTTTAATGACATAATTACATTACAGTACATGTTATTATGTTCTAATATGAGCTCCATAGTGGGACATGGTGGTGGCACCATCATGCCGTGTGGATCTCTTTTTGTTTGTTTTTGCGCTCCATTGTGAAAAATTATTATATTTAATCAAAACAACAATCTATCTGAATAAAAATGTGTGGATCACTTTCCTATAAATAGCTCCAGCAAAACAGAAAATAAATTTGCTCCAGGAAATTAACCAGATTCATCGCAAGGAATCGATTATCAGAATAATCACCGACTAATTTAGGGACCAATTAATCATTAGACGGCGTACAGGGATTCAAGAAAAGACATTTTGCTGAAAGAGCAGCATACTCGGAGCAGTAATTAGACCAAAAATGTTGAAAAAAATGTAAAGAATTAAAAAAAAAAACTGCCTGTAAAAATGTTTAATGTTCTGCCCAGAACTTTGCATGCGGCTGTTTTAGCTTCATTTGGTTCAAATTCAGAAAAAAATAAATGAATAAATCTATTAACACCCTGTGCTATCCAGTTGTTGACTCAAAAACATTCACTCATATATACACTGTATTGACATTAAGTCGAGCAGAAACAGCTTAGAAATATATTTCACTAAAGTTCACTAAAGGAATGATGTTACTGCATTGAAATAAATAAAATGTTTGTTTCCTTGTCCAACAAATGAATTTAATTTATTTATTTGCATCTTTTAATATATCTGGTATTGATTCTTTAAAAAAAATTATCAATCCTTTTATCAGATTAATCGATTCATTGTCAGAATAATTGATTTCTAAAATTACAGTCGCTTGCAGCCCTCAGACATCTTATGATATCAAAGAGGTCAGAGGTCAAATAGCCAATCACATCGTGTCACTGTCATCGTCCCAACATGCTTTCAATCCCTACAGTCATTTTTTTTTTTTTTTGCTTGATTTCTGGTCATTTATGCAGCGTTATGTTGAGAGGTGTGTTTGTTAATGTACATGTGATGCAGAGGATACAAAATAATTTCCACTAAGATGTAGTGACTTTAATAAATCAAAATCAAATCAAATTTTATTTGTATAGCGCATTTCAGCAGCAAGACATTTCAAAGTGCTTTACATCAATAACTGTGCTAAATTCAATTTTACGGAAAGCTTTGTATTCAGAAGGGTAAATTTTAAATGTAATCATTTCTTTAAGCTGCTTTGACATTTGTTTTCTGTAACTTTTGTTTTAAAAGCCTCGCCCCGCTTGAGAACGGGGAGAAAAGCAGAGCGAAGCTTCGCCTGGAGGCTGAACACGCCGCAGTTCTCCTTTGGAAACATCTATTCATCCGTTTGTCATCGACTCTTTTCGCCGTGACTCCTCAACTCAGAGTCAATAACCCCCTCCGCTTCAACACGCGACATGTTTTTAGCACCACCCGCCATCGACTCTCACCCGTCTACCTGCTCCTGTTGAGGTAAAGCATGCCGAACCAATGATGCCGCCACTACCGTGTTTCACCACAGCCGCCCGGTGCACAATTTTATTATATTTAGGGCTGCCAGAGGAGACAGGGCTAAAATTCAGTGCACACCACACTTTTCGTATTTTTATTTGTAAAAAATATTTAGGCCCCTGTCACTTGATTACAACATAAAATCCCTAAACGACACTAAGGTTTGCAGATTAAACGTTAAAGTGAAAAATGACAAGAGGTTAATTTCTGTTTGATAAATATGTTTCAAATTAAACAAATGTGGACTATCAGCACTTGTGGAACAGCATCAGAAATGTTCCTTTTTTTGTCCAAGCTTTTCCTTGAATGAGCAACAATACTCATTAAAGTTCAAATGAGGCTGTTTCGGTGTGACAGATCAAACTTTATATTTGGCCCTTATTTGGAAAATTCTTGCTGCTGTTCGCAACCCACAGTTTGCAGCTGAAGCCTTATAACCCAGCAACCAGGGTGAAAGGGAGCATTTTTTATTTCCCCCGCTTTTCAGACAGAAGGAAAAGGTCAGCCGTCACTCAAGAATGCTCTCCTTAAACGATAGCCCTTAAATCTCGCTCTGCTCCCTTTCTGTCCACCGTTTAGGCAAAAAAGTGGATTCTTGCTTTGGAGTTACATAGAGGGGAGAGACTGGAGGCTCGTTAGCCTTTCGGCGGCGCTTTTTGCGTGCCCGCGCGCTAAAGCTGTGCTACTTTGTCAAGCGGATTTATAACCAATCCGTCATACCTCCGACACACCCTGCAATTATGGGACTTTCAGAGTATGCAGATAAGTGAATGTGGTGGTTCTGAGAGTGTGAGGATGTAAACACAGAGTCATAACTGTAGTAAAGAGCAGACTTCAGCCCCCTTTTCTGCTCTGCCTTTGTTTTTTTCTAAACAGGTGTGGGCCATAAAGAAAACAAGAGCAAGCCTTTCTTCTATAAAACCGAGGAAGCAACCACTTATCTCTTTGATATTCCATAAGCCCTCTGGGTATCTTTGTCCCTTGGCCTAACTACTGTTTTTACAACATAATACACATGTTTTAAGCCTATAGTTATGGCACCTAGGAGAAGGTGGCCCCCATCTGTGGCTCTTCACTGTTGCACCAGTTCATGGTTTCCACGGTTAGTCAAATCGTGGACTAACGATTTGACGTTCTGCTTGTCAGAGCAGAACGTGTGCTCTGACAAGTTCCGCCGTGTTCTAACGGAGAACCGGAAGACTGGACTAAAATTCCAGTTGGTTGTGGCGGAAATATTTTAGCGGCGCATTGACACATAAGCTTAATTTAGATTTTTTTGTTTATTTATCTGATTTTGGTGTGAAACGTGATGAAAAAAGATTAACAATAGCCTTTCTAACAAATGCTGTAACAAAATATTAAAATTCAGGCCCAGAGGTTGGTCTGCACTCTTGAGAAAAAAGTTACGTTTGTCATAAAAATGTGCTGTTTTACACCCATGAAATGTTAACGCACAGTTATACCACCGCATCTACACTCTTTAACATTTTTAAATCGTTATCACGCGCAACGTGTAGCATGAACATGCTTTTGACATGTAAGACGAGTTTGAAATGCCCCAACCGAGCAGAAACATGCTTGGTTCTTTAGATCTATTAATGACATGCATTCCTTGGGGTTGCGGTTATTTTTATTCTCCCTCGTAACATAAACTTTGCAAAAGATTGACAGCTTAAAACCCTAAATTACCGTTTTAACGAGAAGCTTCGCTCTCCATAGAGGCGGAAAGACCTCACCGAAGGGAACGTGCACAGACCTTATAGTGCATGTTCACCTGATGCAATGGGATTCCTACTGTCAAAAAATATAATATGGCACCGGCTAATGACAAAGATTTTCATCCGATTAATCTTCGGCAACTGATGCTATTGGAGACGGAACAAAAAAGAGACGGGAAATCTATGCAGACAGACCCTGAAATTCTGAGGTTAATCTCAGAAATGATCTAAAAACTCAGAAACCTTCTGAAAGATAAAACTTTGCAACTTTTGAAATCTGAAATTTTTTTTTTCCAGAAAATTTCTGAGATGAACCTAAAAATGTCCGTACTTCTTTATGACAGAAATGGACTCCTCTTCTCTTTTTCTTATCTACAATTTTCCTGATATGCTGTCGCAGAAAAGGTGATACAATATAAGCCACTGCTAGTCAGCCAGCATGTGCGTTTCTGGTCATATTCAGAAAGCCTTCCATCAGAATTGTTATGTATTTTAGCGTTTGGCCTATGCAGCATTGCTGTGCAGCCTTGAGGCACGCTGCAGGCAGCGAGGAACACACCGGTAAGAACAAAACCAAAATATTAATTGCACAAATCCCTTCAGCATCCCCCTATTGTCCTCCACCTACTGAGGTTTTGAATAAAATAATAGCAGAGAAGCACGAAAAAATGGAGTCTGTCTGTTGGTGGTGTTGTAGCAAACCTGCTTCACAAGAGGAAAACAACACAATGAGGTTGCTAAAGGTTATCATTATGAAATCAACTCCATAAGTGGCTGCATATGAGAGAGTCCTAATGAATGATGTAGCAGATCAGCAACCAAGCTTCAAGGAAACATGTCCAGTCCTGTATCACCAAAGCTCCTGCAGCTTACATCCACACCAATGCAGCTGCAGTCACAGAAACCTAACACTCTCTTTCTTTCCAGGCAGGAATCCAACCCGTTGACCTTAGCTTCATTATTTTGCTAGGCAACTTTTTCTCCCCCCTCCTAATATTTAGGAGTTTACGCGGGTGTTGGCAGCTGCTGACAACCCTGGCGTGTGTCTGCAATAATCAAGAGGCGCAAAACACACAAAAAAAGGCCTGGCAACGCAGTAATCTCAGTCATCAGTCATCAGGCCTTCACTTTGAGGCAAGCCTCATTCAAATGCGGCATGTGCCGTTGTGTTTATTTGTGGGGTTTTTTCCAGGCGAAGTCAGACTTGCGCTGGGGCTGCGTCTAATCGTGCAGATGGTCTGATAGTCGTCTGCTGTGTCGGGGAGCGATGCCAAAAGAGTGGCGAAATCAAATGGCAATAATGTCAGAACTACTCATCTCGGCTGAAGGAACCCCCCCTCCACTGAGTTTCTGAGATGTGACACAATCACTGCTCAAACTAGCGGGAAACCGACTTTGAAGAAGATCACAACTGTTTACGGATAAGCTGATTAATTATAGCTTCTTCAAAAATCTGCAATTTCAAGCTATCTGAAGAGGAACTCCATGCTTTTCTGACAGAACAAAAAAAAAAAAGAAAACAACCTGTCAAGGTATGGCATCCTTTGGTACAGCAGCGCCCTCTGGTGTAAATTCAATTATCTTTCGAGCACATATGTTTGGCGCATTGACTGTACTTTTTTTTTTTCAATCTTATGCATGTCCATCCTCCTTTCTAATGTCGCCCATAACAACAATTAAGAGCTAATTGTCTCTAACGAACCTTCTTCTGACGACAGCGGTTTTGCACTGGACTTTTCGCAGGAAAGTCAGCACGCCATGCTTTCCACATTTCTACCACTTGACAATGATGAGAAGTGCATATGTAAATGTAAACACACAGGAAAGCGTTCATATTTTTAATTATTATGCTGTGTTGAGGGGGCCTTGTTTTTTACAGTGCACCACTGGCTCCCTCTAGCGTTGCTGAGCAGAAATTCCAGTCTCAACAAGTTAATTTCTCCTTTCACTCAGACATTATGTACATAACAATAACACTATTGTTTACTAGTAAACAGCAAACGTGTAAGACGGTGGACAGCTAAACAAGAACTCCTTGGCTCACCA
This sequence comes from Poeciliopsis turrubarensis, assembly GCA_010277015.1. Lineage (NCBI taxonomy): Eukaryota > Metazoa > Chordata > Actinopteri > Cyprinodontiformes > Poeciliidae > Poeciliopsis > Poeciliopsis turrubarensis. Next base: position 454,952 of record VMRN01000161.1, on the reverse strand, counting down.
GGCTCCTGTGTGAAACCCGGTAGGGACAGCATCATGATGTGGGGATGCTTTTCCTCTTTTCCTCTGGAGGGACAGTTGAGCCGGTGAAAGTTGACGGTTTGCTGTGGTCCTCTTCAGGACCCAGGTTAGAATCCCTTCCTCGGCACCCATGTCCTGTTTATTGTCAGAAAAAAAAATCTGAGGGAACAATGGAATTACGGACAAGGAAAACACTTAAAGAACAGTTTGTAAGAAGCAAGAAGGCTTAAGAATTGAACTACAACGCTTGTTAAAATGGCAACTTTTAGTTTTGTTCCTGGTTCATACACCAATGTAGCCAAGTGCTCCGGAGTCCAGCTAATTACCCGGATATTTGACTCAGGTGTATTGAAGAAGAAGCACTTGTTGCCTGCAGGACACCCCTAGTTTTAATCCCATACAGCTTTATTAAACACATGATAAAACAACATAAGTGTTCAGATGTGCAGGAGAGTATGTTTAAGCTAAGTGTAGCTGGGGATTAGTATGTTCTGTGCTGGGATACATCTCGAGAAGGAAATTCAGTGTCGCTTTTCTCTTGAGAAGCAGGTGAAACACTCCCCTCACAGCAAAACCTGGGCTATTGTACCTTGTTGGTAGTGGCAGTCAGAATTAGATGAACGACACATTTAAAAGAACATATTAAACGTGTTTAACCTTTTATTTTAGCAGTCCCATTCACTGCCACACAGTCCAGGCCGACGGAGGACAGAATAAAGTCAGCAGGTTGCGTCTGCGCATGCGCAATTTAACGGCTTCGAGATTTCGCGCACGCGCAGTCCACCGGGGCGCTCGGCGATTTATAAAGCCCAGAGTCGCTCCGTCTCCTTCCACCTTCAGCCATTTTAACCATGTTAGGAGCTGTGGGACGCTGCTGCACCGGGGCTTTGCAGGCTCTCAGGCCTGGGGTCCAGCCCCTGAAAGCCCTCGTTGGATCCCCGGCTGTTCTTTCGCGTGAGTCCCCTGCGGGCTGGGCGTTTTTCGACAGAAAACTTTGCGTTAAAATGTTGCTGATCGTCCGAGAAGGCAGCGCTAGCGTTAGCTGGCGTTAGCAACACGCTGGCTAGCCTGCCGGTGACGTAGTAGGCCTCTGTGATAAAATGTCAGATTTTACTTTAGTTTAACCTACTCGGAAACATAACATGCATATATAATGACTTACAAGCTTATATTAAATAATGGGTTGCATTAGAAAACAAGCGGGCTGTGCAGTTTGTAATGTTATTAGAAATGACCTTTGTGAAATGACATGAGGCGCTGCTAGGCTAGCAAATTAGCAAGGTTACGCGGTCCTCTGCAAAGAAAGACGCAGTTTTTCTTTGCAATCGTCTGACATAAACTTTTAAAGAGGACAAGTCTGAAATGTACACTTGTTAGAATATGTCCCGGTGAGTTTAGGAGCTGCAGAAAGTGTTAACTAGAGTCCACGTCATTCATTTGTCATTCAAAACACAGCTTCCGATGGGGCGGTGTTGTATTTTTATATTTTCTCCACATGCAAGGTAATACTCAGTTTGTTTTAAACCTGAAGAAAATGCTGATAAAGAATTCTACAAGTAAATATTGCGATCGGGTTGTTCCTACGCGTAAACAACGGTGTTATTCACGCAAGGCTCAATTGTGTATCCATCCGCAGGCAGGGACTATGCTGCTCCTGCCGCCGCCGCCGCCAGCGCCGCCACGGGCCGCATTGTGGCTGTCATCGGTGCTGTCGTCGACGTCCAGTTCGATGAGGGCCTCCCTCCAATCCTCAACGCCCTGGAGGTCACCGGCCGCGACTCTAGGCTAGTCCTGGAGGTCGCTCAGCATCTTGGTGAGCCTTAAATCTCCAACTCACAAAACTATTTCATGTTTCTGGAAGCTTGCTGAACCTGCTTACTGCTCACAGGTGAGAACACTGTGCGTACCATCGCTATGGATGGTACCGAGGGTCTGGTTCGCGGACAGAAGGTTCTGGACACCGGTGCCCCCATCAGAATCCCAGTGGGCCCTGAGACCCTGGGGAGGATTATGAATGTGATCGGCGAGCCCATCGATGAAAGGGGTCCAATCAGTACCAAACAGTGCGTCAAAGTAAAATATCTATAATATCGAGGTATTCTATTCATACCTAAGAATTAAAAGAAACTGTTTGACCCTTTGTCCCTTAGGACTGCACCTATCCATGCTGAGGCTCCCGAATTCACCGACATGAGCGTGGAGCAGGAGATTCTGGTGACTGGCATTAAAGTGGTGGACCTGTTGGCTCCTTACGCCAAAGGAGGGAAAATTGGTATGCATTAGCATTAAAAGAGTAGTTCAGTTTTTTTTAAGGGGTTGAGAGTAATTAAAATAAATTTAAGGCATTTTTCATTTTGATGTGTTGATTCCAGTTTTTCTTAAATATCTACAAATGACAGCAAATGCAATTTTTCGGGTTCATTGGAGCTAGTTCACCTTTCTTTCCAAAAGGTGTTTTAGGCAAAAAAAATAAAATTCCTAAAATGGAGCACTATTTTTGGAAGGTGACCAATATTACTGTTGTTTTGGGGCCTGCCACAATTTTTAAATTGTCCCAATAAATAATGTTATTTTGAGACCATTTTCTAGCAGCATGTTAACATTGGAGGATGTGTTTAAATCACCAAAAACTAAACGATTAATTAAATGGAAACAATATAATTTCCATTAACCTTTGCTACATTTAAAATAAGTTTTTCACTTTTAAATGTTCACTTTCATATTGCAACAGCCACTTTTTGACCAGTTTAAAATATTTTTGCTGTTCCTGGATGGAAATCATGGTGTTTCAGTGAAAAAATTCCCTGTAGCAACACAGTGACATTGCTCGTGGTTTCAGGGCTGTTCGGTGGCGCCGGAGTAGGAAAGACTGTGTTGATCATGGAGCTGATCAACAATGTGGCCAAGGCCCATGGTGGTTACTCCGTGTTCGCTGGCGTGGGCGAGCGGACCCGCGAGGGAAACGACTTGTATCATGAGATGATTGAGTCTGGTGTCATCAACCTGAAGGACACCACCTCTAAGGTGGGGCTCGAACTCCTCCTCAAATAAGTAACGCATCCACCATGCAGTAATGGGACAGGCTGATTAAAGTCTGTTTTGTTTTGTTTTTTTTTTCCCCCCTTGTAGGTGGCGCTGGTGTACGGACAGATGAACGAGCCCCCAGGCGCCCGCGCCAGAGTGGCGTTGACTGGACTGACTGTGGCTGAGTATTTCCGTGACCAGGAGGGTCAGGACGTGCTCCTCTTCATCGACAACATCTTCCGCTTCACACAGGCCGGTTCTGAGGTGTGTGCCAGTAACACGGCTAAGGAATCTTTACCAAGGAGAAGGTTTTTGCTAAAAGAAACACCTACCGCCCCCTCAGGTGTCTGCCCTGCTGGGTCGTATCCCCTCCGCTGTGGGTTACCAGCCCACTCTGGCCACTGACATGGGTACCATGCAGGAGAGAATCACCACCACCAAGAAGGGTTCGATCACATCTGTGCAGGTAAACATTAATCAAAAACACAATCTCAAATCTACTTAATAAAATTAGTTATAATGTGATCAAAGAAACTTAAAGCCAAACTTTTTCTCTGCAGGCCATCTACGTGCCCGCTGACGACTTGACTGACCCTGCTCCCGCCACCACCTTCGCTCACTTGGACGCCACGACTGTACTGTCCCGTGCCATCGCCGAGTTGGGCATCTACCCTGCTGTGGATCCCCTGGACTCCACCTCCCGTATCATGGACCCCAACATCGTCGGAGCTGAACATTACGACGTTGCCCGTGGCGTGCAGAAGATCCTTCAGGTTTGGGGACGCTCCATTGTTTTGTTTTTATGAAGACCTGTTGGATAGTCAACAAATTAACTGGTTATCCTTCTTACAGGACTACAAGTCCCTGCAGGACATCATCGCCATCCTGGGTATGGATGAGTTGTCCGAGGAGGACAAACTGACTGTGGCTCGCGCCCGCAAGATCCAGCGTTTCCTGTCTCAGCCCTTCCAGGTGGCTGAGGTCTTCACAGGCCACTTGGGCAAACTGGTGCCCCTGAAAGAAACCATCAAAGGCTTCAAGAGCATCCTTGGAGGCAAGTATTGTAAAAAGTATGTTTACATTTCAGCTGAAACGTACACTTCATAACTTTATGCTTCTTGTTGTTCCAGGCGAGTACGATAGCCTGCCCGAGCAGGCCTTCTACATGGTCGGTCCCATTGAGGAAGTGGTCCAGAAAGCTGAGAAGCTGGCTGAGGAGCACTCATAAACACCTGAACATTCTGAGCAGAGAGGGGGAGGGTCCTATGGTTAGGAGCACTTGGTTTGTAAAACATGTCAAAAATACAAATGTACCTGTATTGTCGCCCTGAAGAAAGTTCTATTTAATGTTTCCAGTGAAAGATGGAATAAATCACTGTCTTTACACAAACAGACTTGTCAACTGCATATTTCATAAGCTTTAGCTGTAATAGAGGCCTGTTCCTTGAGAATCTTATGAAATGTTTGTCCTTACTGTGACCACAAGATGGCATACTTGAGCTGTAAAACTGAGTTGTGTTGCAGATTGTTACGTTTGGAAATAAAACGGACAAATAATTGGAAACTTTTTATTGTCACTTCATGTGGTAAGGTAATGCGCTTTTAAAGTAATGTTGAGGCAAGAAAGTGGAAATTTAAGGTTATTTTAAAACATTAAACTCTTAATTTTGCAAGGCACTATAGGTATCTGGGAAGACACCTGAGTAGATTAATCTAGCTTTTTAGTGGGTGGTGGAAAGGGTCACCAATATTTCAGCATGAGAAGATAAAACCAACACAGATTACACGACATCTTGGATATTTGATGAGTGAAAAATTACTATTCCAAGCTGAATGCATTTTATAAGATGACAAGGATCTTAAAAAAAAAAAAAGTTTTTGCATTTATGGTGAGCTGGAAAGAAATCTGAAGTCTTTCCCACACAAGTCATCCATAAATGATTAAGCTGAAAATTGTGAATGTCCCAGAAAACTTTGACCGTGCAACTTCTCAGGCTCTAAAGACCGCAGCCAGCATGTTGAATGTTTCTGTAATTTTAAGAATATAAACTAACAACTGTTTAACCTATTTGAAAGAAAAAAATGAGATTGCAGCACAGCATAGTTTTTCAAACTTGTATTTGAACACTACTTCCAAACAAATGTTTTGCCATAAAGGAAAATGCATAAAAAACAAATCCATAACTGTCGACCACGATGGTGGAGGGGCGGTGATTGGGGCTTATTTTGAGCCAAACACTGGATTATCTAACATCTAAAGGTCAGACGGATTTCTATGTGCACAGACTAGCCTAATTTTGTTTCCAAATTGAAAGCAGGTTGGACTTTTTATTGCTTTTCTTTGACCTTTAACACCTGACTATCATGAATGCGGAGTTTACTTTAGGCAGGAGATAAGGTGGCCTTGACAGTGTCCTTGAGGGCAGCTCAACCTTATCATTACAGTGAACAATTCAAGACTAAACTGACTGCTAATATTGAAATGTGCATTGTCAGCTAACATGTACAGAGTGGTAATGCATAGATGGAGGGTTACTGTAATTTCTTGGCAATGGGAATGGCATTCTTCAGGAAGAAGTAATCAACAAAACAGGTTGGCATGTATGACATTGGCAGCCAGAAAAATTTGGCGTCCCAGCCGGGGGAGTAACGCTTGCGCGGCCAGGTGGCGGACACGGCGTGCTCCATGCAGCTGACCACCTTCATCAGATCGCCGTCACTCATTTGGGTAACTTTTTCTTTTATCACGTCTTTGGCTGGAACAAAAGATGAGTCAGCTGAAGCAAATAAAAGAAAACAATTGACAGGAGCGAAAGGTTTACGCTTACATTTTTGGACATATTCAGCCCCGTAGTCATCTTTGACGTCCTGCGGCAGTCTGTCCCACAGCGTTTGGACGTTCCTGATGTGGAGTTCGCTGTCTGTGACGCTGGTCTTGAAGAATCCCGGCTCAATACAGAGGACTTTGACACCAAAAGGAGCCAAGGTGAACCTGAGGAAAGCATGTCATATTTGTCAACACTGAAATACAAACTGTGTGTAGGCACAGTAGTACTTTTATAGCGCAGGTTAATATTTCACCGGAGGCTGTCGTTGAAAGCCTCGACGCCGAACTTTGAGACAGGGTATGGGCCCCCAGTGACACAGATCCTCCCAAACACACTTGCGACATTCACCACTCGGCCCCTGGCCTTCTTTATCAGAGGCAGGACGCTCAGTGTGGCTCCGATCACCCCGTTCAGGTTCACGTCCAGCATCGATTTGTAATCATCAAGGGTATGCCAGTCGCAGGGGCCGGAGGGAACAGCAACACCTGCATTGTTTACCAAAGCCCAGAGACCTGCAAGGAACCCAAATACATATACAACCTTGAACAACCTGCTAAATTTCTCAATTAAATGCCTGTCTGTCCATCTACAACCAACTCACCATGAACTCCAACTTTGTCCTTAATCATGGCTGCAACTTTGGCCAAGCTCTCCTTCGACGTAACATCCAGGTGTGTTGTGATCAGATTGCTGGAGCAGGCCTTCCTCAGCTCCTCCTCTCCCTTCTCAGTGTAACACCCGGCAATCACTCGGAAGCCTATCTTGTCCAGATGGCGAGTCAGAAGGTTCCCAAATCCGGTGTCGCAGCCCGTGATGTACACATACTTGTTGGCCTTGTCACCGACCCTGGGGAGCTCTCTGATCCAGCGGAACAGACAGAAGAGTACGGCCAGGCCCAGAAGATACAGGAACATGTCTGTAATGTAAAAGAATGGTGCAGGGAAATGTACATATGAATAACGGATCTCATTATTGGTCCACTTTTACAACCCTATTTTTTCTGAGACCATGAAAAATACAAAGATTTTGCAAAAAGATTCCCATGACTTTTAGAAGAAATGTCTGAAATGTAATTCTGGTGCAGGGGCAAGAGTTTAAACAAAGTCTTGTTCCATAAGACCCCTCCAATGTGACCAAGATCAAGAATATACAAGGGCCAGGACAACTTTTATTTTTAACCTGTTGGAAACAACTGCATTTTGTAAATTCTCAGATTCTTTTTCTGGCATGCAAAGAAATGAGTTCAACAACAAGAAAGTTTACAACAAAAACAAGCTGAAACCAAAGAAATCTAGATGGGGCCAATACTGAAGTCAGACACAAGTAAATACAGGTACTTCCCAACCTTCCAGCAGAGACTGACACACAGGACGCATCTCTGTCTGTACAGATATGCATCAGTCATTGAGTAGGAATGTTGGTCATGGTGGAATGGATTGGGTGGGTTCATTTGGGTGGGTTTTTTTTGTAATCTTGCCTTTAAAATCTGATGTTTTTGTAGTAAACTGAACCAGCCGGTCAATTTGTGTTGTATGACACAAATTGTGTCCTGCAGCTGACCACTTGAGTCCACCTCACTCTCTGTGATCACCGGCAGGTCGATCATACAAACTTTTATTATTTACTGATAGCCTTCCAGACCCTTCAGATTGTCCTTATCAGTTGTATTTATTTGCATTTACAAAACCATGGACCACTAAATGTTCCAACAGCTTTCAAAATCACACGTGGCCAAGAAAATGTGGTTAATTTTGTTTTATTTGGCATGAACGTTCTTCCGTACATGTTCTAGGGGGGAGATTATGAGCTCACTTCCCCCCAACACACATTCTTCTGTCCTCACAGTCGAAACCTTTTACGAGATAATAAATGAAGCCACTGGCTGGGAAAAAAAGTTACATTTATATCATTTCTCTCTGTTAATTGTGGTCAGAAGGTCAAATATGGCGTCGCTCTCACTATTTTTTGTGAACAACAAGAGATAAAAAAAAAAAAAACTCTGCACCGGAACAAATAAAAGTAAAACTCACTTCCTCTCTGTTCTCATCACTTTGTCAGTTTCTAAATCACAAAGTGATCGCGGATCACGGAAAGGTGGAACAAGAGATTTTACCTGCAGCAGAGCGACGTCCGTGGGCTGTCCGTCTCCTGCTCGAGTGGACGTGATGAGACAGAGTCCGGAATCGAAATCAGCTGATGTCGAAACGGGGAAACAACAAAAGGCGCCCCCTGCTGACGAGGGAAATAATTGTTTGGTCCAGGCATTCTGTTTTTTCATAAATTTCTATGCAGCTCCTATTAGTTTTCATTCACTTTTAGCCCAGCACAAATGAAATAGCATTATATATATATATATATATTGAACTACAGAGCAATAGCTCCCAATGACAAGGTGGCAATCAAGCGTAGCTAAAATGCACACCATTAATAACAATAATAGTTAAAAACTGTGCAGAGCATCAAAGCTGAGCCTCATACGGCAACAGATGTCTGAAGACGCAACTTCTTGACTCAACAAAAATCAATTTTAAGAATAAATAAACATAAAGCCTCACATTTATAACATTGTTAAAATAAAACCCTGTTATGTTGGCAAGTGTCTAAATTTCCTTCGAAGTTGACTTCAATTGTCGTGGTGCAACCTTCAGAAAATCTCCAGGGGGAACCTTGCGTACAGGAGAGAGAGAGAGACAAAACCTTTAATGGATCATCATCCCCATGAGAGTAACTCTGAGTCCAAACTGTATATTCAGCCTGAAGATCCCATCTAAATAGTCACCCAGCAGGTAGCGAACTGATGAAACCTGCTGAAATCTGCAGTAGGAACCTCCCCATCATCACTTTTTGGTCTCCATCCAGCAATAACATTCTTTAGCTTCCAGTATGTTTATAGTCTGCTGCTGAACGCGTCTCCTAACTTCAGCTGTTCAGACTTCAGCGATGCAAAAACTCCATCTGGAGTAAACTGCTGCTCAACTTCCTTATCTCTCGATCAGGCCGATGTCGAGAAATGCAGAGCCGGTGGAAAGAAGGAGCAAAATGCTTTTATTTCGTTTTTTTGTTTTTCCCATGAACCCTTTAAGATCAATGTCCTCCCACACCAAACACAGAGGAATGAGGAGTAGCAGCTTTCTGTTTTGACCTTTTAGAGTTTTTCTTTTAGCTCTTGAGGCTTAATTACAACAACGTTCTAGAAAAGTCCTATAAAAAGGTTGCGGTTGTGTATTACTTTCCATCAATGTCACCAAAAAGCAGAGTATTGATCAGGGGAGTTGGGGGGGGGGGGCTATTAAAAGTAAGTTTCCATACGTCCCCCTTAAACCATTTCACTTTTTAAAGTTTTGAGAAGGAAAAAGTGCTGAAAGACAGTTTCCTATAACTCTCATTAGAGCTACAGACATTGATTCTTACTTTTGAAATGCTGTCAATCTGCCCAGAACTGTAATGATGTTTCCTTTAATGGGATGCTTCTCACATTTCTACCACCAGGTGGCAGCAGTGTAGTTTCCTGATCACTGCTTGCGTTCCACTCTGCAGATGAAAAAGGAAGAAAAAAATTATATCCACAAAACAAAACAGCAAATACTAATAATTATTATGCTTTCAAATTCTTTCAGACGTGTGTCTAAAAACTGCTTTTTTTTTTCTTTTTTTTAATATTATTAATTAATTACATTTCCTGATTAATATCACATATCAAAAATATCTGCAGTGTTTTACAGACACAGTGGTGTTGGTCATGCAGGTCCTGGCAACATTTAAAGGCCGGGGTTGAACGACCGTCTGGTCACCTCCACTCACTTGTTTTCATGTCCATACAGGTTAGGATGATTGTCAGAGTATTAAACAGGAGAATTACACTGATAATAGGCGAAATAAGAAATGAGGCTCATATGTTTCAAATTATCCACCTGCTCAAATTTCCCGATTAAGAACATTTGTTTCTTTTGAACCAATGTCAGCAAAGCACGAACTGGTTTCAACTGTTTATTCAGCTGCTCACATTTCTGTTTGCTTTCGTATAAAAATTTGTTCCTGTGAAGACAAAACCGTACGCCAGAGGTCAACTAAAATTTTCAGTTTGCTCCTTGTAGTTTCCTTTGAACGCTCACTGGAAATACTTGGCGTTTTGTTGTGCATAAGTGACTGGGTCGCTGGGGGCAAAAACCTCTAGTGCACTGGCAACCCGTTTTAGAGACAACTTTGCAGAGGACAATAACCCTCCTGTGTCCCCATGGAAATTAAAAAAAATATATATATATATTTAATATTTGGCTGTGTTGAGGAAAATGCCATCAAATTTGGCCAGGTTATGATTTTGTGGTGAATTTAAACTTTTGTTGCCATCCTTTCAAAATGTCATATTTTGTTGCTCTACACAAGATTGGAGGGGTTATTTTATTTTATTTTTTGTGACGCCCCTTATATTTATATGTATGGCAAAAATATATTGTTAAAAAATTTAGTGGCGACAATAAACTGTCACTGGCAAACAGTTATACAGTTATAACCATAACCAAATATTGATAAAACTGACTTTGTGACTTAATCAGTGATGTGTGCCGATACAATAAAACTGCAGCAGCACTAAAAAGAGCCATGATACATTCTAAAAAATGATTACAGCTTTCTTTAAAAATTTTGTTTTGCTATATTTTTGTCTCCAGAGCTGTAAACTGAGAACCTGTGAACATGCAACAACTGAAAGGTTTAAGTCATTCTGTCCAAAAAGTAAAACTAATGGATACGTTACAGCACATATGTCAAAGTTAAAGCCCGAATTAATTATCTGTGGCCCCCAGGATGATATTTAATTACTAGTAGAACAGGCCCGCAGGCCACAGCCGCCCGCTGGCGTTTTGCACGCACCAAAACTACATTCCCCACAATGCAACAGTCGCCCGCGAAGTCACTGAAGCGCGAGCGGGTTCAGGTCCTCAAAAATGGCTTCCTGGACGTTGAGAACTAACGGTTTCAGGTCAGGTGGGAGGCAGACAGTGATGTCCACTTCTTTCAGTAACTTGTAATCTAACGCGTTTCTATTTCAAATACATCTGTCAGACTACAGTTACTTATCGAAACCACTTTGCTTGACTATTTTTATTTGTCATTTTGTCCCGCTGTGTCTTTGTTAATATATTATTTTTCAATGACGTCAAGGTTCGCGTTGCGCTCCAGAAAATAGCAAACATGGAGGCTAATATGAACAGCTACGAATGAACAAGTCCGTAAAGTTAATTACTACTATTTAAAATCCTTCTTAGATTTGGACCACACAAAAACACGCACAAACTACTAAAGTTTTTTTGTACTGTTGTAACCATTAAATAATCTCCTCCAGTTCAACCTTATAACTGGAGACACATTGTTGATGTTACCATTTTAAAATAACTTGCAATTAAGTTTTGGTAAAGATCAATGTGATTTTTCACAGGTAGCAGAGAGTTGTTGTTGTTAAAAGTAACTAAAACCAATTACTTTTAATGTAACTTAGCTTCTTTCCAAATCAGGTAATAAAGTAACTAGCAATTAAGTCTAAGAAGGCACTATCAAATATACACTGCTCTATGAACATCATAGAGCAGCACAATAATGCATTTTCAGTTTATAATGCATGCACTTTAATTTATGCATTTATCTTGATATTAAGAAACATATTTTGTTTTTTAAAACAATAAAATTTTTTGCTGTTTGCCTGTTGAAAATTGTTTTCCCTTGAAATTACTGACAAAGCCATAACAAAATATTGCTTTATTCATGTAATTACTAAATAATATACACTGTTATACACTGTGTTAGGTCTTGGTTCAATAGGTTATGTGCAATCATTTCAATATATTTTAATAAACGTTTAACCAGTCTGGCCCTCGGCTTGTAGCAAATTTGGTTTTTTGGCCCTCGGTGTGTTTGACTTCGACATCCCTGCGTTACAGCCAAGGGTTTATTTTACCTAATCTAGATGATTATGGCTCTCGCTCGCAAAATTAAATGTATTTTAAGTCATTAAGACTGGCATATTTTCTATTGAATCATAGAACAACAGTTATTATTCAGCATTGTTACTGAAGAAAAGCCTAACCATTGGATGCATTCACTGAAAGCTTTAATGCCTTCCTGGCCTAATTGGACTCTAATGAAGTCTTGATGAGAAGCAGTTTCTCTATTAAAGACACTCCGAACTGAAACGCGTTTTTCACCCAATTGGTTTCGGAAACACTGGCGCTCATAACGCCACTCGGTTCATTACAAGATCGCCATCTTCTTGAAGAATCATATAGTCACCGTTTAAATTTCCTGTGGACCCGCTGGCCACGTTTGGCAAATACACTGAGTGCAGGCTTTCTGTAAGGGAACTGTTTGTTCTGCGAGTTCACTGGCCTCCTGAGTACAGGAACCGATAGGACACTTACCTTCACACAAAGCAATCTGACCCTAAGGTCCAACCAAGCCCAAATAACACCACGTGACTCGGCTGCCAACGTGAAGAGGGTGTCGACCTGGATCCACCTGAGAAACCGTCACAACTAGGAGCCGAGCGTCATCCGATCGGACTGTGGAGTTCATGCTTGCCTGGATTCTAAATCGTGGAGAAGAGAGAGATCCGATTGGGAACATACCTTGCTTGCGTTCTGTGAATTAATCCAACTCGGAGTTTGGGTTTCATCCTCAGGCGTCCGCGGCTCATTTTGTCACCATGCCGACGGGATCTGTGAGACTCCACAGCATAAAAAAACTGGGACAGGATAACCAGAGTTATGATGTTTCAGACGAAGGTAATGTACTGTTTCATATATAAATCAATTTTTTTAACGACATCGACTATTGATCAAGTTGCAATGAATACAAACAGAGTGATTAGATAGAAACTAAACAGAATATTTCTTATAATATCTGTTCTGTGTTTGTGTTGCAGGACCACCGGGCCCCTATTTGTAAGTATTGCAGTCTGATAACCCTAAAAAAAAAAAATCTGGCAGCATCATGAAGTTGTTCCAGATTTGCCTCCATCTGTGATGAGAGTCGGAAATTGCAATAAACAGACGATGGCATCTAAAACATCTCAAAACCGCAGCAGTCAGAGCCTCAGCTCTTAGACGTCTGAAAACATAAGGAATGACCTCAATGTGTGTTCAAGTTTGTCGTGACAGATCTGGCAAATTTCTTTTATCTGTATTTGTCGTATTTTTGTCTTGAGCTGGTACAGTGGCTCTAAATTAGTGAAAAAAAAAACACTGTACCTTATTCCAGTCTGCCACTATGGATTGATTCCAATGATCAAGCGAATAAATTATTAACGCAACTTTTGCTGTAAGATTGCCGACAGAAACCAGGCTCAAAGAACCAATGTGAGCTGATTTTAGATTTGTGATCTGTGCCGTGATTTTCTGCATTTCGATTGGGTTTGGTAGAAGAAGGGACTCAGATCCCCGGTGTTTCAAAGTATGCTGTTGTTGAAGAATCTCCTTTTTCAGGAGCCTAAAAGAGAACATATTTTCTTAGCTGTTAGCAGAAACGTCCAGAGAACAAAAAGGATTCTCTTTACATTTTGTATTAAGGCCTCATTGTGCCATAATCTAAAAGGATTACCTGGGGGCAGTAACTCACTGTTCTCTTTGTTCCACGCAGGTCAATGACTAATTCAAAGGACAAGGAGAAGTAAGTGCTAAACGGCAGTAGATGCCATAAATTTCTAATTCCATCCGCTTCTTCAATAAAACAGTTGACCTCCCGCTTTCCAACCAGGGTTCAAGGAAACCAAGAGCAACCTGCGATCAGAGTCGGCTTCTTCCAGCTGGTAACAATCCTTCTGCTATTTGTTTGTTGTTATTTTTTTTCCCCCCATTCTCTCATTGTGAGATTTCCCCCTGAAACACAAAGCACACTGTCGATGTTTTTCTGCCCAGTTCCGCTTTTCCACTTGCAAGGACGTGGCGATGATGGTCGTGGGCAGCCTGTGCGCTGTGCTGCACGGCTCGGCCCAGCCGTTGATGCTGCTGGTGTTCGGCCTGCTCACCGACACCTTCATCGAGTACGACATCGAGCTCAACGAGCTGAGAGACGACCGCAAGGAGTGCGTGGACAACATCATCCGGTGGAAGAGGAACTACACCATGCTCCCAGACCCGGCTCTGAACCTGTCGGACGTGGGCTTCATCATCAACGCCACAATAGAGATGCTCTTTCCCCTCAAAAACATGTCATGTGGGTAAGTGGGCTGTAAAAATGCTTGAGGTTGGCTCTTTGAACTGTGAATGCACTATGAAACAGTTTTGTTTTTTTTTAAATAAGTTTTTTTTGTCTATGTTTTATTAACTGGCTGTGTGCTGATTTTCAGGATTCTGGACATCGAACATGAGATGACCATGTTTGCTTTCTATTATGTTGGGATCGGAGTGTCTGTATTCTTGCTCGGATACTTTCAGGTCAGTGCTGAAATGTCACATCGTCACCTTGCTTCACTTAATGCCAGAATTACAACCGAAGCAGCCATCTTGAAATTATTTGACCCGATCAATTGTAAATTGCTGAAAGAAACTAGATGTAGAAATATGCTAAATCTTGGACTGCTGATCTGCCTCAATAGAAGCTGAAGACGGGCTTTGAAAATCAATTTTTCCACATTAGCTTCCCATTCTGCAACCAGAAGTAACTTTCTGGTATTATTTATTTTGCCTGCCTTAATATTAAAGCGAAACATGAATATATTATATATTTGATTTACCAAACGTAAGAGTGACCTCCTTCCAATCCACTGACAGATCTCTCTGTGGGTGACAGCCGCTGCCAGACAGATTCAGCTCATCAGAAAAATGTACTTCAGCAAAGTGATGAGGATGGAGATCGGCTGGTTTGACTGCACCTCAGTCGGGGAGCTCAACACCCGCATGTCAGAGTGAGTCAGTGACAGACGGGTTGACTCGCTCTGGGGCCGCAGCCCGACTGACCGACGCTCCTGTCCGTCCCTACAGTGACATAAACAAGATCAACGACGCCATCGCCGACCAGGTCGCCATATTCGTCCAGCGCTTCACCACATTTGTGTGCGGCTTCAGCATCGGGTTCGTGAAGGGATGGAAGCTGACGCTCGTCATCATCGCTGCCAGTCCGCTGATCGGGGTTGGAGCGGGCCTCATGGCGCTGGTGAGAACCCAACCGCTCTCCGTTGAGTGTGGATGACCTTGACCTGATTAACTGGCACTTATCTTGATATTTCAATCTCACTTTGACTGTAACAAGTATAATCTTGACTTCATTCAGTTTTTAAAAAAGAAGCTGAAGAGCTTTTCTATTGTGTCTGTTGTAGAAATCGTTCATTATGGTATATTTCATAACTTTATCATTTAATTTTTATTGCTATGTATGCAAAATTTGTCATGATTAAATGATTACATTTCTATTGTGTATTCGTAATGAGAAGTAATGTTTTTTTATGCTTCCGATCTCTAATGATGTCCATATATTATATAAATTTTATTTATTATTGACTAAAACTTGAAAAAATGTATCCGTTTTCCAATTTAATGAAATTTATCATTAGTTAGAAATGTCCAGTTTTGGCCTGCAGGGCAAAAAGTAAAGCCTCACTAATGTGGATACTAAACAATAAACAATTTATTGAACTGATTTTCTTTGGAAAAAAAAATGCTTTTACAGTATAATAGAGGAGGTTTAGATTTAGATGGACTACATAACCCTCACGTAACATGATGCAGAGAAACTAAAAATGGCTTCGGGCTTAATCCTATTATTGAGCTAAAGTTGTAAAAAAAACAAATACATTTGTAGGTGCTGCAACTTGGTTTGGAAATGAACTTATGAAGGTTTCTACTAGTCTCTGACTTTTTCAGTTGACCTAGCAGATACATGCATATATGGAGTGAGTTTCTGCCCTCTTTAATCAACTTTGCATCAATTTCCCATGCAGTTCGTGGCCAAGCTGACAGGGATGGAGCTGCAGGCCTACGCCAAGGCCGGCGCTGTGGCCGACGAAGTCCTCTCTTCCATCAGGACCGTCGCTGCTTTTGGAGGGGAGAAAAAGGAAGTGGACAGGTGCGGATTGGGCGAGGGTGCAAACCGAAGCTTTGGAAGCGTCAATTCTTTCCCGCGGAAATGAAGTCGAGCTTCTGTCATTTTCTGAAGGTATGACAGGAACCTGGTCTCGGCGCAGCGATGGGGCATCAGGAAGGGGATGATCATGGGTTTTTTCACTGGGTACATGTGGCTGATCATCTTCCTGTGTTACGCCCTCGCCTTCTGGTACGGCTCCACTCTGGTGATCGACACTGAGGAGTACACACCAGGAACGCTGCTGCAGGTATTTACGACTTAACACGCAATGCATGTCTTACAAGTCAGAGTTTTGTTAATGCTATCTGGAAATGTAGAAAGAAAAAAGAACCAGCAAGACCTTTTCTTTTCTTTCAGGTTTTTTTCGGGGTGCTGGTTGCAGCCATGAATTTGGGTCAGGCCTCCCCGTGTTTGGAGTCGTTCGCAGCCGGCCGCGGGGCTGCGACTATAATCTTTGAGACTATTGACCGGGTAGGATCGCTTCATGATTTACATTTTCCCACTGAAAATGTTGCCGTAAATAATTGCCTCATTACACATTTTTCATTACCTTGACTTGTCGTCCCAGGAGCCAGAAATTGACTGCCTGTCAGAGGCTGGATACAAGCTTGACCGGGTCAAAGGAGATATTGAGTTTCACAATGTGACCTTCCACTATCCATCCAGACCAGAGGTTAAGGTAAAGTACTGCTTAAAATATAAGAAAGCTTCATGCATTTTTTAGATTTTATGCACACAAGGAAGCTCCAACTGAATAATTAAAGTAAAATAAATTGCATATTTATTTATTTTTGCTTTGGAGAGAAGAAACTATTTATTTTTTAAATCCTAATTATGTTTAGTCAGCTCTTATTATGCCATATAAAAAATTTTAGTTTTAAAGAGAACTAGCTGCCCTGTTCATCCAACATTTTGTCTGAATCCGTAACACAAATATCCAACAACACCAACCCCTTAAGATTAGAGTTCTGCAGTCAGCATATTTCTCGTTATGGAGCAAAGACCTGTCTGTGAGCAGATCCTGGACCAGCTCAGTGTGGCGGTGAAGTCGGGCGAGACCACCGCCTTCGTGGGGCCGAGCGGAGCGGGGAAGAGCACCGCCATCCAGCTCATTCAGCGCTTTTACGACCCTAAAGAAGGCATGGTAGGCGCAGGCCTTTGGCGTATCACACTCACAATGAACTGGTTCCTCCTCCACTGCTCCCATCGCTTCTCCTGAGGCTGAAGCTTTCCTCGACACACTCCTCCCTCCTTTCTCAGCTCTCAAAAAATAACCATCCCCTGAGGGTGACAGAGGTACATGATAATTTGTTTCATTATTCAGTTAATGGTTCCTAACAGTCTCATTTTTCACTTTTTGAAAGAACTGCACACCCTCACACACCCCGCCTTCCTCTTTTCCGGCCTATCAGAAAGGACATCGCTTTCTGAAGGTTCTCGACAAGACTGACAACTACCATTGTTGCAAAGAAACAAAAACAAGGGGAGGAAGGGGGGAGCATTCGCGTGGCACACTGCTTTAATAGCATCATCCATCAAGTTTAGCATCAGCTTCTGCTCACTGTCCCCTTTGTCCCAGGTGACGCTGGATGGTCACGACATCAAAGGCCTGAACATCCAATGGCTGCGCTCTCTGATTGGCATAGTGGAGCAGGAGCCCGTCCTGTTTGCCACCACCATCGCGGAGAACATACGCTATGGTCGACCCGGCGTCTCTATGGCGGACGTCATCACTGCTGCAAAGGAGGCGAACGCGTACAACTTCATCATGGACTTGCCGCAGGTTTGACACACAGAAAAGAGAAACAGGACAAGAAAAACTAAGAAAAAAAAAATCACGCAAGTAAGGAAATACTATTTTATAGCAAAGTGAGTTTAAAAAGTGCAATTTTCTTTTCTTTTCTTAATTCCTGCAGAAATTTGACACCTTGGTGGGTGAGGGCGGGGGCCAGATGAGCGGAGGGCAGAAGCAGAGGATAGCCATCGCTCGGGCTTTGGTCAGGAACCCTCGCATCTTACTGCTGGACATGGCGACTTCTGCTTTGGACAACGAGAGTGAAGCCGTCGTTCAGGAAGCTCTGGATAAAGTACGTCTGCCTCACGCATGCGTTCCGTTGCCAGGTGACCCAGTTACAGTCGTGACATCTGAAATACTCTGGGCTTTCTTACAGGTGCGCATGGGACGCACTACCATCTCCATTGCTCACCGACTGTCCACCATAAAGAACGCAGACGTAATTGTTGGCTTTGAGCATGGCCGGGCAGTGGAGAGGGGAAAACATAATGAACTACTGGAGAGGAAGGGGGTGTACTTCACTCTCGTCACCCTGCAGAGCCAGGGAGACCAGGCTTTGAATGAGAAGGCCCGGAAAAGTGAGTTCAGCATGTTGAAGAGATCTGGACACGTCCGCTGCCAAACACTGAGAAAGTTTCTCTTTCAAAGCCAGAACTTACTACAATAGCACAACGTCAACACAATTTATTTGCTTTCAAAACATATTAGTTATGCAAATTCCCCTTGTGCACATGAGTTGACTTTCACATGTTCTGTGTTGGCATGCTAACAGTCCCATTATTGGCATCAACAGCCCTGCTAGTGAACTTGATGGCCCAATTAATAACCTTAAACCCTTAATAACCACATTACTAACCTTAATGGCTCTTTAATGACCTTAACTGCTCCATTAGTGACATTGATAGCCCTGCTAGTGACCAATTGATCCACTGAAGGTATGATTATATAGCTTATGAGAAAAATCAAAGATTGTTCTCAAAAATTGCTAAATTGTTCTGATTGCAAATTTTTAGCCCCACATGTCATCCTCAGAACCAAAGATGAATTTTTAATAATGGCCTTAGTGCTTTTAAGACACAAAACAAGTCCAGTTTCTTTCCATTTAAGCTTTTGGGATTGTTACTTTAGTAAAAAGATTAAAAAAAATAAAAATCCAGTTCAAGCAAATTATTGTCCCTTCGACTTTTATCCCCGTGCTCAGACACTGTCAACTGAACTCACACAAATAGTAGATACGGTTTGTACTCTTCCTCTTAATCTCAGTGTCAGCTATTCTCTGATCAGGATTAGCTGATCAGAGAGCCATGTTAAATGAATCACTTTCCTTTTTCCTGTCTTCTATTAGTGGCTGAGGGTGGAGAGCCGGAGCCCGAGAGGTTAAATCTATCCAGAGCAGGCAGCTATCGCGCCAGTTTAAGGTATTGTCCACTTTCTACATCGATTGCTCTTTCACTCACTTCGAATTCGCATCCATTTGCTCAGCTTTAAAAGTGCATCTCAATAGGACTGCTCCAGCTGTCTTTTTACAGCTGAGATCGACTGTGCCACAGCAATCACCGTCACCGTAATTTAGTTAATTACCTTTTATATTTCCTTCGACATTTAGAGCGTTTAAGCTTACGCCGTCATCCAGAGCTGCTTAAATATCGTGGCGAGTGGAGAGAGAGAGAGACTTAAAGGTTCACCTTAATAAGTTCAATTACTCCATCAGTGCTGAGTAGTTATATTGTAGGAAAACACCTGAATATGTAAGCGTGCGATAAGAGAAGGTCGTCTGAGACAATTTGTTTTGAGTAGAGCTTCGATCCGCCAACGCTCCCGGTCCCAGCTTTCCAACCTGATCCCGGATTCCTCGGTTCCCGTCGCTGGAGACCTCGGCCCCAGAGCCTACTCCATGTCTCAGGAAGACAAATATAAGGTGCGTTGCGCTGTTGATGTTTAGCCTGGCCCATCCGCAGTCAGCCAGCACAGCTGACCTGTGTGTGCCTTCAGAAATCCACGCCGGAGGAGGAGCAGGAGGAGCCGGTGGAACCTGCTCCAGTTGCCAGGATTTTAAAGTACAACGCCCCAGAGTGGCCCTACATGGTGTTTGGATCTCTGGGGGCTGCAATCAATGGAGGCGTTAACCCAGTCTATTCGCTGCTGTTCAGTCAAATCCTGGCGGTACGATCTGAGAGAAGACCAGCGAAGGCCAAAGTTGTTTTTCATGATGGAACATCTTTGCAGTTTGTGTTCTTGAAAGAACAGATTTTAGTGTGTTTTCTTGTGTGAAAGACCAACACAAAGTAGTTGGAAATCTAAAAAGTGTGGCGTGTCTTTTATTTTTGCCCCTTTTCAAATGTCCGCTAATTTGCAAACCGCTGATCAGAACACTAAAGTTGTGCCTTGTGTGGCAGAAAACAAAAAGTATAGCCACAGTTTCACATGGTGGTGGCAGCATCATGCTGGTAGGATGCTTTACTTTAGCGTGAATAGGAGAGAAAATCAGAGTTAATGGGGTGAATGGAGCCAAATATAGGTTAAAACTTGGAGGAAAGTTTGTTTTAGGTCGCTGAAGATTTGGAGAGAGATTCAAGTCCCAGTGGCCCTAAAGTTAAGTTAGAAGCAGATCAAAGCATATTCATGTGTGGGAATGGACCAGTCAAAGTCCAAACTAATCTAGAGTCAGCCATTTTGCAAAGAAGAAATGAACGCCAAAAATCGAGAAGTGCGAACCCGGGAGGGACAATTTCTGAGGGCTGAATAAAAATGTACGCCACACTTTTTGGATTAATACATGAAAAAAAAATGTTTTTAATTAAAACATTACATTATTTTCCTTTTTCTTCACTATTAAGCACTACTTTGTGTTGAGCTCTAGAAACAGTAATAATATAAATTAAACAATGGACTGTTCACGTGTGGACAAGAGTGTCCATAGTGAATATTTCTTCTGCGCCTTTATGCTGTGTGTTTCAGACCTTCTCTGTGACAGAGCCCGACGCTCAGAGGAGAGAGATTAATGGAATCTGCGTGTTCTTCGCCATGGTCGGAGTCGTCTCCTTCTTCACCCAGATGCTGCAGGTAGAGCAGCAGCACGCTCCGACAAGACTGATCGCTCCGCAGTTTTTCTTCTGCAAAAGTAGTCAGAACAGAACACTCTCACGTTGATAAATGAATGCATTTATTGAATAATAAAAAAAAAGAAGCTTCACCCCGTCTCCTTGGGAGAGGAATATCGAGTCCTGGGAGTCTATAAGTCAGAAAAGAGAGGTTACACCATGTTAGATTGAATAAAAACCTTTCCTGTCTGCGTGCGACTGCAGGGTTACGCGTTTGCCAAGTCTGGAGAGCTGCTGACCCGCAGGCTGCGGCGAATTGGGTTTCAGGCCATGCTGGGCCAGGAAATCGGTTGGTTTGACGATCACAGGAACAGCCCCGGAGCCCTGACCACACGCCTGGCGACCGACGCCTCGCAAGTGCAAGGGGTGAGTTGCAGCCTTGGATAACAGTAAATAATGATTTCCATTTATTCCCATTTTAATGGAAATAAATTTAACCATTTAAATTTAAATGGTGAAATTTAAATTGATAAAATTTTAATCGTTAAATGATTAATCTATTTAACGATTAATCATTTACAAAATTAGTCGACGATTAATTCCGAAATCGATTCCTCACAAATGATCCGGTTAATGGTTTCAACCGAAACGATTCGTATCGTTTGAGCCGGTAATTCTAACCTTTCTGGATTCCTCTCCAGGCCACAGGCTCCCAGATCGGCATGATCGTCAACTCCCTGACCAACATCGGCGTGGCCGTCATCATGTCCTTCTACTTCAGCTGGAAGCTCACGCTGCTCATCCTCTGCTTCCTGCCCTTCATCGCGCTCTCCGGTGGATTCCAGGCCAAGATGCTCACGGGTTTCGCCAAGCAGGACAAGCAGGCCATGGAGTCAGCCGGGCAGGTCAAAATAAATAAATAAATATATATATATGTACAGTTTTTTCACATGTAATTGGAACATATTTGTCAGAATAGTCTGAAAATGTCATCATTCAGATAGTACAAGACAAGTCAACCAGTGTCATCACAGCAACCTTAGTAACCTTAAAGGTGTCGACTGACATCTGCTGTCTAACCCACATTTGGCTGATAAGAGAAGACTTGACAGCAGTGTCTATTTTAAGCTCCATGTTGGAGCTTCTTCATAAAAAAAAACAAAACCAAAGACGTCTCACTTGTGAGCAGAAAAAGTGTTTCCTCAGCCTCAGCCTGAGCCACCCAAGCTTAAAACTTAATGTGCTTGAAGGGCACAGAGTAAAACAACAAAAGAAAAACACAACAATACAGTAAGAGTTCAAAAACGTGTTCAAAAGTCAATTTACTGTGAACTTTCTTTGTGCCATGTTAATTACACCAATGCAGCGAACCCCACCCATCCAAGTTAAGTGGATTAGATGAAAATTTAATGATCCCTGTGGGGGGAAAATTGGCTTACTGTGGTCTCAATAGGAGAGGATACAGATAAGAACCGAGCCACTGCCTTATCTAGATCTCACTCTGCCTCACACATTAAAAGAAACGCGAAATTAGGAACGGCTCCTCCGCTCTGTCTGTCCTTTAATCTCTCGACTCTCCTCTTTTTTTTTTTTTTTATTTGCTTGGCAGATATCAGGCGAGGCCTTAAACAACATCCGCACCATCGCCGGCCTGGGGAAGGAGCGCAGCTTCGTGGAGACGTACGAGGAGCACTTGACCGCGCCCTATCAAGCGGCCTTGCAGAAGGCGAACGTCTACGGCGCCTGCTACGGCTTCGCGCAGTGCGTGGTCTTCTTGACGAACGCCGCGTCCTTCAGGTTCGGAGGCTACCTGGTGGAACAAGAGGGGCTCCATTTCAGCTTGGTGTTCAGGTGGGAGACCTCCAAATATCAGTGAGCTTTCATTTTCTGAGTTAAATCAAGAGTCGTCGCATTGGAAAACAACTCTTAAAAGGACAGAGAAAAGAAACACAAGTCATGAATGTATTATTATTATTATTATTATTATTATTATTCTAATAAATGTGTGTTTTGCAAACATTGCACTTTATATAAAACTTGACTTAATATAAGGGTTTAGTTTAAAGCTTACACATGTTAGAATAGCTTAGTCAAAGTCCAAATGGATTTTAATGGATCTCTTAAATTCTTAAGAATTTTAAATTATTTCGATCAACCCCAGAAGGCGGGAGATTGCAAGGTATTAACTCAAGAATACAAATACATTCTGCTTCCTTCATTCACAGTCACGAATGACATGTTGATTAAATCCCTTTAAAAAGGTTGAATATTACGATGTATGATCTCCTTTGGAAGGTGTTGAATTTATGTGCTGTTGTATTTTCAGTCACAAGCCATCAGAAAAATACTTGTCATGTTAGGAGTCTGAATCACTGATAAAAAAAATAAATAAAAAGATGACAGATCTATGAAAAATGTCATCCGAGATAAAACAACATATCACCGTTTGTCTCAGGGTGATCTCCGCCATCGTCACCAGCGGCACCGCGTTAGGCAGAGCCTCGTCTTACACTCCGGATTACGCCAAGGCCAAGATCTCAGCGGCGCGCTTCTTCCAGCTGCTGGACCGCGTGCCTCCAATCAGCGTCTACAGCAACAGGGGAGAAAAATGGGTACGGAGGCATGTTATTGTTCTGCGTTGCATCCCCACGGAGACAGCAAAAGCAGGCAGACTCGATGCAAGTCTTATCATCTGCAGTTTGTTTTAGATCAAAGGAAAGAAGTGCGTGGGTTTGTTGGAAAAGAGGAGACAAAAAACAAAAAAAAAAGTCACTTTATAAAACATAACCTTTGGGCTCTGTTTCCACTTTCTGTCATGTTAAGGATAACTTCCAGGGGAATCTTGATTTCATCGAGTGTAAGTTCACCTACCCCACCAGGCCCGACATCCAGGTCCTGAACGGCCTGAACGTCTCGGTGAAGCCCGGTCAGACGTTAGCCTTCGTGGGCAGCAGCGGCTGCGGGAAGAGCACCAGCGTCCAGCTGCTGGAGAGGTTCTACGATCCGGATCACGGCAAATTGGTGAGGAAAACCAGTGACATCTGACTACTGAGTGTCCACCAGTTTCATTGTGGGTACGGTCCCTCCAAAGGTATTCATAGCCATGAAACCTTCCCACATTTTCTCACGTTTTAACCTGCCACCACTTTACCACTACAGCTACTGCTGACCTTTTTTTAAATGCCACGTTTTGAACTTTCAGACGACTAAACGTTATGTATGATCACTCTAATGAGGCTCATCATAACTGGAAATAACTCGCGATGTTTCATATCAAGGAATAATTGCTAGACTTTCAGCATGTGTGCTGATGTATGTGTTCCACGTTACTTCAGTCCACCCAGTGAAAAATGCTGAGTGAATCCTCTTTAAAATGTGTAGCCCTTGTTCCAGTGGGCTGTCTTTGTGCCAGGTAGAAATCTCTGCCAAGAATCAAATGGTCTTAATAGCGACGGAAATGGTTTTGAAAGCATGATGCCTTAATTGTCCGTCTGATACTCAAAGAGGACGGAATCACCTCTGCGAAGATAGGAACTAAATTACAGTAGAGATTGAGCTATGATAGCTCATTATGCGGATTGTATTTCCAGCCCACGAACATTAAATCACTTTCAACTAATGGCAAAATCAATTTCCTTCCCGCAGCTGATTGACGGCCATGAGTCAACCCGCGTCAACGTGCCCTTCCTTCGTTCCAAGATCGGCATAGTTTCCCAAGAGCCCATTCTGTTTGACTGCAGCATTGCGGAAAACATCAAGTACGGCGACAACTCGCGGGAAATTGGCATGAACGAAGTCATCTTGGCTGCCAAGAAGGCCCAGCTTCATGACTTTGTGATGGCGCTCCCAGAGGTACTGTAGATTTTCAGTATATGTTCAGAAAAGTGGTTAGCATTGAATGGTATTAGGAACCCATTGGGCAATAGGTGGGGCGTTCACCGTAGGTAGGTTTCTCAGAAACATATCCAGAGTTACCTTCTTTGGAATGAACTTTTTACCGTGTAGCAAGAAGACCCAAGTCTTTGCATGAAGCACAGTGCTACACTATACCAGATAAGATTCAAATCCCAGACACTAATGTTCCAAGAACGCAACAAGTTCCGCCATGTCAGACTTCAAAAACAGTACATAATGCTGAGATTTAGTGAAAATGCTTGGATAATAAAACTCACAACTGCTGGCTCCTTTTCCAGCGAACTAAAAAGTGAAAACAGTTTATGCCATAGTCCTTGCCTCGCTCATGTTCTTAGAGCAACTCAATGGGTGCAGGTGGTTTCTTCTAACAACACAAAGCCATTTTTTGCAGACTTATTCTGTAGTTTAAACACTAGATTATCAAAACTCTGTACTAATATTCACCACCTACTTTAGTTGGGTAGATTGCTTGATGAACACATGCCAAGCACAAAGCAGAATGAAGAAGAAATGGTATTTAAGTGACTTCCACACGAGTCTTGGTATTTCATAAGCGGAGGTTTTGCGTTTGAAATGTCTTGCTGATGGCAGAGGGTAGAAGAAAATGCTCGAACTGATTTCAGAGAATGAAAAGGCATCAGTAGCTCAACCAACCACTGATTACAGCAACGGCCTTTTGTGTAAAGGGAGTTCTTGTCCCCTCCTCATTCCATAGAAATACGACACCAACGTGGGCTCCCAGGGTTCTCAGCTGTCTCGTGGTCAGAAACAGCGCATCGCCATCGCCAGGGCGATCATACGCGACCCCAAGATCCTGCTGCTGGACGAGGCCACCTCGGCTTTGGACACGGAGAGCGAGAAGGTAGGGCTTCGGTAATCCCAGGGGGCTCCGTTTTCCGCCAGCGTGGCGCAGCTGGCTCAGTGTTCTCCGGGCACTGCAAGCGAAAAGGGCAGGCAGTTAATTATTATCATCGTTAACATCATCATCATTCATCATGTCTATTATTATCCCAAGCTACTTACAGTACATCCCAACCCTCTGGTGGAGCCTCTCTCGCATGAATATTATCTGTAGGCCTTTGCAGCAGCTTTTCCATCTCAAAGGGTTGAACCATGCAGAGAGACCGCTCCACTGGAACATTCTAATGATAGTAATCAACACATGATTGTGAAATTGCTATAATTGTGATAGTTTTGTCTGCTTTGTGGGAGATTAGATGATGGCTCCTGCCTGTAAGTAGGTGTGTGTGTGTGTACGGCGTTTCGACACACGTCAATGTATTTGTATTTACATGCGTGTGCAATTCAATGGCAATTACAGACCGTGCAGGAAGCCCTGGACAAAGCCAGAGAGGGACGGACGTGCATCGTCATCGCTCATCGCCTGTCCACCATTCAGAACTCTGACATCATCGCCGTCATGTCCAGGGGCTTCGTGATCGAGAAGGGGACACACGACCAGCTCATGGCCCTGAACGGGGCTTACTACAAGCTGGTGACGACGGGAGCGCCGATCAGTTAACTGGTCACAGGCGCAGCAGGAAGTGCTCCCTTGGAGATAAGGACTGAAAGCGTGCCCAGCTTGACATCAAGCAAACAAAAAGGGGGTGGAAAAGCCAATTGTTGCGGTATTTATTTTGATGATGCGGTCTTGAGACAAAGATGTAGATTTCAGAGGAGGAAAATCAAGAGATGTGCTTTTTTCGGTGATTAATGTGCAATGGAAGAATATGTTTGTTGTTGTTTTTATTCTTTGCATTTTAGTGCGAGTCAGTGTATCCTTTCAAGCCATTTTTGTGTAAGAATTTTAATTATTTTATTTTTTTTACTTTTGTTCCGCAAACATAACTTGACAGATTTGTGATGGATGATAATGAAAGTTATTCGAAAGTGAGAAGATTTTAATTTCCTGTACGGCAAGTGCAAAAAACAAAAAAAGAAAAACGAGTGACTTAGAATGGTTAAAATCAATGACATAAAACCAGCCTACATATATTTTTATTTTTCATTTATTATGTATTTGTTTGATACTGAAATAAAGCTTTGACCTGTCATGAACCTAGAATCAACAATCGAATTTAATCAAGTACCATCGTTAAATTCTTAACTAATTATGCTTCAAAGGTCACTCTAAACTGGTGGTTTTTAGTCTAGATTTAAAGGAAGTCAGTGTTTCAGCAGTTTTGCAGTTTTCTGGACGTTTGTTCCAGATTTGTGGCGCAGAGAAGCAGCTTTCTCATTTGGTTCTGGCTCCGGGGATGCAGAGCAGAGCCAGAACCAGAAGATCTGAGAGGTGTGGAAGGTTGATACAACAGCAGACCTGTAATGTATTGTGGTGCTAAGCCATTCAGTGAATTATAAACTGCTGCTACTGCTTCCCAATAACGCTCACAGATTTATCAGGAAGTCTGCGAGCTATTAAAGATACTTTAATAGCTACAGTCCCTTTTTAGTTAAGATTTGTGCCAGATCCATCCACACCATCATCCATGTGATTTTTCAATAACACACTGTTAACTCCTAATTCAGCTACTTTTAAAGGAGGTTATGCAGAAAAGCGTGAATACATAATTGAGTGTTAGATTGCTTGATGCACTTTGGCTTTCTTAAGGTACAGAACATAATTCAGCCAGAATATGATTCCTCAATTTTTCAGTTTTGCTTTAAGCTCCCTTCGGAGCATCAACAGGAAGCCATTTACTTCTTTCAGCCATTTCAGCTTAATGCATTCCCATCACAGCTTATGTGCACAACCTCCAAGGTAGCACAAAAGTAAATACATAATAATTAAACATGCAGGTCTGGTTAAAAGCAAAAAAAAAAAAAAAATCATGACAAAAGAGTAAATACTGATTTAAGAACATGACTGCAATCACAGAAGACTTTATACTGAAGCATATGGTGAATATATATATATATATATATATATATATATATATATATATATATATATATATTTATATAATAATACATTAATACATATATATGTATATATATATATGAATAAACTGCCTTTCACTTCATATAATCTGTGGGGAAAAAAAACGTTTTTACTTCATTAAAATTCATTAAAATGCAGTGTCAGAGCATTGGATTATGGTTTTCATGACAGAATTCAGGGACTGTCGGTGGCGCAGTCGAACAATGCAATTGTCTCGTGCGCCGCCTTCTGGTAGGAGTGAGGAAAGGTAGCTGCCGTAAGGTAAACTTTATCTTTTATGAAATATAAAGCACATAAAAAATAGCAGTTGTGTGCAGCCACGACTTTCCTCGTGTGTTGCCTTTTAAAAGTGAAGGAGAAAAAATTAAAATAAAATGCGTACAGGAAAAGAAACCGAAGCGAGCTACGCTTCCCACTGATTAACTTGGTCCTTCAGCTGTGTACTTCTCACATGAAAGAGGTAAGTACCGGGTTGAGGTGTATAAAACATTTATATTTCCCATATTACGTCTTTATTCATATTTTCAGCTTAAAAGTAAATGAGAAAGGATGTTATATCGTGTTTTTGTGAAAACGGATACTTTCTTTCTGTTGAGGTCCAGTGTTAGCCTCCACGACAGCTGCGTCATAATTTTCTAGTTTTAAAGTAATTTTATGTAATATTTGAAAAAGAAATCACTCTCAAATTTTGCTTTCGGCTTTGTAGTTGTTTTTTTTTTCAAAGTATTTTGTGAATTACGCATTTAAATTCTTCTTAATACATATTTTAGCAAAAAATGCTACTCGCGAGCGGCTGTCATTTTCAAAATGAGCGGAAAAAGCTGGGTCACGTGATTTTAGATGAACCCTGAATGACATTTAAAATGAGATATTTTAAGTTTTTTCTTAGTTTTAGAATTATGGAGCTAAATCATGGCCATTTTGTTTGTTTAAAAAAAAAAACACAAAAATGTAATGAGAATAGGAAAGAAAGATAATTTATTTTAGCCTGTTTTTGCTATTTCATTATTTTACTTTTAAATGCATAGTTGAGTCAAGTGTTCTTTTTTTTTGACCAGGGATTCACCTTATTTTTTGAAGCTGAAAATTGTTATTCTGTTCTAAATTAGTTTTTGACCTTCAGTTTTTTTTTTCTTTTCCCAATTTCATGTGAATTTCTTTCAGATGCAAATCCGCGAGTCCTGGTCTGGCATGAATGAACAGCAAAACTCGATGGAGGGAACAATAATATTAATAATAATGGACAGAATGAGTGGCAGCAGAAGACGGAGCAACAAATTTCTAAAAGCCAAAGAAACGGGTACAAGCCCTAATCTATCTTTGCTCAACTGTCAGCACGGTTTGCTGCACTTTATTATGTATTCACACATACATAACAGCAATTTTTATGTAGTAAAATTGGTACCATTCCAATTTTCTGAGCCTGAAGTTTGGGTTTTCATTATGGGAGCCATAATCATTAAAATGACAAGAAACAAAAGCTTGAAATATTTCACTGTATTTGTAGTAAATCCTAATAATACACTAATCTAACTTCCAAAAAATATTCAACTGTTTCATGATGCACAATATTTTCTTAATTGTAACTGTTACAGGGAAGCTTGCTGACTGCTTCTGAAAGACGCTGGTTAACTAAGATACACATTGAAAATAATTGCATTTAAATACTGACATTGTAGCAACAGAGCTGCAATAAAAGGCGGCACTTTATAAAGCCGTCTGCTCGTTCGGGGGGGAGGCATGGTGCGGCTTTCTGCTGTGTGAAGATAATGCTGGATGGCAGCATTTCAGGGCTAAGCCGCTCGAACAGCAGCCGCTCTCCCTCACGCTTCTGTACATAAACAACGGCATGACGGAGGAGCACGATAGAATAACACAGCTGCTTAAGAACTCAGCGACTTAATGTGTGACAGGACTCCCATCAGGCAGCCCGCTTCCACAGGTTGTGATGCTGCTGCTCGTGACAGCCGCGTAGTCAGAGTGCAGGTGTCAGAGACACTCCATCAGTTAGCGGTAATATGTGATCACACCACACTGACCTCTGGGAAATTGAGTCTTTAATCACGACCACTCGAGATCCAGCCTTCCAGTGAATTAGCATTCCTGAGATGCGATCTCATCTGTCGGCTTTGACTGCCAATTCGTTCAGTGAGGGGACACTGTTTGACTTTGCGGCATGTTATGTCGATTTGATTCTGATTGATGGAAACGGGCCCTGGAGGCTGACTGATGTCTCTTTTCAATGTGGAAATAGTAAGCAATGTCATTTAAAGCTAACGGTTAGTCTGAGACGAACTCAGTAATAAATTGAGTTCAAACTGTAAACTTAAATAACACCAATGTGGTTATTTTATGGACACAAACTGTAGTCCTGTTTGGAAAGGATGATTATTTACACAGGAAAAGAAGGTAGTAGGCGGTGCGCCACCAATGGTCTTCCTGTGAGAAACATCGTCTCTGGTGAATTTACCTAGAGTCAGTAAAGATCCTCTAGTACAGTCCCAATGCTTAACAATACTTTAGATTAATATGTGTGTCATTTCCTGTTGCCACTGCAAGAGAAATATGTGAATAAGTACACACACAACTTTTATGTCTGCTTTTAGTTAAAAATGAAAAAGCTGACTGAGCTGCTTGCTCATGTTATAGCAATATTACCCCTGAAAAACAAATAAAAGTGGTTTGCTCTTGGTTCAACAGCTGCAAATGGGACTTAGAATAATTTTGTGCAGCCACAATTGAAAAATTACTTCTGGAGTTTTTGTTGGTGTGTACACGTTTTAATTAAAGCAAATGATGATGTACATTATGGCTATGTGTAGACTTCAACAGAATCAGCTTTATTCATCAAGTTTGTGCAAACAGAAATGGAATTAGACTTCAGTTTCATTTTGCTTTCAATGAAAACATTTTAAATGTTTTCATGACCACAGATGTCATGATGGTGCATTTGAAGTAGGGTGGGAAATGAGACTACGTCCTTTATTTCAAAATACGAGTCTCAAACATAGTCAGAGGGTGTAAAACACTTTCCTTCCTATCTAATTCGTATAATAATAGCATAAACTTCACCAGATAAATTTAAATGCTGATGGTGATTGGATAATGTGTCACGAGACAGATTTCACCATAATGGTATGTTTTATATATCGTTAATAAGCTTAAATTTGACTTGTGAACACGAACTACCTTCTTATTGTCCTGAATTATTTTATAGATAATTAGTTTTGTCTTTTCTCTCCTCCAGCAGAACATGAGCGGCCACTACATCCCCACTAATGAGAGGAAACTAATTGGCTCATGGGTGCATTAAATCATGTTTCAATCTGGAAACGTCCCCTTACAACAGAGGAGACTTCCTGTGAGTGTTCACACGTCCTGGTTGGTCGGCAGGAGAAAAGGTAAGTTTCATCTTTGATCTGTGGATGAGCCTCAGTTCAATCAGACTAAATGATTTTCCTGTTGTCGACCGATCTCCTGTTGTCGCCAGTGAAGTGTCCACTTCACTGGCGACAAATAAATCACTTCTGAAAATACAATCCTGACCTTTGGGGGAAACAGAATGGGTGGCGCAGTGACAGGAACGGAATTAAACATGGCTGCAACCAAAACGACGCTTGCTCCAGATTAGCTTTGCGTTTAATCTTTCTGTGTTTTGTTCCACTCATGCGTTAACATGGCAGAGCATGTGCATCATGAACAACATTAAAAAGTGTCGAGGGCGCATTCATTTTCACTGCATGGCACTCAGGCATGCTCTGACACAAAGAACCAAAGTAACAGGATTTCTTTGCTTTAGACTGGAAAATGGACGTTAGCTCCAAAAGAACATAATTTTTCAATGACACATACTAATCGCTTTTATTACAGCAATAATTGTTATTGCTGCTGTTACTAAGTAATTGTTGCCATAGGGACGATGAGGACCTGACGTTCTGAATGTAAGTTAGATATTGATTTAAACTGATTGACTGTGATGATCTCAGCTGCGTATTGCTTTCCTAGGGAGGTCAGACTCTTGAAATTGTTAGTACCGCTGAGCAAACGATCAGTCATGTTTCCCAAAGACACCTCAGACTTTGTATCTGGTTCAGGATTGGTTTAATGTGTCTTCTGTTCCAGATATTTCTGTTGTGGTAGGTCTTTGCACTCAAAACAATCTGTCTTTGGAACAATTTTTGTTTTAGGATGAACAATACGACTGGAGGCAGCAACCTAAATCTGAGGAAAGGAGATCATGACCAAGGTCATGCTAATACAGCAACAGATGGCTCTGGCGGAGGCAGCGACTTAATATTCAAGGTGACAAGGTTGTTTAATATAACGTCTTTTAGGTTAGAAAATTTATTGTTTTTTGTTTTTAGTTTTTTGTGTTTTTTGTCCATATAAAACATCTGCTAGCATCCCTAAATCTTATTAGATTAGATTTAGAACTGATTTCCATGATAAGTAGCTACAGCAGCAATTTGTATTTCCTCAGTGTTTTAGCCAGCTGAATGATAGGTTGTGAAAATAAGTATTTTAACTTTCATACCAACATTAGTATTAGTTTAAACAGATATTTAGGGCTTGTCATTCTGTGAAAACTTCTTCTCAAAATTGCATTCTAACAAGTTCTAACCCTCACAAGTGAAAGAAGAGCAGTTAATATGTTTGAAAGTGAGACTTTTAGCTACTTCCATTCACTAGCGACATGTTTTACTCTACCGTAAGATGGCTTGTTGATAGAAAATATTTAGATAATACATTTAAAATAGAGCAAAGAATAGGAAACACTTCAATGTACCAATGCTGATCTAAACTGGAGCAGAAATCACATGTAGCTGAATGCTTCTAGAGTTCTTGAGCTTTTAAATCTCTATGTAGGGTGCCGATAGGATAGATCTCCATGTTAATGTTCTCAGACAACATTTCTCCTGACTTCCATCTCCTTATTTGACAAATTTGATACCTTTGCATTGGTGTTAAAAACTTTGCTATCGCTATTGTTATTTTTGATGGGCATTGTATTATACATTGATACTTTCGGGGCAACTTTCTAATCACACTAATGACTATCAATATGCAACAAACAAGCATCTGGTTTACTATAAGCAGCTCCTTCTAAATCCAGTTTGCTTTTATTATGACTGTCGCGTTCTCTGAATTTAAGAGATAAATAATCCTGATCATAAATGCGGCTCATAGATGATTATCACCGGGTTTTCTTGTTAAGATTCTTATTGAATGTGTGGCCTTGGGTCTATTCTACCAGATGTACTGTCTACATGACCCATTCTCAGTGAAGCAAAATATTTAAAGGTTCTATCATTTGTTGCTGGAGTTCTGCAGTTAGTCTGCTGCATTTGGTCTGTTTTAACTTTTTGCTTTGTATCTCGGTGTGGCAGCCTTACAAAACAGCAAAAAATAAATACATTTCAAGTGTAGTCAATATAGCCGGTAAGATAATTGGCTCAGAGAAAATATTTTCTTGGTTTTTTTTTAAATTTGGCAAACTGTGAGGCAGGTAAGGTCATTTTTAAGGAGGTAATTTGTTCCTCTCCGTTCTGGTAGGTGGTACAAGGCTCCGAGGGCAAAGTGCAATAGATTTTTTCTATTTTGCACTCAAGCTGCCAGATCCTCCACCGCTGACTTCATCCTCTTCCTGTCAACACTTCATGGGGAGAAGCAAGAGGAAAGCTCCAGATTTTAAGGTATGTACTTTGAAGGTCTTTTGTGTCAATAGTTGGACTAGCCAACTACTTTCTTCCAAAAATAGTTTCAAAATGTACGTGCATCGGACACCCGATGTAGAGAATGGTGACAAACACAAACTATTTGTAAGGATAACCTTTATACGCTGTCCGAGAAGGGTCAACAAAAAGCAAAGGTCCATTGAGTGTGATCAGTTTCCTCTATCCAACATTGTTTTCTTCTCTGGTTTTATGCTCATTTATAAACGGCCATATTTGCAGGTCAAAAATCAATAAAGTGTATCAGTGTGTCGTATTTCTTTATAGCAAGCTCAGACAAACCAATTTCTTCTCCCCCACTGCTCTCAGTAAAAGAGAAAGCGATACAATCATAAGAATATTTGTCCTGATTCTCCCCTCACTTCACCTGTCCTAAACGCCTCCCTCGCTCTCCACGGCCTCACCGCTTTCTGAAAAAAGTGAGTCAACAGAAGTCGTGAGAGAAAGCTGAACAATGTTGAGCTGGAACAAAAGAAGTTGTTTTGTTAGACTTCTGCAAAAAGGACATTAATTGTGAGGTTTTAATTGACTGAAAATGACATGTTGTCTTATAAATAAAGGTCATTGTGGACGTTTGCACATTTACGGTCCAGTATGGCAAATTAGAAAAAATTTAAAAGATTAATTGGATGAATGAAGCTACCAATTTTCTTTGTGCAGTAACATTTTTCTAAGACATTAAGTCCGATTGGATCCCTACGAGTCTCCACTGTCTGGTTTTACTGTTGACTAGCCACATAAGTTGTTAGCATCATCGTGAACAAAAACTATTACAGTCAGATCTAGCTTGACTCTTTGAAAGAATTATTTAAATACTTTTTAATTAAGTAGTTTTCATTCTCATAATGTGTTCCCATACTTGTTAGTCTGCTGTTTTCAGCAGACTTGCTATAAAAAAGTCACCAAATGTTTCAATGATGTATTAATGTAGATAAATCCAAAGCGTTTTCCTGCTGATATTCATTTTGTGAGTTTTAATTTCTTTTAAACCGCTAAAGTCAGCAAAAAAAAAAAAAAAACAGCGAGTGAAAAACCTATTTTTTTTCCCATTTTGAGCAAATTTATGGCAACATCACTGTAAGTAAGGCGTCATATTACTGAGAACCATCTGCAGATCTCCCTTCAAATAAATCCAGTTGTTGATTTTTAATTCTGTTTGCCCAGCTGTATTCGATTTCTTGATAGAAATGTAGCAAAGGAGGTTTTCAGAATAATCTACTGAAAAATGACTTTTTATCTGGTTGTAGCAAAAATGTATGAAATAGAGCTGGATGCCTTTAACCATCTTTTTATTCTGTATAATACAAGCGCTTGATCGAAGCACGGTTTGTGTGTTTTACGGGGGTATAATTGCTTTGCCGGGTCTATTTGCATAGGTAATTAGTGGTGACAGACATTGGTCTTTTTCTGTTTTTAATCAGCCGCCTGAATGGCAACGAGGGAAGGAAATTGCTGAGAGTGATTGTGGGCTACCCTCTCAATTTGTCACAAACATCCTGAGAAAAGTAAATACACAGAAAATGTAGTAAAAAAAACCAAACAAATTATGCAATTAAACGCTTTGTAGCTTCTGTGTCGGCCAGAAAGTTGAATGAAAAAAATTAGATGGAAAATAGAGGAGCTTTTTTTTCTTAGAGGGATTTTTGTAGAAACTTAACCTACAACAACATTAAAGTGTCGACCAGGTTTGGTGATTCCATCTGGGCAAGTCTCCTTCTTTTCCTGCCATCCAAATCAGTTTATTAATTTAAAAGCCACAAATCTCTGTTTTATAAGGATTTAATTTGTTTCTATAGAAGAAAATAATGTTGAAGTGGAATTAAAACGATTAAATAACTGTGTCTGGATAGTGTTGGTAGTTTCCTTGGTAAAAGTACAAATAATAAATAATTGTTTGAATCAGACAGATACTGTCTGATTCTGCAATTTTAAGCTTCAGTGTTTGTTCAACATATAACAGGACATAAAATAATTGTGACAGTTCTTCATAACTGCAGTGACATTTGTGAATAATGCGTTTTCCTTCCTCTTTTTTATGATCTTAATTGAAATCCTTTGCAGTCAGATTAAGATTAATATATTGCACAGCTTTAGTTTCATGGATGGAAAAGGGCCTGAATTCAAATGCAAGTCACAGTTTTCAGACTTTTCCATCGTCACTAGAAAATAATGCTCGTAGCATGACAAATTTGGAAATAAACTAAACAGATACGAACGGTTTTGCAAGGAGTCGAAAGAGTTTCATAGAAATTGGATGTAGAATGTTTTAGGTCTTCAATAGTCCAACAAAATGTTTTTGGCAGCGGTTTTAAACGTGTTTAAGGTGTTAGATAAGTGTGTTGTTGTTGGGGCCATAAAGAAGGCCAGAGTTGCTCATTTGACTGAGTTTATCACGTCTTGTGATTATCTCCCTTTAAGCCCTCGCATTGTCTTTAATGCTACAGGCGAGGAAGAGTAACTGCCCTCCCGCCTTCGATAAAATACACGCCAAAGTCGAAAGAAGGATGCTGACTTTCAACAGCCGCCCACCAGGGTTATGAGCTTTCCTCTTATACTTCCCAAAGTTCCTGCCGTTTGACTGCCTTTAAATAAAACCACACCATCTCTGCAGAAAATAATATGATCCATTTTCCCCCACATTCACTCACTGGCCCCAAACGGCGCACGCCTGGCCCCTTCGCGTCGAGTCTAAATAACAGCAGCTATTAATCTTGCAGACACTTGAGGCCTG
Organism: Poeciliopsis turrubarensis; assembly: GCA_010277015.1. Taxonomy (NCBI): domain Eukaryota; kingdom Metazoa; phylum Chordata; class Actinopteri; order Cyprinodontiformes; family Poeciliidae; genus Poeciliopsis; species Poeciliopsis turrubarensis. Next base: position 418,859 of record VMRN01000161.1, on the reverse strand, counting down.
ATTGGATTTTCCGCGCAGCTCGTCTTGACACACCGCAGGATTTCTCATCTATTCAGGCGTCACCTTGTCAGATATTTATTTATTTGCTCGCTGCATACCTGCATTCAGCACCTGGGAGCTGCGTGATGAATGGGGAAAAAGTGCTGTAAGACCTCGCTTATCAGTCGCCGGATGGTCTGGGGAGAGAGACGGGTGAAGGAAATGAGACAATTACAGGAGGTCAAGCAGAGCAAAACCTGGATGGAAATATGGAGCTAAAGCTGGTTTCAGTTGCAGTGTTCAATAATTATGTAATGTTATTACAAGTTAAACTCCATGTTTAATTTTATTGTTGTGCTTGACAAGAAGCAGGAAGACTTTGTTGTCTATTTAGTCTTACCTGATAAGCCTCCGGTCACTAGGTGGCAGCAGTGTTCAAATTCAGCATGTCTGTGGATCCTTAAAAAGTCTTAAATTAAAAGTAAGTTGGCCTTAAATATGTTCAGTTTTCTGTCAGGCAAAAAAATTGAGTCACAGGCAGACATCATTGTGTTGTGACTCACTGTTGGCCTACCATTGCTAGCCACTTGTTTTGCATCTATCATGGCTAAGTGCAAATTTAGTGCCAGTTGGTCAGATGAAGTTCAAATGTTTCTTTGCAGACACAGATCTTAAATCTTACTGTGTTAAGTGTAAAACAAAACAACAAAAATCCAGTGAATGATTTGACTTTCTCCTTTGAGCGTCTTTTAGACAGAGGAGTCTGGATTAAATGTTACTTATTGAGCTAATAAACTGAATTTGGACATTGTTTTGAGACTGAAAGCAAAAAAATTAGCTCATTTCATTAATCTGTTTTGATAATCAGCTTTCGGAATGCTGATAACTGCTTTGTACAGATACATTAAATATCAGATTTTTGATAGCACTTTTTGTGAGTAAATTACAGTCATTTACTTTAATGCAGTAAGATTTTCATAAACAGATCCATTGCATTCTGGTCCATTTCATAAGCAGTCTGTAAGAAAGGATATTATCAGTTCGACGTCGTGAAGGACGATACTGAAGTGTTTATATGTGAATAAGAATGTGCAAGGTCAGCTCTTGTGTGCTGCACCACTTCACAATTGTAAGCTATTTGCTCGTCTTCAGTTATGAAACATTAGTAAAATACATATGTAGGTATTTTTTCCTGAAACAATCTTGTGATTGCGTTTGAAAATAAAAACCCTTGTGTTTGTTGAATACACTCTGCATTTTGTGTCGACAAGTTCACAGACATGTCAGACAAAGACAAAGGCAAAGTCGGGCTGTCTCTCTAAACCCAGAAATATCATGTCTGCCAAGCAAGCCTCATGGAAACGGCCTTGTTTTTAGCTTTTTTTTTTTGCATCCAGCGACGTGTTTCCTTGTCAGCAACATGGAAACAGCCAAAACAATCTCTCCTTCATCTGCCGAGGCTTTCCTAAGCCGCGCGGAGCGAGCCGAATCAGACGGGAGGAAGCGGCAACACAGTAGACGGAGGCTTAAGCCTGCCTCCGACTTTCAGAGAGGCGTTGGCGACACGTCGGGAGCTTCTGGGAGACGGATTTAGAGCCGGGATATAAAAACAAAACATAGAAGGGAAAGAGACAAAGAGACAACAAGTTAAGAGGAAAATAGAGTTGGAAAGTATCGTAGTAGAAATGCACACAGCTTGATGCGCAATGTGAGTTTCCCACAACACCTTACAGTGGCTAATGACGGCTCTGTTGTAGCTCCATATGAGGCCTTTGTCTTCTTTATCACAGAGGTCAACTTGTGACCTGAAGCAGAAACAAGAGCAATAAAACTCCTGCTGGAAGCTAATCGGAGCCGGTCAGGGGCTAAAAAGATGCTGTTTTTGTACTGGCCAGGAAAGGAGAAGTTCGGCTGTGGCGGCTGGATCTCTCCTGGTTTGGCGTTTTAAAAATGGAGCTTATTCAGATCATGCTGGGAATTAAATGAGAACGTTCACACTGCTGCCTTATCTGCCAGTTCAGCGTTGCCACAGGAAACGCAAGAAAATGCCGGAGCCTGCTGTGAAAAATTTAAAGGAGGAAAATGGATAACTTTGAAATAAAGAGAATAGTCTCCCAGCAACTGCACTGCTTACTAATTATAGTGAGAATAATTGTGTTTGTTGATTCCAAAGACGAACTCAATTATTACAAAGCTTGGTGCTTGCAGAGGAAAAAGCAGGCTCATCTTCCCGGGTCAGGAAGTTTATTCTTAGTCTTTGGTTACCAAATTCAGAAGAGTTTTGTTTTTCACCAACATTTTTTCCAGAACATTGTTTGCATTCAGAGTGACCTAACCAGGACTTCCACTGAATTCAATTGAAATAACTTTTATTTGTTCCCAAGGGGCAATTTCAGTTTACCAGTTGTTCTAACTGTAGTTGCTGTGTTATAGCGCCATCGATTGGCCCGGCATGCCCACTACATCGCTCTCAGTGGTATCTTTAATTGTTTACAAGAATTTATCATGTTGGTCTTTGTGTAGATTGATGGTTGCTTTTGGTGGTGGCAGGATCGTACTGTAGGAATGATTTGTTTTTGTATTTTTTCAGGAACAAAATCTGTTGGAGGCTGGACAAAAAATAACTTCAGACCATTTTTGTGTTGATTAATCATGTAAAGACACTGGAATTTGTGCTTAACGTAAAACCTAGTTCAATACATCGACCGATTGCCTTAATTTCGGGAGATGATCGGCCTATACTTGCATGTGAAATCAATAGTATCCACCGCTCTCATCTACAGCTTGCTTCATGAGGCTGTAAGAGTGCAGACTCCCTAGCCGCCTCCTGACAGGTCGAGCGAGTGTTGCTGTTTCGCAGGAAGTAAAAGAAAACCCAGACGACAGGGCCGACCTTTACAACCATGTTTGACGCTTTTAACAGAAATAAGGAGCTTTAGCTGAGAACATTGACATGAGAAAGTCAGGCAGGCTGCTCCAGCTACCTGAGCTCCACACTCCGAGCCCATGAGCTATTGATGAGGCTCTGCTCTGAAATATGCAAATATTAATAAGCTCGCAGCTGGTCATAAATATGAGACTGCGGCGCTCACAGGAAGGTGAGGCAGAGCTCTACGCCTCCTCCAGTTCCAGGGGAGCGGCTGTCATCCTAGGACATTAAGAGTTAATTTACAGCCGCCGCTATGCAGATTCAGGGCGACTGTCACTTTCGTCTCCGTCAGGCGCTTCCTAATGTACGCGTCCAATTTAAATCCCATCCATCTGTTCCGGGTGATGGGAAATAATTCACGCTGTGAAGCTCCGTCGGCGACTGGACCGTTTCGTCCCGCTCGATATCTGTTTTTGCATCGTAACTTTCTGGGTTTGTTCCACGCGTCTCGGCCGTCTCAGTTTGACGCTCCTCGCCTCACGAGGGTCTGCAGGGGAATCTGAAAACAAACGCACCCTTCTTCAATTTGCCCGACTGTTCGATTGAATCGACTTTCGCTGCTGCGTGCATCTAAACAGTGAAAGCTTTCTGCTGTTCTAACATTTGTAAATCACATAGCTTCCAGAGATGGAAAAAAAAAAAAAAGTATAATCTTTAGAGTATTTGTGAGCAGAAAGCAAATTTTCCTGAAAGCAACACGACGAATGACCTCCATCTGCTCTTGATGGAAATATGTCCCATGTGGGTTTCAGAAGGGGCTACAGTTTTCTCCCTGCATACCTCATGGTCCAACACACACACACACACACACAGTCTACAATCAGCTTCCATCTGATCTGAACCCAAAATGCCCTCTGAAAGCTACACAAACCAGACAGATCTCCAGTAATATTCTTGCTTTTAGGCAACAACAACAACAAAAAAACATCCAGCGCTTCCAAAAATAACCTCCGGTCATCAAGGCTGCACTGACCAGGAAATGTTTCAGCAAGGCACGCATGGAGGAGCTCGGTGTCGGGCCAGCCCGGTTCTCTCACCTTGGTGGAGAAGTGAGAACCCAGATGGTGAATTATTCCAGAGATTCTCGTAAAGCCTCAAGAGTTCAGGTGACACGGAGGTCATGTGAACTGGAAGGACAATTAGCGTAAAAAGAAAGTTCAAACATGCTCAGTAGGATTAGAAAAGGGCTTAAAGAAAATAACATTTTCTGAAGCCGATTAATCCGCTTTGAGAAAATTGCCCCCAGAGTCTGAACCGACCAACGAAACTGAGATCTCTGAGCTCCAAACTCCAAACGTATTCACATCCATCCACCTTTTTCCACTTTGTCCAGTTACCTCATTATTTCTTATATATAATGACCAACACTGATTAGTTTTTAGGCGGCAGAGAAATTATATGAGGTCGTAAATAGGTTTTTGCCCGTGAAGATCTGAAAAGTGCGGCGTGTTTATATAAACGCAGTGGAAACCCATTTTGCTGCAGTTGGACATGTTCAGGCTTTCTTAGCTAAACAGCTCAAACTCAGATTGGATGAAGAGTTCGTGTGGAGATATATTATCAAGTTTGCCACAAATCTTCCACTGGACTTGGTTTTGGACTTTGACTAGACCGTCCTCTTACATTAACATGCTTTGATCCAAACCTGAATTGATCTTCCAGAATTGTGTTTTATTGACCTCCCTTCATCTTCCCATTCATGCTGACTCCCTTCCACCTAGCATGATGCTGCCTCTACCAAGTCTAATTTTAGATCAAAGGCTTATATTTACACACATCAGTTCTGCTTTTTCCCTAACTTGTCTGCTACTGTTTCTTGTTCACTAATGTTCGTTTCCAAGTAAAAGAGGCTAAAAACAAAATGCTAACAGTTTTAAAACCAACAGTTTGTTGATGTAATGTGGGAAGACGCACAAGAAACGTCAAAAGATGTGTCTTTGTTCAGAAATGGAAGCGTTCCTGATGGTCCAGCTCTCCGCTTCGCTCCTCGTTACGAGCCCCATTTACCACCAACCTTGAACTAATCACATGCCTTTCATTTTCCCCAAGCTTTAGCTGGTTTTAAACGCTCCACCACTGGGTTGCTTGGCCTATTGCAGGGTGTACCATTACTCAGAATATTGCATCCAATTGCCACAGGGACGAGGTGAGGGGGATCATAGAAATGCAAAACGCACCACTGAGCCCCAAAGAAGCTGTGAATGCCAATTATTTCATGCGTGTACTCATTGGCAGAGTATTCCTTGAAATTTTCTGCAAGAAAGTAAAGTTATTAACTGATAATGGCGTGGCAGCTGGAGGATGAGCGGCGGTCGTTTCCACATGATAAAAAACATGCGCGTTTGAACACTGGAGTAGAACTCCCAGCTGCGTCGTAGTTTTGCCGGAGTTGTCGGAGGAAGTCATCAAACAGGAGCGTTTGACGGCGACGTGTCAGCCGGGAATATTTCCATTACGAGGAAGTCATTAAAGCAGGCGCGCGTTTTCTGCCGACAGAAAACCCGAATGGTTCCCACGGTGGAGCCGTTAGTCATCGACAGCGTTCTGTTCATCTGCGAGTGCAGAACGGACGACACGCTGACGGTGCTCAGTGTCATCCGTGTTGCATCCCACACACGCCCAACACCTGGTGTAACACTTGACAAGTGTCAGGCTGAAGCCGCAAAGTGGATGACCTTTGAAGAAAACCAATCAATATGTTTTTCCTTCAATTGCTTTCTTCTTCAGAGGGGAGAAAAAAAGAAAAGTTTTCAGACGCAACAGAAAAAAAATGTCCGCCTCATTTTCGCTTTCCTCATCTGTGGGCTTCAGTGAGAAAGAGCTGCCAGGCGCTAATGATTACAGATAATTACATTCACCGCCGGACGCACATAAGTGGTGACACACAAGGGCCGCCACGAACACAAGGACACTTACAGATACGTCTTTGTTGGCCTGATGTAATAATTTTCAATTTATTATTCAAACTATACATGTTAAAATACCCCAACCACTCCAGGGCCTTCAGGGAAGCGTTGAATGATTATACAGCAACAGTCTTAGTCAATGCACAGGAATGAGCAAACACTCCTTCAAATGTTTGGTTTAATGTCAGAGAATAAACAGTAAATTTCTAATAGCGCTATAAATTTAAATAGCAATCTTTATCCTAATGGATGTAATTCGTGACAAGCAATAATGAAAGGGAGCTAATTTTTTACTTAGCATTTCTGCTAACTTTAAAAATGTTTAGCACAGCTATTTCCCCTATATACCTTTTCCTGATAAACGCTACAGCGCTAATTTACATGGTTGTTTTGTAAACTTTCTGTGCAATAAATTCAACACTTGTTTCCTCAAACACAATCATGCAGGTGGGTGTTCAATTACAAATTGAATCTAGATATGATATAAAATGTGTCACTGACACAAAATGGCTATCAACATTTAGCATGTTGGTTTAGCACTTTAGTATTAGAATAACATTTATAATTAGGGCTTCAGGTTTAGCGCAACTACCTTCTGAGTTTCAGTCTCGACGAAGCAGAACAAATTAAATAGCCCAATGAAACTATTCTGTTAGTCAATGCATCAATATATTTAGAAAAAAACATTCAAAATCAAGAAGGGATTATAAAGGAGAATTCTTTTTTAAAAAAATCTGAATATTGATTACTGGTGGCTTTCTACGTGTGTGTGTGTGTCTTCTGGGTTAATTGTTTTCACAGAAAGAGGTCGATCAGCATTAAGGTTTGGCTGGTTAAAAGTAACTAATTGATTACTCATCACCCCACAGTTAATCTACAGAAGAATGGCCTAAAACATAATACGAATGACAGCAGTCCACTCAACCCAAACCTTAATGTGACTGAAATAGCAAACCCAGACTAGCATGAACATTCAAGTTTTAAATCATCACACCTGACCTTACCGTAACATTTTGCAGCATGTCGCTCTGTTTTGTGAGAAACTCATTGACAGATTTTCCTGGAAGCCATAACTTGTCTGGTGGAAGATTTTAAAAACCATCATACCTGATTAATGCAATTTAATGGCACAAAATGGGCAGAAAAATGTCACATCCTTCAATTCTTCTGTGAAACAACTTATTTTTTGCAGGACCTCAATTGTCTTGTGTTTTTTGTCATTCATAATGTACTTAATTCAGATTTTATGTGACAGACAAACACAGAAGGGCATAATTGTGATAGTAAATCTAATACAAAACCCAGTAGTTTCACTTTACAACATTGTGTTGCTGTCACATAAAATCCCAGTGAACTACATACAGGTTTGTGGTTGTAACAAGGTGTGTGAATACTATTGCACTCACCGCTGTAATTGCTGAGAGGCACTTTCCAGCTCATAGTTGGACAGATTTTGATTTAATCACACGAGGTAGTCGGCCTGATTTGTCCACCACCTGCACAGACAGCAGGAATGCTTCCAGAGGCAAGAGGAGGTTTGGCGGCACTCGCTGTGAAGAGTGCAGCTGCTGAAAAGAGCGGCCGCCGTAATTAGATGCTTTCGCTCCTACGGCGAAATCAAATATATATTAACTTCCAGGTTACGTGCATTAAAACTGCAGAACAAATCAGACATAAAATCGTATGAAACAGGTTTATTTAATCTCAAGTAATGGAAAAAGAAAGAAAAAGCACTCAAAAACAGTAAGATCTGTTCTCAGTATATACTTCTCCTGCTCTCTTTGTTCAAGTAATAGAAAAAGCCACCGTTTGCAGCCTGCTCACAGCACTGCCAGAGACAAAATACTGCACTGCACACATCAGAGGTTAACATTCACCTGGGAATGCTAGCAGCCATGTTTTCACTCTGATCTGATACTCTTTTAGAAAACAAAACGTCTGTGCAAAACATTGATGTTCTCTCATAAACACTACTGCGTTCAACATCGACTCATCACATTGTAGATCCACAATAGTCCTCACAAAGACTGCTGTAGTATCGGATATCCAGAATAACACCTTGATCAGAAAATACAACAAATACATGAAGAACATTCAAAAATCAGGGCTTGCGACTGAGCCGAGCAGAGCGTCTGTCAGCTTTTCTCTCATCTGCACTCCTGGTAATTGGGGACAGTCTGTGCCTTGTATAAATGAGAAGCTAAACACATGTTTATGCTTCTCCATCACGTAAAAATCCTTCCACTGCTGGCATGGACAAGTATCCATGGGAGGGTTCTGCACGTTCCTCTTTCGGCCCCTCCTTGAAGTTTCAGCGAACGGGTTAATCCAGAGGAGTTTGCTTTGGTCTTGCACAATAAAGCCCAACAAAGCTCCTGAAAGCATCTCTGGAGAACGGATCAGTCTGCTAACATTTCAGGTGTTTCTTGCTAGTCATGTCGTTCCAGATACGATGCATCTCTTCTGGGGAGATCTGGTGGACGGTGACCACCCGGCGGTAGCGGCAAAGACTGTATGCCATCTTCCAGTGGTTGAAGCCGCTGTTCTGGAAAGGGTGGATGCCTAACTTGCGGAGGCACACGCCAACGTACACGTCCTCCAGGTGCAACAGCCTGGTGTGTAAGGAGGTCTTGTATATGAGCTCGGCTACATCTGCAGAAAAGACGTATCCTGTGCCAGAGCAGAACGGTGGGTACTTGCTTTCTGGGTAGAGATCCCTTGGCATGTACCACTTACTGCGCATGTCTCTGATTGGCCCACCGTTGATGACATAGCCCGTAAAATACCTCCGCCTTGGCTTGGTGGTGGGCTTAAGGAGGTTATAGATGAGGTTCTCCATGTTGACAAAGATGTCACTGTCTGTTTTGAGAACGTATTGAGACTTGGGGCAGAATGTGGCCACCCAGCGCATGCCCATCAGCGTTTTAAGTGTCAGGTTGTGGTACGAGTCGATAAAATCCTCCACAACTATGTCATGAAATATCTGACTCTCCTGCTCCACCATCTGGTTGAGGACGGTGTCTATGCTCCGGCCCAGTAGGAAGAGCGTGACCACGCGCACATCTGGAAATGTTGTCTCATCGCCCCATGTCTCCCTGATGGCCTGGCGGGCGTTGAACTCCTTGTGTGTGGTGCTGATCAGGATGACGAGGAAAGGCGGTTCGGCCTCACACTTCTTGGCTTCGTTGATGAGGTAGCCAAAGTCGTGCGGGTTGAGTGAGCGCGTGCGGATGTTGCTGAACGTGCCGTTCTTGCTCACTTTGGGGGCCTTCCGCATCGGGATAGAAACTTGGCCCACATAGGAAGAGGAAGGGCGGGAGCCGCTCAGGTACCACAGAGCGCTGGCCCAGCATACCACCGTCAGCAAGTATAAGCAGGAGACCTTAGAAGGCATCACTGTTCCCTGGGCTGGCATTATCAGCAGCGGCGGTGGTGTTGGAAAAGTTGAGGCCACACCTCCATGGGTAGCGTTAGAGCTGGCAGCGCAGCATCTGGCTGCCTCCGCAACACCGCTGACATTAATTTCAGATAATGGGTCCTCTACCGACTACTGCTGGTGTTGTGATTGAGAAGGAGCACGAAGGAGACGCCTTAAATCTGTAGCTTCACAGACTCCCATTGCAGGTCGGAGAAAGCTCCTCAATTCTCTGATGTTGCATCTGGCAAAACAAAAACGGAAAGACAAATCAAAGCCATGTAATAAAACAGCAGCAAGACCAGCGTGTTAACCAGTGGAACAGATTTTATATTCTGGACGAGGCATTTATAGTGGCACAGCACATTTTTTCCCCTCCCCATTTCATTACAGCCTATAAAATCAGCAGCTGTGCAGACTTATCCTGTCACTGTGATGAGAGCACTGTAGTTTGAAGAAAGAGAATATCGGAAGGAACACTGGGGCCCGCTCCGTTCAGTCCCACCACACTGTGTGCAAATGCTGTTTATCTCGCTCTTATCCTCCTTGGACCAAGGCGGCGGCTGACAAATCAGAGCAGCAACAGAGAGGAGGAGGAAGAGACGGATGGAGGCAGAGGAGGTGAAACGGTCTCATGAGAACAGATTAATATCCACTTCCTCTTCTCACTCTTCCCACCTCTTCACTCTGCCTCCTCTTGCCTCCTGTAGACTTTATATATTATTTTATGAGCCGCACAGAACCATGTTGCAAACCAAACACCTACAGAGTCTGACAGTTCATGCTCAAGCCATAAACTTTTCGACATTTTGTCGTATTACAAAACCTCAATTTATCCTAGTAGAATTAAATGCAACAGACCGACAAAAATAAAAATTGTAAAATGCAATAAGAAAATAAAACCAAGTGCCTTAAAAGGAGAAGGTTGTAGTAAAAAAAAAACTTGTTCAAGTATATGACAATGTAAAACAATAATCAGTAAATACACACATGTATTTACATATATGATGCAGTTGAGATTTCAAAAACACGTTAGCTTCACCAATATATAAACTAATTTTATGGTGGCCTTGAAGTGGAAAGCGACACAGCAAATTGAAATCACAATTACAAAAAACAAAAATGTTACAACTTTAACAAAAACACTACAACATTAAGGAAAATGCCACAACGCTAAGAAAAACACGACAACATTAAGAAAAACACCACAACATAAACGAAAACACTACACCATTAAGGAAAACACTACTACAGCAAAGAAAACA